>OZ026625.1:57389554-57669554 GCA_964020975.1 Hermodice carunculata
AGACATGTTCGGGTATAGGCTCCGAAACATGTTCTAAGTAGTTACCCGCTGACGAACCTTTAAGTTATTTGGGCTAATATAACCTATGTCAAAATTATATAGAAGAACGTGTGTAATAGGGACAATAGTACTTCCATGTGTATATACGTTAGACAGTGACAAGTTAGCTTATGGAGAGCAAAGATTTCGGACTGCGGCATAGGGTAATGACTACCGGGAAGTGGTTGCGGACAAAAACACACAACACACAAGAGATACATGTATTTAGCTCTGTGTAAGCTACACTGGATATTCCAACAATGAAAATATTTATACCTGACCTGTATGGGAATAACCTTACTGTTTAATGAAACATTAAAGTACCATTGTGCTAATTAAAGGAACACTGGGGAATAGTTTACGTTGTGTGCAACCATGGTTGAACCTACATTTCTCACAAATGAACTTTTTGTGTATTTTGATTATGGATTGGAGCTTCGCGCTGTAAATTATGATTCTTTCATATCAAAGATATAGTATGGACTATGGACTTAAATGATCAAGAATATTAGTGAGAATATTATTACTGTCTGAATAATTTGGTTCACATTATTATTATTATTATTATTATTATTATTATTATTATTATTATTATTATTATTATTATTATTATTATTATTATTATTGTTATTATTATCATTATTATTATCATTATCATTATTCGATTCATAAAACTGTATATCACAGATTACATCACAATCGATACCAACACAATGTTTATTTCACTATTGTACTGAAATGGCTAGGATTACACGTACTGACACAACGAAAATACTGGGGTGGCAGTACAGATAATCAAGTGGCAACAGCTCATACAACAAGTGGCGAGTCCCAATTTGTCACCTTAAACGAACAGGAAACATACAAATCGGTAACATAATGGCACACAGAAATATTTTTTTGTATTCTTCACTTGCATTGGCTAAAATTTAATTTTGATACGTCAAAATATAATGAAGCCCTCCCTTATATATTGATAAAACATACACACCAAAGGGCTTTTTTCTGCCACAAAGGGGGCAGAGGTTCGAGAACATAAGCCAGCGTGGGTTGGTCATTCAGCACCAAACTTTACATTTACAGACATAATAAATGTTAGTGTATACAAGGGTGGCGCAATGGTTTTTATTTTTTTTTCTTTTTGTTTATTTTTTTATGTATTTGTACATAAGGCTCCCTGAATAAGTGTTTGTCGGCGCTAGTCAGTAACAGTACAAACAATATACACTTGAATTTTCTGAATTTCTTAACAGCCATTTTGGACACTGTTTTATGATCACTATCTTGTAGTGATTGCTCCAACAGTTGAAGCAGGCAATGCTTGGTCCTGGCTGTCCATTTATCTATCCAGAGTGTGGTCTGTTGTTATGGATGTGGAGACAGTTGTTTACTTTGATTTGGAAAGGTCACTGAGGTAATTACATTTGCAGAGTCACTGAATTGCCTCACTTTGTCAGGATGACTCTCACAGTACTTGTTAACAATAGAAAAATCTTGAATGTTGTCCCACAGTGATCAGGTATGATTCAATTCATTGTAAACAAAGGGCAAGCCCTGATGTGGTCTCGCAAAGTCTTTGAAAATTAAGGTGTTTAACAAATTTGAAAGCTGTAGCATGCGAGTGAGAGTTCTCAGCATGGGTATGTAAACTGGGAATGCAGATGATTCTGAGTTTGGCCAAGATCAGACAGGAGGTATATGTCACCAAGCCAGTAGGACTGTAAGATATTGGTATGGAAAGGATATAAATATACTTGTGGACAGTGCCTTTATGTGGACTGTGGCATTTTTACTTGTACCATATAGTAACCATACTGAGCCTATGTGGGACTTGGACCAGACTTCTTGTTTAATTTAATGGGGCTTTGAACTTTGGGACAGTTCATGTGGAGAATTTCTCAACAGGCGTTAGGACAAACCTGCAGATAGTTACCTATTGGAATGTCAGCATAGCTAAGTGTATATTTGAATTCAACTACTTAATATCCATTATTGCTCTATGATATATAGTTAAGTTAAAGTTATATCATCTTCATCATTTCTTGTTGAGTTTTGCTACTGTCCAGAATCTTCTAAAGGTGGACATTGTAACATATTGTGGGTACTTGTCTAGGATTAAATCCAAGATAAAACATTGAGTTATTTGCAATAACAACACAATGGTTGAATCATCTGGAAATTGCCAAGTTTCGAAAAACTGAACCTTTTAGTTTGAACTGGACAAAGGATGGCTGGTCTTTACAAACACAGTTGTTGGTCAATTTGCAGGAAATATATGACTACGTACAAATTTGTCCTGATGTATCTTTGGGTGATAACGGTTTAACAGTCAAACACCTTAATAAATTGTTAAAAGAAGATATAGAAATTCTGGATAAATACTTTAATTTAGATGTACCACCAGGTGTCAGGAAAATACCTCTGAAACAAACGATAATTCCATTTGGTTGACGAAGTTTGTCTTGAGGACAAGGATTTAAAGGATAAAAGTTTGGCAATTACGTTGGAATAAGTGAAACTGAAAAGTCGGAGTGAAAGAGAAGTGGCACAGGCTACAAAAGGATATAATACAATAATAGCAAGAGAACCCCACCACATATATTAAGCCAAGAGTGTTGATGAGGAAATGGAGACCTCCAAATGCTTCCACTGATGACGAAAATAGAAAGTCTTTCATCAAATTGTGGTTCCTCTATAGCACAGAGCAGAAGTTTCAAAAACATCTGGTGGGCCACGTGGGTATTAGGAAAATTCAAGATAGACTATTAAAACGCTCTTTTTTTGGCCCTGGTTATATAGGGGTGTGGCAGAATCTTGTTTGCATGTCACACGTCAAGTGGTTGAAAAACCCAATAAGAAAATCAACCTGCTCCTTTTATTAGTATCACTCTTTTTCAGGAGCCATTGACAGGCTTAATATAGATTATGTTGGACCACTTCAAAAAACAAAAGTGGGATATACGTTTGTCCTCACTATCATGGATATGGCCACTTGGTATACTGAGGCCACACGATTAAAAACTCTCAAGCTCCTGCTATCATAGGTGTTTTAATGAAATTTTTCACTGGAGTAGGACTGCAAGAGGCAGATACAAAGTGACTTCAGTTCAGATTTCAGGTCTGGGGTCTTTCAGCAGGTTGCGCATTAGGTAGGCTATAAACCAATTTAATTTTTTTTGCCTATTACCTGGAAACATAAGAGTCTTTAGAAAGGCATCGTCAAACACTGAACAAAATGATGGGAACGTATAGTTTGAAAAATATAAATGAATGACAAAAAGTATGCTTATGTTAATATATGCCTCCAGAGGGATACCAAATGAGCCACTGGTGTTCTGTCTGTTTGAATTGATTTGTGAATATGCTGTGAGAGATCGACTAAAGTTAATGAAACGAAAGTGGTTTGTGAAAACATAAGAAGACCTTCTATTGGAGTATATGTTTAAATTCAAAGAAATGTTGCATAAGTCTTGGGAATTGGCACTATCAAATCTGTTGAGAGCACAGGGTAAAATGAAAACATGGTACGACATAATAGCAAAGGACAGAAGTTTTGAACCAGGAGACAAGATAATGGTACTTTCGCCTATGCAAGGGCGTTAAATCCAGGCGAAAATCACTGGGTCCTGACCTGGTTGACCATAAGTTGAATGATGTGGACCATATAATATCTGTACCAGATGGGAGAAAAGTCAAATGTCTTTGTCATATCAACATCCTTAAAGAATACCATTAAAGAGTCACATGACTGTGTTCATGATATGAGGTTATTGTCGGTAAAACTGCTAATGTACAAATAGCTGAGGTTTTATGTACTTCATCTAATTCAATGTTAATAGCACTTCTCACGTAGGATTAGGTATTTCTAGGTATTCATTATTAGAAACCATTTTGTATTGTAGGGTAAAATACCTAAAATGTTGCCAATTTGGAAAAGAAAATCCCACTTGTATCTTTTTTTTTCATCAGGGAACGGATGTCTTATGGATATGAATATGGTAATTAAGTTTGATTTGGAAAGGTCGTTCAGTTCATGGGATGTTTTATAAGGTAACTGATTTGGCCTGCTTTATCGAAACTCCTACGTCGTAATTACTTGCAAACAATATCATATAAATAGAATAATGTGTATGACTCATTCTATTGTAAACAAAGGGGAGGCCCGAATAGGTCTAAAAATTTCTCAGAGAATTAAGATGTGCGACTAAACCAAAAAATTGAGGAATACCTGTAATCGTTCTCAGCATGGGTAAAGCAGCTTTCTGTAGGAATGCAGAGAGGATAATTCTGAGTTTGACCAAGATGTCACAATAGCTATACATCAACAAGCCAGCAGGACTTTGAGCTACTGCTATAGAAAGGATATTCTTATACCTGTGGACAGTGGCTTTGTGTGTGTGTGTGGGGGGGGATATATTTGAAAGTATTTCAAATTTGAGTCATACTGTAGGTTTGGGTTTAGACCAGGCTATCTTTCAACTATATGGGACTTGGAATGGTGGAGAGTAACTTTCGAGAATTTCTCACCAGGGATAAGGATTTACATGCAGACGTTAAACAGCTAGAGTATCAGTATTACGTAGTGTATATATTTATTACCTTTATCTCATGTTGCTTGATAATATATTTTAATAGTTAAAGTTACATAATTTTTCTTTTTCCATGTAAGGTTCCTCATCTGTCTAGGATCTTGTGAATGTGGACATCATCACAAGTGCTGAGACTTTAAATTCACAACTTTTATTCATATTCCCAGTAATGCAACGTTAACAACTTTTTTTCACTATGCTCCTTATTTCATGGATTTAAATCATCAGCGAAAAAAAGTCAAAATACGAACACAGTAAAATTATGTGTATTCAGGGGAGGAGCTAATGTGGATAC
Source organism: Hermodice carunculata (assembly GCA_964020975.1). Lineage (NCBI taxonomy): Eukaryota > Metazoa > Annelida > Polychaeta > Eunicida > Amphinomidae > Hermodice > Hermodice carunculata. The sequence goes on from OZ026625.1 coordinate 57,394,478, forward strand.
ACAATATTGCATTTGTAGGTTTGTTTTAAATCTAAAGCTTGTGCTAGGGATTCGGGAGACATAAGACATTACCTTGCACATCAATCCATAGTTTGAGGGTTCCGACCTCGTGGTGTGTAATCATGTACAACATGGGAGGTGGGGCACATAGGATCGCCATTGGGCATGACCTTTTAACTAAGGACAACCTTTTGAATGTATAATTTTAGTGCAGCAAGATTGGTACAAAGTGTTTCATGTCCTTTTGTGGACATGTAGCTCCTCCACACTTGATGAGATGAAATGTACAGAGATGACCAGTGTCTGATATTTACACGATAATTCCTTTTGAGAATGTCCAATTCAAGATACATTACTGAATAAAACCAATCCTCAAAGGCTCTTCTAGGGAAACTACTATTTGTAAAAGCTAGCGAATTAAAAATCTGAAAATATTTGCTTGACCATGATTTCTATATCTCTGCCTACAGATTTTAGGTTGGTACATGTGGCTGTGACAATAAGGAACCGGAGAATAAATGGAAAGTAGAGCCTTTAGTGTGCACTGTATACAGTATTTTTTTTAAATTACACATCAACAATCTTTTGTAGCTTCATCTGCTGCAGAATACATACTATTTTGTATATTTAATATTTTATATTTAATCCAGTTACATAATTCATCAAAACTTTATAGTACCTGACAGCAGTGCCAAGTGCCCATGCCCTTGTACTTCAGAGGTCCTGTGGATAACTTTTCACCAAGGGATAGGATTTTTCTGTAGACAGCTAACAATTGGAGTTTCAGCATAGCTTAGTGAATTCTTTTATTCAACTGAATTGTATCACTTATTGCTTGATAATATATTGAAATATACTGAACCAAACAAATAACGCAACCCTTAAACTTTTTAACTTAAATATTTATTGTTACTTTCATATCACAGAAACAAATTAGATCCATATGCTGCAGTCTTTTTGGCGTAACATGTGAAAACAAAAACTTGAAACTGTCAATGAGGGCGCGACCAGCTGGCAATAAACAGGGCAACATTGATTTGTAAAGTTCACAAATTGGCATGTCCACTAATACTGTGTGTGACCACCATCAGCATCTGTAACTGCCATGCAAAGTCGGCGCATGGATGACACTAGCCGCTGCACCATCTGCCGGGGCACACGATCCCACTCTTCTTGAAGAGCCTGGCGAAGCTGCTGGCGGTTGGCGGGCACTGGATCCTGTCTCCAAACACGCTGGTCAAGGTAGTCCCAAAGATGCTCAATGGGATTGATATCAGGTGAGAAGGCTGGCCATGGCAAAACGTTAATTCCTTTTCCTTGCAGAAAATCCATCGTCAGTCTAGCGGCATGGGGCCGAGCATTGTCCTGTTGAAGCAAGTGGAGTTGGTGGTGTCTAATGAAAGTGACAGCAACAGGCTGAAGGATTTCATCCCTGTAATGGGCAGCATTAAGATTGCCTTCAATGAAGATTAGCTGGGTTTGTGCTGTGAATGAAATTCCACCCCACACCATCACTGATGCACCTCCAAATTGATCTGTTTCCAGCACACAGGCATCTGAGTAGCGTTCTTCCCTTCGTCGCCAAACACGTGTCCTACCATCTGCATGATACAGGGTGAAGCGGGATTCATCGGTGAATAGCACATCTCTCCACTGTTGATAGGTCCAGCGAGTATGGGCAGTAGCCCATTGTCGTCGGGCTTGCCTCATTGCCTGTGTCAAAATTTGACCCCTGTAAGGACGCCTGGCATGTAGATGGTGTATATTACGGACTGTCTGGGCAGATATTCTGTTATTGGTTCTGCCAGGTGTCTGTTGTGCAGTTCTAGTGGCTGGTCGAGTTCTGTTCTGCAGATGTGACACCCTGATGTGTCTGTCTTGTGCAGGTGTGGTTTCTCTTGGTCTCCCAGGATGCTGTCTATCAGCTGTGGCCCCAGTCTCCTGGAATCTTGTAGCAAGTCTGGATATAGTGGATTTGTGCACTTGCAGTCTTCTTGCCACCTCTGCTGCAGATAAACCAGCCTGTAGCATGCAAATTCCTCTCTCCCGATCTACTGTTGATAATCGACCCATATTTCTTGGAATACTGTGCCAAATGAATCCCATGCTGCTTTTTTATTGTCAGTGAGGGGCTTCACCCAACAAGTAAAGGTGCGAATGTTTTAGTCATGTGGGTAACACTGAATCCTGCAGTTGTCCTTGATTCAGCACAGCCACCAAACTTTGAAAGCCTCATATCCTCGCACACAGTTACGCTTGGGCTGATTTCAATGTGGCCTTTTCCTGTCCCAGAATCAAAGACTTGGCAACCTTAATTTCAGGTGTCAGAGAGTTGCGTAAAATAGCCTGCTGTAGTCACTCTTGATTCATGACAATGACCCCATGGCAAGGTCAGGGTACTCGACCTTGGGGTCACACTACTTGGTGCATTATTTTAGACTGATTTGACAACAGTTCGCATATTTCTGAACTTTAAATACAGTTCCAATGTGAAAATAAACCCAAATGAAAAGTTGCGTTATTTGTTTGGTTCAGTAGAGTTAAAGTCATCTTTTTTCATTCTTTGTTGAGTCTCACTTCTGTCTAGCACTTTCTGAACGTCAACGTCATAACAAAGTGCAGAGACTTCAAATTCACAACAGTTTACATAATTCCCAATAGTGCCACATTAAAAACTGTTTTTACTATGTTCTTTATTTCATGGAATTGAAGCATCAGAGAAATCGGTCAAAATACGAACCCAGCAAAAGTAAGTGTATTCAGAAGAGTAGCTAAGATAGATATATATTACTGTATTTGTCGGTTTGTTATAAATCTACAGCTTGGGCCAGGACTTGCAGAGACATCAGACAGTGTCTTGCACACCAATCTGCAGTTTGAGGGGTGCCAACCAGGTGATGTATACTCATCTAAACAAGGGACATCAGTTAAAGAGAGGCACCATGTGGCATAGCCCTTAACAAAGGACAATATTTTAAATGTATGATTCCAGAACAGCATGACTGCTCGAAGGTATTTCGTGAGCTTTTGTGTATATGTAGATTCTTTTCGCTTGTAGAAATGAAAGGTATAGAGAAGAGGAGCATTTTAAATTTACACCAGAATTATTGCTGAATATAATGATTTTAAGATAAATTATTAAATCATTGAACCTTATTTGGTTGAGAGGAAGGTGAATGATGTAGACTATACAATATCTACACCAGATTGGAGGAAAGCTAAATGCCTTTGTCACACCAACGTGCTCAAGAATACCAATTTAGAGTTACATTAATGTGTTTGTGTTGTAAGATTATTGGCGGTTTTACTGTTTATGTATAAACAGTTTGAGATATTGTGCACTGAATCGACATTTTAATGTCAATTTGTAAAAAGTGGCAGGTCTTTCTTGTTAGCAAAAAATTGTAAAAGGCATAAAAGAATGACAATTTGGAAGGAAAATCTACTTGTATGCCCAATTTTCCTTTTCGCGAGGAGGAGGACTTGTTATGCATGTGGACGTGGATTTTTACATTGACCTGAATTAGATAGGTCGATGAGTTCATTGAATGTTTCGCAGAAAGACTTACTGGGCCTGCTTTACCTAGATGACCCTCATGCTACTTGTGAACAATAAATTGATCTATAATTATGAGCGACAGCCATATGGGTTTGACTCATTCCTCGGTAAACTGAGCCTTGGTGTGGTCTAAAATGTGTCGGAGATTTAAGTATGTGACTTGTTAGAAAAAAGTGGAATACTGGTGAGAGCTTACAGCATGGGTATATAAAGTAAATTTCTTCAAGAATCCGGTGAGAATTTTTATTTTCACCAAGATCTAACAGGAGGTATGTGTCATCAAGCCAGCTGAACTGCGAGTTATTGCTATGGAAATTGTATTCATATACTTATGAAGAGTGCCTTTGTCTCGACTGCTATATTTGGAATTGCACCATACTGATATCATACTGTACCTCTGATATTTTGGCCCCAAGCAAGCTACAGGGATTAGAATTTATCTGCAGACAGTTAACTATTGAAGTGTCAGCATAGCATGGGTCTATATGTTTAATCATATGCTTTATATTTTCATCACTTGTTGCATGATAACATATTGTTACAGTTAAAGTAACATCATCTTTGTCATGTTTTAATAGTTCGACTATTATCTAGAATCTTCTAAATGTGGAAATTGTAGCATCTGCCCTGCTTGTGGAATTGCTTCCTTCTAACCGGATTGTTGAGACAAGTGAACAGCTTAGCCGGACCATTGCACTCTGCATATGACCTCCAACACTACACAAGATGGGGTTTCTGGAATCACCCAAAATGCCCATTGGATCCCTCTCACTCGTCCTCTGTAATCCGACACGCCTTTCCATAAGAGCCTCACGTTTCTTTATAAACTCAAGGGCTGCCTCAATCGTTTGGTTCTTCATTTCTAAACTAATCTTTTTGGCCGGTTGCTGAACCTCAATCTCCTTAAATAAGAGTAAAGGAGAATCTGCTCAGCACCCTCAGAATGCTGGGATGGATAAATTCTCTTACCTGCCTCTTGAAACCTATGATTGTAAAAATATATAAATGTCTCTCCTTCCTTTTGTACCATGTTTTCCATATTGCCTATCAGTATTACTTCCTCATTTGCAGAGATAAAATTGCACTCAATATAAGCTTTTAATGGTTTCTAGAGAACTTGCTCGGAAGTTTTCTTAGTGTGCATTAATATATCTCTGAATTTCCCGACAAAGAAGCCCAGCTGCAGTACGAGTTACCAACTAAATTATGAAAGGTTGGTTGGCGGTTGTTCACGCACCTCCTTATAGTAATAGTTTGTGCAGGTGTTTTTAAAATCCTGAACTGAGATCACCATCACAGGGAGAGAGAGTAAAACTTCATGAATTAAATTTTTTGTATCCTGCACTGCAGCCACTGTACCTCTCGCTGATCATCATGGAAACTCTGTTTGACCTCCCAAAATTCATTGAAAAGTCCAATGAGAGTCGCTGATTTTGAAATCACTGAATGCTGCTTAAGAAAGATAAAAGCCTATCAGCCATATAAGGGTGCCTGAGTCCATTTTATGTTTTTTCTTGATGTCTTTCCCCTGAAAAACATTTGCTTCCACCATGCCCAGCCCAAAACATACTCTAACTGATTCTTGAGAATAACCAGATTCCGTAATTATCTTCCCTTGAGCAGTACAAAAATTACATTATCCACAATCCTATTCATTTATGTGTATAATCCTTGAATGGGTGACGTAGAAGCATGAAACCAGCACGTGTATTTAATTTTTAAATACTATGCCAACTACTGTCATACAGTGAGTGTATGCCAGCTATGGCGTCACTGTACTAACCTCAAACGGACCTGTCTCTTTGACCGGATCAAGGATTTAAGGGCTAAGATATTGACTGAGGATAAGAAAAGAGAAAATCAATAAGTTGAGTTTAACATGCATTATTAATGTTTATCCACTGAAAAAATAAAAATCAAGTCAAAGACAAAGCTTTTCGGTGTGTGGGAGCGCTTACAATATATGAATATAAGAATACTGCCATTATAAGTGTCCTTGCAAAGTCAACTCAGCCCTATTTCAACCAGAACCAAAAGTTTTAATTGCCAAAAAGTACAATTCCAACTAAACCTTAATGATTTAATTTGGAATAAAATTACAACCTAATTTTTGTATATCCTGCGGTGGAAGCAAGTCCAACGATGAATCCGGTTCAGCAAAAGTTCACAAATTCTCCATTAAGGTATGATCAGTTATAATTTATCAAATTTCCAAAGAATTAAATGGTTTTATAATTAACTCAAAGACAGGGGTTTAATTTAATTGAATGACAAATACAAATGAAGGTTTAAAGTTTACCAATTTCTAGAAATCTGAAAGCCTGTAAGTCTGGATCACTGATGACCATCACAATCTTTGAACACTGGAATGTTTCACAGAGTCCTAATGCCACAGTACCCCATGTATCTGGAATTTACAAGGAATGGCTCAGCAGGCAACTCTTCCAGATCGCTATGACATCTGCCCCCAATGTGTAGTTCTTTGGTACATGTCACTGCAACTTGAAAGCTTGGAGTCAGAGACTACTCACCTACTTACGATCGGAGTTCCTACAATGTTCCATTTTTAACTTTTATAGATAATTTCATGATCAAAGACCAATCATCCAAATAGTATTTTCAGAATAAATATGTAAATTATCTCGAAAGGGTTAGGTAAACCTTGAGAAGTAAACCCACAAGGGTTAAAATTTGGAAGAAATCGGCCATTTTAATTAAAAGATACTTCTTAATGTACCCCAAGCCTTAACAAGACAATATAGTATCAACAAAACAGCTGCCTGCTTCATTAACATGGTTGTTCTGGAATTTTACTGAACAATTTCATGGTCATGGACTGAAAACCGGAGAAAAATTTTGGCCAACGTGTTTTTCTGTTAAGAATTATACACATTTGTTAAACATTTAAAGAATAGCTTCAAGCTATATATTCTTCTCTCAGAAAATTAAATTAATCCCGAGAATGCTTCTTTTCAGCCATTTTAATACAGAATATGTTTTACACCAGTCAATTAATTCAGGAAATTATTATATGTTTAAATCTTTAGTGGGAACAATCAAAAATGTTTTGGGAATGGTATATAAATTTAATTCCACTTTACTATCATTTTATGGCATTCAGAAAAATACACATTAAGCTTCAGAACGTCAAATGGTAATCGCAAAGTAAAATTACTTTTTTTTTTCAAAATATACTGTAAATTATATATCAGAATACCTTTGCTACCAACATGAGTATGTTTTGACAAGTTGGGTCTCTGCAAAATGAGACTTGTAAACACTTTCTTTATCATTGGAAAAGTATCTGTTCTCATCCAAAATAGAAAATCTTTTCTCCGACAACTTCCCTGAAAACTATTACTTATCTATACCCCATTTTAGGTTAAAAAATGTAATTCTATAAGAAAAAAAATGAGAGAAGAATTTCTTTGAATGAACCAAAATCCTGTCAGAATACACACTACTGGCGTCGGACGTCGTTCTAACCCAGTGTAACTGAACCAGAAATTCTCTCAACTTATACAGGAAAATACACCTCCAGGAGACTTAAAACAATCAGCATTGGCTTCGGTAGTTTGAAACTAAGGAAATTTGAATTTTGATACGAATAAGCCCAGCAATAATATCAGAATTAAATTGACTCTCAATAAAAACTTATTTAAGAATTCGTAAATGAACTTGACGCTTTTCCATCTAATTTTTCTTCCAAGACAGAGCTCAATACACAGAACTTCTAATATTCTAGCAAAGAAATAAAGCTTCTTCTTCTACATTTTAAAATGACACCCAGGGTCACTTTGTTAACATTTTTATACAAATATGAACTACAGCTTTAGACTTCACCTGAGTAAATTTAGATCATTGAATACAGGCGATATTTTGCTTCCAGTCCCATTTTTAACGGATATATTGACACAAGATATTCAGACAACGAGCCCTCGTCAACAATACATCACTGGTCACCACAGCCTGTCCATTTTTCTAATATTTGATATGCCACCACAGCAAAAAAAAAAAATCTTTTCGTTTCACTTGGTTGGCCCAGCCCTGCATTAACCATCCAAGCCACACGCCACCCCTAACCCTGGCCAGGCGAGGCCCATAACCAAGCATGTGCGTCACTTCTGTCAACCAAATAAAGCCACACCAACCTGTTCTTGTAAGCTCGTTTCTCCGTATAAATTTCTACATACACTTTGTACTACAAGAATATCACATTATGTTTTAAAATATTATTAAACCTTACGTTTATAGAGAATTATTCCCGTTTATTTCGGCCCCAACTCGAAAACCCCCCAGAAAAAACGGACACTAAACAGAAGTTTCTAACAATTCATGGTAATTTTATGAGCACTCACAGGAGGGAGAACCAGTAACCTCGACATTACGGTGAAACGGCAGCCAATGCTTCAGATTTTAATTTTGAAGCTCCATGGTACAATGATATAGCATGGAAAAATTGACTTACCGTTTCACCACTCAGCCGAAATCCTAGCAGTCCTGTCCTGAAAAGCTCCAGTCAATGCAGGCTGAAAAGTGAGTTCTTTACCCAGAGATGCACCATAAATACGTTGCAAAGACCTCAGCACGTGCAAAACCATCTAGACACGTCAGAGGTTTCAGCCTCTTGATTGATAAAAACCCTGCAAGTCATATACATAGGCCGAGAGGGGGAGCACTTTTCATAGTGAATTTCAAATTAACTACAGATACATCATCCTTGAAAGTAATACGGTTATAAAATTCACCACTTCACCACCCATCAGGTTGTGTTTAGGCGACCATAACTTGGGTCAAATGATTGTTTTTCATGCTTTTGCCAATATTATATTGACAAGACATTACCAGGATTAATCTCCAGAAATCCAAATATTTTATGCTATATTTACTTGGTGTATATATACAGTGCATATCCTGTGTTGTGTAAATCTCACACATTAATTGGATGTTACCTGCCATTTAAAAGCTTTTTATAACTGAAGCTAAAGTCATCTTTTCTGATAAAAAAACTCATATTTTGGTTTCTGGTGGTGCCACCCTTCTCATGTCTAACAAAATTAACAATACTTATACTCACGACACAAACATGAATCTGATAAGACATCCTCTGTTGTTGGTCAAGAATATACAATATGACTTTGACCTCTCAGCTTCAAATGGCAATAGATACATGATTTTGGTTTTTAGTGATCTACACTTGATATTACAGCAATGGAAATATTTAGCCTGGGCCTGTATTTGAATGACCCTACTGGTAAATCAACCTAACCTCTTATTAGTGAACTTTTAGAGTACAAGTACTCTGGTTATGGATAAGTGCAACTTCACAGCTGCAAGTATTGATTCCTTTACATTATAAATATAGTATGGGCCTACAAACTCAAGCATATTACCTAGAATGTTATTGCTCTAACATTAAATTGGTTTAAATCATTATTATCTGTTTTATCAAACTATGTGTTACAGATTATATGGCAATAAATAACAATGCAATTGCTATTCATTATCGGACTCAATGCATAGATTCAAGATACTGTTACAAATAAATACTCGAGGAGCAATGCAGGTAATTAAGTTGCCAGACCTCACACACACATTGGTAAGACCCAAATTGTCATCTTAAATGGAGAATGCCTCATAATTACTGGTGACATTAGGATAGCACACAAACACATTTTTATGACTTCACGTTCTTTACAATATGAACTGGGGTCCTGTGCTGCCACAAGGGCTGCAGCAGGGAACCAAACGGGAATGCTTGCAGATTTTGTCTAACCTGGGTCAAATGACCTTGAATAAAGTAACTTTTTCATTCACATTTTTTTCCTTTTAAACACACTGCGCCTTGAATCATTGCTCTCTGTTCATTTCCGACACCCTCAAGGAGTGTTCTGTTGAAATAAATATCATGCTACTTGCAAACAATAGTATAATCTAGATTATTGACCTATAGTTTATGGGTTTAACTCTTTTCATTGTAAACAAAGGGAAACCACTGACGTGGTCTAAAATTTATCAGAGAATGAACATGGGTGACTAACAAAAAAAAAAAGTAAAATACTGGTGAGCATTCTCAGCATGAGTATAATAAGCAGCTTTCTTGAGGAACGCAGAGAGAAGAATTCTGATTTCACCAAGATGTGACAGGAGCAATACATCATCAAGCCACCGGGACTTTGAGTTACTGCTTTGAAATGGATAGGCATATGCGTGTGGGCGATGCCTTTGTGTGGACTGTAATATTTGGAATTGTACCATATTGGAACCATACTGTGCCTGTGATGAGAAGTGAGTGAGCAACTCCTGCCTACCGGGCTCCTTCTGAGTAGAGCAAGCTGTGAAACTGCAACCCGTTTGTTCAAGCGGCGCCATATGCAAACAATGTTGCTAGGGTCAAGGTGATGGCACCTTCGGGTCACGTGGCTAATCCGCTTTCGAATCCCCCTTTGAAGCTGTCCCATTCACGTGGAAACCCGAGTGACAAGCTTTCAAGTGTGGCTGCATTTGATGTCATTCGGGTAAAAAACTGCTTTTTTTAAGCCAACAAACATCATTGTATCTTGGAAACTACACATCAAAGATGTTGATTGACATTTCTTCGAAGTACTGGGACCAAAACGGGCCGAATTTGGAAAGCTGTATTGTCATTATGGCCAACAATGTGCGAAAAAAGGGCCTCAAATCTTTCAACGGCGATTTCTCGGAATGAAATTTTCTGCTTATGAATCAATTTTGTGGACAGCGTCAATAAAAAGCTAATTGATCGATCTGCTTCAAATAATCGTCTTTTGAAAGATAAATATATTATCTGGGAACCATTTTTTTTGTTTTTCCGTCAGATGTCCCCTTCCAAGACTTTTGTAGCCCACAAAATGAAGTAACTGCTGAAGTTTAAAATGATGATCAAAGAATTCGATAATTCGGTTATTATGTATTTTATTTGTAAACAAAAAAATATGGTTCCTGCATATTGGTCTATACTTTAATTTTACATAGGTAATACACTTTTGCATCGATTATTTTTAAAGAAATGCTGACAAAATGTCAAATCTGATACCCTCTTGTAAACGGGCGTATAAAACCCTTGAAAATTATCGTATCGATATGAATCTTCTTTTTAACAAATCTAGATGTTTGAACAATTAATAAAATGTATGGTTTTGTGGGTGAAATGTGAAACATAGTTCATCTATGCAAAGTCAAAGTCGCGGGACCGCTGCGCGAGGCTCAATCCCCGCCGCTACCTTAATGGTGACAGTTTATCAACATGGGTAAATAAGGCAACTCCCTGTAGGAATAAAGAGAGAAGAATTCTGAGTTTGACAAATATGTGCCGGGAGCTAAATACCATTAACCATGTAAGACTCTGAGCTACTGCTACCGACAAATTAATCATAAATTGTGGGCAGCACCTTTGTGTGCATTCTTCTATTTGGAATTCTACTATATTGAAGCCATACTGTGACTCTGGGATTTGGCCCAGATTATTTGTCACCTACCTTTGAATTGCAAGTGTGGGACAGTTCTTAAGCAGAACTCTTCACCAGTTCCAAATATTCTGAACATAAAATGTATATTTTTGTCACTTCCGTAATGCTGGTCAATTTCAGTCCCCAATTCTGGAAAAAAATGCCGACTCTGTACATATACTGCATAACTGTGGTGATATGGTACTAGCAAAAAACTAACTCCATTAAACCATTTTTTTTTTTTTTGCAGAGGGGTGGTTTTTTTGGAGGCGATGTGCTTCTAAGAAAGGTGAATTGGTCAAGTGGATATTTGCGTTTCCCATTAGAGCTAGGAGACTGGTGCTAAAGGTTGCAGGTTCGAGTCACGCTCGTTCCGAACATAAAACATATTTTCGGCATTTCCTTAATAGTCAGGAAGCCAAGGCTGATTTTTTGGAGGAACCATGACTGGAAGGATTTTTTTTTTCTCACTTGATTCTGCAACTTGAGTTGTCACTTCCTGGTGAAGAGTTCTGCTTAAGAACTGTCCCACACTTGCAATTCAAAGGTAGGTGACAATGAGTTCGTTGAATGTTTTGCAAGGTCACAGAGCTGGCCTGCTTTGTCAAGATGTGACAGGATCTATACACTGGCAAGCCAGCAGTACTGCTACCAAAAATATATTCATAATACTTGTGGACAGTGACTTTATGTGCATTCTCATATTTGGAATTGTACCATATTAGAACTATGATGTGACCCTGTGATTTAGCCCAAACTATATGTCACATACTTTGGACTTGCAACTGTGGGACAGTTTCTGTGGATGATGTTTAGTTAAGTTGGCCTTCCTTCTTAAAAAACTTGTTCTCATGTTCCTTAAAACAGTAGAAAAATCTATAAAACTGATCTATAGTTACATGGGCATGACTCATTTCGTTGCAAACAAAGGGACGGCTCCGATGTGGTTTAAAATATCTCCAAAAATTAATATTTGTCACAGCAAAATACTGGTGAGATATGTCATCATGGGTACATGAGGTAACTCCCTGAAGAAATATAGAGAGAAGAATTCTTAGTTTGACAAATATGTGACAGGAGCGAAACACCATAAAGTAAGTAGGACTCTGAGCTACTGCTGCCGACAAAATATTCATTTATTTTGGGCAGCACCTTTATGTGCATTCTTATATTTGGAATTCTACAATATTGGAACCATTAAGTGACCCTGGTCTTTGGCCTAGATTATTTGTCACCTACATTGGACTTTCAACTGTGAAAAAGTTCCTGAGAACCTCTCACCAGGGATTAGGATTTACCTCCAGACAGCTTACAATTGGTTATCAACAAAGCCTAGTGAATACTTTTATTCAACTACCTTCTTTCACTTGTTGCATGATACTATATACTCAGTACATGTACTGCAGAAACGTGTTAAATTACACTCGCACATAATTACTTCCATTGAGCCCTTCCTTTTTTTTTTAAATGAGAATTTGGTCGAATGGATATGTGCATTTCCCATTTCAGCTAGGAGACTGTTGCTTAAGGTTGCAGGTTTGAGTCCTGCTCGTTGCTAACATAAAGAAATATATTTTCGACATGTCCTGAATGCTGATGGATTTAAGTCCACGTACCTGGAATAATTGCCGACTCAGTATATATACTGTATAATCGTGTTCATATGGCACTCTACATAGACATAACTACCTCCATTCAACCATTTTTTCTTTTTTGTTTTTTTTGTTTTTTGTTTTTTGTTTTTTTTTTGGTTTTGTTTTTTTTAGTTTTTAGAATGGGGATTTGGTTTAGTGGATATACGCTTTTCCCATTTCAGCTGGGTGATGGATGCTAAAGGTTGCAGGTTCGAGTCCCGCTCATTGCGAACATATATGTCCAAAGATATGAGGATATAAATATGTGATTGGTCTGAAATGAATTGACCCCTGCACCTTGCAAGCACTCAGAATGTGTGGAATGAATGAACTGTCTTATTGCTGAGCACACCAAAATAAGGCTCATTGGAGTTAATGGAAGGAAAGACTTAGCAGAACGTCATACTGGCAGAATTATTATGATTGCGTATTAAGATTTCTGGTGAAAAGAACATTTATTCATAACTCTCTCCGTGCCACATTTTGGACTGACTCAACAGCTTTCCTTGGAATGCTTTGGGTGCATTGCACCCAAAGCAAGCTGAGGAAAGCTGTTGACCTGGACTAATATATTCTATGTAACCACAGGTATGCTGATACTTGAATGATAGGTCTTTTTACAAGGAAGCTGCTTCTAGCATCATTATTATAATTCAGAGCAGTTTGTTTGAAGTAGTCCGACTTAAGTCACAGTTGGCACTAAAGGAGCTAGAGTTTGACTTAATTCAGAGTTGGGCAGTGAAAGAGTTAAGCCTGTTTTAAAAGACCAGCCGCAGGGATCAGCAAGTTGTGGTCATTTAAACTGATGGTCTTTCTCCGAGGGTGTAAATTGCATAAAGAGTGCTATGCAAAGTGTAAATTGTGGTCATTCAAACGGATGATCTTTCTTTGAGGAAGTAAATTGCACAAAAAGGTGCTAAGCAAAGTGTTTGAAAAGCATGGGTTTTCATGACCTATTCTTTTGCATAACGGTGGTCTTTCAAGAGAGTTGGCATGGGTAAAAATCCAGAGAAAATATTGGCCTAGGTCAGCAGCTGGGCACTGAAGGTGTTTATTAACCACAGTGACATGTTTGACAGAACTCTGAGGTTGTGCAGGAGAAAATGTTGCAAGTGTCTGTAATGGTCTCACACAAACTGGCTCTGGCAAACTTGCAGCATTCACAGCGAACTTGTGTGAATTCGTTTTAGAGAGCCACATTCCTGCTGTCTTCAGACATACATAAAAAGTGGAGACTGTGTGTGGACTCAGCTGGGGAGACAAGGTACCTGAGTGCCAGATATGGGAGATAGAGTGCTCATCTCAAGAAGCAACAGTGACATTCCTGCCATTATAGGGGGGTTAGGAATTAAAATTTTTCATATATGTCAGGGCTTTGTATCAGTGGGAGCCTATAGTGTGCAATTCTGGTCTCAGGTTAGTGAACATTGATACAAAAAGCTAATGGATTGTAACCATTGTGTTAATAAGACCCACATTTTTTACAGAGGACAAAGTGATTTCAGCCTTTTCTGTAGGTAATAGAGTAATGGATATAGGGTACGTACTTTATGGCCCTGCCTTTACTACAAAGTCAGGATTAACAGTGACCTTACATTCCTCTCCACTTCAGGGTAGCCAGTGGGGTGTTGAAGGGCCCAGAGGGCATGATAATCCAAAGGTTAGAGGTCAGCTAAGTAGCGGTGTGAGAGTTCAGATGTGGGTGTGGATTTACAGTTATTAAAGAGTAGTTGTCTGGGGGATGGGTATATCTACGGCCTGATGGTTTTCATGAGTCGTGTCATGGTCCAGTGGGAGATTCCATGGGAGAATAGAGTACTTCAGTGAGACATCCTAATGTAATCAGACTATGTGAGGCACTTGAATGTATTAAGATAATGTGAGATACCTGGGTGTGATGATAGAGAGTGAAATACCGGAGTGTGAGGAACTACAGTGAGACACTTGAGTGTCAAGAGACAGTGAGACGCCTGAGTGTGATGAGACAGAGTGAGACATCTGAGTGTGACAATACAGAGTGTGACACCTAAGTGTGACGAGACAGTGAGACACCTGAGTGTGTTGAGACAGTCTGAGACACCTGAATGTACATGGTGCTGGGAGACAGAGGGATATATGAGTGTTGAGACTGTGTGAAACATCTGCATGTGTTGAGACAGTGTTAGACACATGAGTGTAGTGAAACAGTGGGACACCTCAGTGTTGTTGGACCTCAGCATATAGTGAGACACTATAGGACATTCAAGTGTAGTGACATTGAGAAACACTTGAGTATAGTGAGACAGTGGAGAAATACTTTAGTCTAGTGTGAGGCATGGTCAAGACAGTGTAGTGACATACTTCAGGCTAATATAAAGTATCGTATTATCCCTTCTAATTGCCCGGGGCACTTAAATCTTTCTGCAGTAAGCAATCCAATTCAATCCATTTATTTGACCAATTTAATGCAGTATAGTATAATTCATAATAGGTATATTGTATTAATACGAAACAACAATCAATCTGATGATTTATTTCTTTAAAAACATGAATTTGGTCTGGAGACTCATATTAAGATTGTTCAACAATCGTTAGCATATGAGCCACCCAAGTTAAATTTGTTTATTATTTATAACTAAGCATGGCAACAATAGGTAAGCCTGAACTTTAAACCTATTTTTTGAATATGAATCCAGCATTTATTGTAAATCTGGGTAAAAGTCAGAGTGTTGTCTATTGAAAAAAAAAGAAGCAGGGCACTTGAGAGGGCCGGTGCCCTTAAAAGGGATAATACAGTACTTTAGCATGGTGTAATATGGTGCAAGAAAGGAGTAGTATGAAATACTTTGGTCTGGTGACGCTTGTTGCAAGATTATAATGTGAGACATATGACTAGAGCATGGTGTGCTTAAGCGTGGAGTGAGACTTCAGTGCAGCAAATTATACTTAGGTACCTGTGGCTGTAACATTTAGGAACCAAAGTAGGAGTGAAAAGGGGAGCTTTGAGTGTACTTGGTCAACAGTAAAGTTTGAAAATTACCCAACAACAATGTTAAATAGTTTTTCCTGCAGCACAATATATATTTTGTATTTCAATTTGTTACAAAATTCGTAAGAACTCTAAAGTACCTGACAGCAGTGCCAAGTCTGTCTTTCATGTACTTGAGATGTACAGTTAAGCTTAAAATTAAGTCTATTCAAAGGAGTGACTAATATGGATATATAATATTGTATTTGTAGTTTTGTTATAAATCTGCAGCTTTGGCCAGGGCTGAAGGAGACATCAGACATTGCCTTGCACATCAATCCACAGTTTGAGGGAACAAACCAGCTGCTGTGTGATCATCGACACCATGGGATACGGGGTACAGAGAATCACCCTATGACATGGCCTTTTAATCAAGGACAACACTTTGAATGTATAATTTTAGCACAGTATGTCTGCTGCAAGGAATTTTATCTGCTTTTGTGTACATTTAGCTCCTCCTCACATGAAGAAATGAAAGGTTCATAGATAGGCAGTTAAGAAATTTACAACTGAATTCCTTCTGATAATTTATTTCTTTAAAAACATGAATTTGGTCCGGAGACTCATATTAAGATTGTTCAACAATTGCTAACATATGAACCACCCAAATATAATTCGTTTGATAATTATAAATTACTATGGTGACAATAGGTAAGCCTGAACTTTAAACCTATTTTTGGAATATGAATGCAGCATTTATTGAAAATCTAGGTAAAATTCAGAGTGCTTTTGAGTGAAAAAAGAAGCAGGGCACTTGAGAGGGCAGGAGCCTTTGAAAGGGATAATACAGTACTTCGGCATGGTGTAATATGGTGCAAGACAGGAGTAGTATGAAATACTTTGGTCTGGTGACGCTTGTTGCAAGATGGTATGAGTAGAGCATGAGTGCTTAAGTGTGGAGTGAGACTTCAGTACAGCATGGGATACTTTATTTTTCTGAGACACTTCAGTGAAGTATGAGACACTTAGCCCTTAAAGCACTGATTTAAGACTGAGTCAACAGAGTGTCCCAAGGAAAGATGTTGACTGAGACCACTTTGCTTGAGACTAGGCGTGCTGGTATTTGAATGAAAGGTATCTTCATGAGGAATTTGAACCTTTAACTATTAAACTTTTAAGGGTAATGAGAAAACGACTATCGCACTGGCGTCAATCAGAAACAGTGTCAGGCACACTTTAGCATTGTAATGCATATCGTTTGATCTCTGAATGGAGCATTTTCGTATGACCACAGCCATGTCTACAAATACACTCTATGATATGAACTGTAGAGCAGCTATCAAACTTTGCCTGGCTGGAAGTTGTTTTGATTGAAGTAGGCGTTGTGTTTAGTAGCAATCCATGCACATCTTTCAAAGTTTGACAGTCTTCTCAGACAAAAGAGGATTTTTATTGTATCAGAGTGAAACCCCAATGCAATGATGCTGTACTGTTGGAACAAATAGCTTTGTCTCCTATCTAGTTAAGTTTGGGTGCGAACCCAGACATTTTGTTTTTTTACGAGAAGTTTTTTTCTTTCCTTCTTCTTAAGACCAAAATTGTATGCAGTATTCCTTTGACACTATTATTCCGAAAACCACCAAACTTGCCAAGTTGACTGACTTGCATGTGTAATTGTGCACCTGGTTTGTAACAGTCATGATGTTTAAGATTATGCTAATTAGGGGCAATTAAAATTTCCAAAGCTCCATATCTTCCAAACTATTGCAGATAGACATAGAAATGTGCATGTATCAGTTTGTGACACCTGCCAATTCAATTGAGAGTAAATGGAAGTTGTAGAATTTCAAAATACGCTAATTAGGGCATGGAAAAACTTAAAAGATGAATATTTTCAAAACTATTATGGAACGAAATGCCATTCCGACTTGAATTTATAAGTTTGTTTCCAAGCCGCATATATTTAACGGTGAACCAAAGTTATAGTATTTATACAAATTAGGTGAACATGCAAACGTTCAATTTTGAATGGCTTCAAAACTATTATAGATAGAGGTACCATTCTAACCCAAAGTTAGAGGTTTGTGTCAAAGCTGCATTCAATGAACCATGGACCAAAGTTGTAGAATTTCAATTTATGCAAATGCGGTGAAAGCACAAAATTTAAAACTCGACTAACTTCAAAACTATTACAGATAGAAGTGCCATTCTAACTTCAATTTATATATTTATGACATAGCCAATTCCACTGAACCACAAACCAGAGTTGCAGGGTTTTATTTTATGCAAATGAGATTAATACACAAAAAATGTTTGGAATAACTTTCTACTTATTAATTACTTGTAATTATTGTACATGCAGGTGTCATTCCAACTTCAATTTATAGGTTTGTGACATAGCTACATCCAGTGAGCCATGAGCCAAAGTTGTAGGGTTTTATTTTATGCAAATTAGGTGAATACACAAAATTAAAATCTTGAATAACTTCAAAACTATTATAGAGAGAGGTGCCATTTTTACTTCGCTGTGCATATTTCTGACAAAGTGCATCTAATGAACCATGAAGTAAAGTTCCAGGATTTTAATTTTGCAAATAAGGTGAATAAACAAAATCTAAATCTTGAATTACTTCAAAACTATAAAATACAGAGGTACCATTCCAACTTCAATTTGTAGGTTTGTGACACAACCGGATCCCATAAACCATGCACCAAAGTTGTCTGCTTTTAATTTATGCAAAGTTGGCAGATGAAAACAAAATCAAAATCTTGAATAGTTTCAAAACTACTGTAGATAGCACTGTCATTCAAACTTCAGTTTTTAAGTTTTGTGACATTGCCACATCCACGGAACTAAGGAACAACGTTATAGTATTTTAATTAATACAAATTAACCTAATATACAAAATTTACATTATGTTGAACAATGGCAAAGTGTAACATTTCAAACTGTTTTCATATTAAAGGCACCCAGAGAGATTTGCTGTGCAGCAAATATTCTTTTTTAGTTTTATATTACATATGGCGTAGAATCAGTAATATTGTTTTTTTAGTATGATCACTGTGTTCTCTGCATTTCGACTGGTCTATTTAGGGGTTACACATAATGTTTTAGTGAATGCTAATGATTAATAAATGACGCTTTAACTTTTTTGAAAACAAAAACTGCGAGATAATCGCCTGATGTGCAATTGTAAAATGCTGATATTGTGCCTGAGGGTTAAGTACTACTGTTTAACGCACTTAGCAAGGAATAAATGATCATACAAAAAAAAGTGATCATACAAAAGCCAGAAGTTCTGCTAACGTTTAGACCACTGCCAGCTACAATTTTGTCACTATCTTTGTACGTGCAGGTGCTACAGTTGTCACAATACCTTTCATGTGAATTTTTTGTACGATACTCTGATAAAATGCAAAAATGTCACTTGCCAGGGTGGGATTCATATATTTAAGCTGAAATGAAGAATTGTTGTAACGTAAACCAATTAACATTTTGCGATTTTCGCTCATAACTCAAGTTTTGTGTACATGGAAGCTCCTAATATATAAAATTATACTAGTAATTATAGGGTTCCTGTGAGTTTACTGCCCAAGCTGATACATCCATTAAATTACAGAATGACCATGCTAAAAACCGGGGATCATACGAAATTAATATTATATTCAAAATATCACTGGAGAAAATAATTTTATTTTTCACAAATATATTCTAGGTTAAGTTATTGTGTTATGTACGGTTTGAAAATGTTGACCAAACAAATAATATGCTTTCCTATATTTTGCTGTTTAAGAAGCAACATATATTTCCACGAAGACCTTTTTCTTTAAAAAAAAAAAGGATTAAGACACTTAAGGTTGGTTTAAAAAAAATATGCCAAATTAATTTAAAATCTAGGGTATAGTAGCCGATTTTTGCACATCAGTCCCCACCCCCACCCCCCACCCCCTAAAAATATGATGGAATCGTGTAAACAACTGTCTATGGAAGAAATTGTTTGCATGATCATATAAAACGCATTTTTAGAGCTGCATTATTGACACCCACATTGCCTCTACCACGATAGATTGCACATGATTTAATGGCTTAATCAGTGAAGTTTACTGTTGACCTATTCATTTAGAATCAAGTAACACAACAAATTAACAGTGCTAAATGATATGATATCAAATTACAGAGAAACAGACTTTCGAAATGCCATTGGTACCTTCATTATGATAATGCATGGTTAGAAAAAAATTTAGTGTGAGTACTGTTTATGACATCATTGACTTTCCTCTTCTTTGCTGGTGTGGTAAAGGGTAACATATTTTTCAAATGATTGGAGTCTTTAAACCCATGCCATCAGCACATATGTATGGAATAAGCACAAATATTCCAATTTTGAAATCTTCATTACATGTGTATATATAATATAATAAGCAAGTTCAAGAAAAAGAGTAGGATCGAAATTTTAGCTAGTGACCACATTTTCGTGAGAATAGACCATTATACATGTATATATATATATATATATATATATATATATATATATATATATATATATATATATATATATATATATATACATGACTCAGTGTCTTTCAAATCAATCCGCAGTTTGAGAGTGCCAGTCAGGTGGTAGGTAGTCATCTAAAACAAAGAAGGGTAGGCCCTTTTAGCAAGGACAACAATTAGAAGTATGAGTCTAGAGCAGTATGAATGCTTAAAGGAATTTTGTGTGCTTTTGTACATAGGTAGTTTTTCCTTACTCGAAGACATGACAGACACAGAGACGAGGTGTGTTGCAAATTTACACTTGAATTATTTCTGAATACTTTGGTATTTAGATAAATCATTGAATAGAACCAATCCTCAAAATGTACATTTGCAAACTATTGTTTAGAAATGCTGGTGCAATAGAAGTCAAACAACATTTTGCCTGAGAATAATATTGATATATATGGCCACAGATTATATTAAGGTACCTGTGGCTTTTATAGTGAGGAACCGAAGAATTATTGAAAGGTGGAGCCTTGAGTGTACACTCTAGACAGTAAAGGCAGAAAGATTCTCATTGTACATTTTTGAGAATATACCATTCCAGTACATACACAATATTTAGTAGTTTTTGATGATGCAACATAGTGCCAAGTCGCTTTAACACGTACTTAAGATGTTCACTAAAATATATGAAGGAAACGTGGTTCGTTGGAATCGCAAGATGAACCTATCTGGGAGTATGTGTTTAAATTCAAAGAATTGGCACAATCAAATATGATTAGTGCACATGGTAAGATAAAAACAAGGTATCATTAGAAAGCAAGAGAAAGAAGTTAAAGCCAGGAGGCAAGGTATTGGTACTTTTGCCTCTGCAACAGCATTCAATCCTGGCAAAATTTAGTGGTCCTTTCTTGGTTGAGAGGAAGGGAAATGATGTGTACAATACCATATATGCACCAGATGTGATTGAAAGCTAATTGTCTTTCTCACATCAACATGCTCCAGAATACCATTTAAGCGTTACATGAATGTATTCGTGTTGTAGGATTATTTGCGGTATTACCGTTTATGTGCAAACAGTTCGATATATATTGTGCAGGTAACCTATTTGAATGTATATGCCACTTTGTATAAAGAGCAAAGTCTGTCTCGTTAGAATATTTTCAAGGCAAAATACATAAAAAGTTGACAATTTGGGAGCAAAATACTCCTCGTATGTCCACTTTTCCTTTCCACGAGAAGGGGGAAGTGTTATGCATGTGGACATGGCTTACATTGATTTGGAAAAGTCGACGTGTCCATTTAATGTTTTTCAGCAACACTGAGTGGGCCTGCTTTGTTGGGATGACTCTCGTGTTATTTTTAAACAATAAACCTATCTACAATTATGACCTACAATCATATGGGTATGACGCATTACATTGTAAACTGAGGCTGGATGTGGTCTAGAGATGTGTCATAGAGTTAAGATGTTTGACTTTTGAGAAATAAAGTAAATTACCCGTAAGAGCTTACAGCATGAGTATATAAAGTAGCTTTCTCTAAGAATTCAGAGAGGAGAAATTTGTTTTTGACCAAAAGCTGCCATGATAATATTTTGTTGTAGTTAAAGTAACATCATCTTTGTAATTCTTTATCAACTTCCACTAGTCTACAACCTTCTACAGGTGGACATTTTACATCTACCCTCCTTGTGGAATTGCCTCCTTCTACGGTTAGAAATGTCAATTGGCTACTCCTGACATAGTCCTCTGTAATTGGACATCCATTTCCTTCCCAGCCTCACGTTTCTTCATAAAGTCAAGGGCTACCTATAACGTTTAGTCCTTCAATTCTTAACTTTTTTTGCCTCTTCCTTGGACCTACATCCCCTTACATAGAGGTAATGGAGAATCCACTCAGCATCCTCTGAACGCTGAGAGGGTTAAATTCTCTAACTTACCTCTCGAAAACAATGATTGTCAAACGGGAAGTATCTCTCCTTCCCTTTGCACCAACGTTTCCATATTGACTATCACCATTATTTCCTTATTTGCAGAAAAGAATTTGCACTCAATATGAGCTTTTAATCTGTGCTAGGGAACATGGTCGCGACTGTCTGGCTCGGCATTATTATATTTCTGAATTTCCCAGCAGAGCGACCTGGTTGTAGCGAGAGTTACCAACTGAATTATAAAGGTTGGGTCGGTTTGGTGTTCCATCACGTACTAATAGTATTATTTAGAGCAGGAAATTTCGCAATTCTGGGTTAAGTTCACCATCACAGGGAGAGAGACTTAGAACTTAATTAATTGAACTTATCTGTCCTGCGCTGGAGCCACCATACCTCTCGCTGATAATCATGGAAACTTTGTTCGGCCTTCTTAAAATCAATGAAAAGCCCAATGAGAGTCTCTGTTTTGGAATCACTTAATGTCAGTTAAAATAAGTAGAAGTCTGCTAGCCACATATAAGGAGCCCGAGTCCGTTTTATGTTTGCTTAATGTCTTTTCCCTAAATAACATTTTGTTCCACCATGGCAAGTCTAAAATATGCTCGCGTTGATTCATGAGAATAACCAAATTCTGTAATATTTTTCTTTCAGCAGTACAAAAGTCACATTGTCCACATTCCTATTCATATATGTGGATAATCCCTGAATGCGTGACCTGAAAGTGTTCAAAAAGTTTTGGAGACGGATCAAACCTGCAGGCGTATGTAAATACCATGCCCAGCACTGTCAATTATACATCATCCTTGAAAGTAATACTGTTGTATAATCCACCACTTTACCCCCCTCATCATGTGTCGAGAATAACGTGCGTCAAAAGATTCTTTTTCATGATATAACCAATAATATCTCGAGAAGACATTGTCAGATTTAATCAGCAGAAACCAAAATAGTTTATTAAATATTTACATGGTGTATATATACAGTGCATATACACTGTCATGTAAACCTGACATGAATTGGATGTAAACCTCCACTTAAAAACTTTTCATAACTGAAGCTTAAATCACCATCCCAGATAAACACAATGCTTATATTTTGAGGAATTAAAGTGTACAATTATTATATGGTTCTGTCTGGTGCTACCCTTTTGATGTCCAATGAAGTTCACAGTTATATATTCACGACACAAGCATGATTCTCATAAAGCATTCTGTGTTATTGGTCAACATCATGAAGTAAGACTTTGACCTCTAAGCCCCAAGTAGCAATAGATACATGCATTTGACTCTGAGTGATCGGCACTCTGTATTACAGCAATAGAGATATTTACACTTGGCATGTTTTGGAATAACCCATCTGTTTAGTGACACAATTTGTAGCGTTCTGCTAATTAAAGGAACACTAAGATATAATTTACATTGTGCACAACATGGGTGAACCTAACTTCTTGCGAATGAACTTTTGGAGTACTCTGGTTATGGATAATTGCAACATCACAACTGTAAGTATTGATTCTTTTAAATTATAGATATAGTGTGGGCCTTAATAATGAAGCATATTACCTAGAATATTATTGCTGTCAAATTAAACTAGTTTACATCAGAATTTTTGTTTCATCAAACTATATGTCACAGATTACATTACAACAAAAAATAAACTCAATGACTACCTCATTATTGTACTCACTGCCTAGGATTTAATATAGTGATGCAATGAAATACCAGGGTGGCAATACAGGTAATGAGGTTGCCAGAAATCACACAAGAATTTGTTGCTCCCAAACTGTCACCCTATATGGGGAAGGCCTCTTAATTACTGGTGACATGCGGATAGCACACAGACACATTCTTTATGACTTAACCCTTTTTTACAATATGAACTGGGATCCTGTGCTATCACATGGACTGCAGCAAGGAACTAGATGGGAAAGCTTGTGGATTCGTGCCTTAAGTTGGGCATTGCGTTGATAAAGTAATTTTATTTGTGTCTTTTGTCCAGAGCTACTTCCAAGTAGTCATTCACCTACTCCCTTCTCCAAACACTCTACTCATCATGAGCTAACCTGTCATTGTCTAACATATATACGTATGGAAGTACAATTTTCCATATTGCACACCTTCCTCTGTACAATTTTGACATAGGCTATATAAGCTCAAATAAATTAAGGGTTCTTCAGCGGGTAAATACCCAGAACATGTTTCGAAGCCTATACCCTTACATGTCTCTAAGCAGCTCCTTGTCTAAGCTAAATATTCAACAAACACACAGATAGAAAGGAAAATCAATATTCCCTGTCTGTTCATTCTCTACACCCCTATGGAGCAAAAGGTTAGTGACTTCATAAACGCCACAGCGCTGGCTGACAGGGAAGCTTCCAACCATGCTAGCGAGCTATGGCTGTTACTTGTAACTTAGTTTAAAATATATTATTCACACCTCATCAACAGCATCAAACATAGATGGAGAAATATCATTGTCGTCCCCATTCATGCCCAGGGAGGGTCCGTGAGTTGCTGTTAATTTTAGCAGTACAATTTCTATATCTTTTTTTTCAGAAATTCCCCAAGAGACATAAAATTACAGAGGGCGTGGACATATACAGTCAAGATTTACAGGGACAGATGGCAATGCCCTGGGAATTTGATTTGTCAAGTATAACGATGTTAAATTTATAGGATAGCGTTTGCAAAAAAAAAAAAAAAAGAAAAAAAAAGAAAAAAAAGAAAAAAAAAAGCAAAAGAAAAAAACCGCTATTGCCAAATGCAGTCCCATTGGTGGACAATGAAAGGATTCATAGAACTAGCTAAAGTAGGCATTATTCATGAAACTAGGAACAGTGGTCCACCCCTTTTTTACAGTACTCTCAAATTCATCTTCATCAAGATTCTGATTTCAAAGCTTGCATTACAGGAAAATATAGGCCCAGTAATTCTATGACTGTTACAATGTATCACATAATTATCAATGCAATGTCGCAGTCCCAACGCTGGCCTCGAATCTTGTTACAAACTAGCATTGTTGCAAAACCTTTTGATGTTTTTAACCATTTTGTTTCAATGATGAAAAAAGGGTCAAAAACATTGGCCGGCAAGGACTGGTCTTGTCCAACACCTATGTCTGGATTTGAACAATTTATAACAGATTGAGTAAGCTGACCATGCACTGTCATGTCAATGTCCAATTACTTCTGTGTATTGGGAGGTGTTTAATCCCATAACCATATAACACTTGTTTGGATAGCTACCATAACCACCCCAGAATACGCAGCTGCCAAGACCAGTTGGCAGCTGGCCTTCAATCTCTTTCAAACATGTACCACTGCTCGTCACAGTCCATGGCCAGCTGTCAATAATCGGATGCAAAAAATCATATCATTCCATCTGTGTCGTTAATATGGACCCAGAAAATAAGGCAGTCGGAATAAAATATTTCCCAGTGTAACATAATGGATACGATCAAAACTAAAGGATATCAAAAGCACATGTGTTGATGACAATGTATAGGGAAACGTAAATTACTGTCCTTCAAAGATCACGAGCTTACTGCCGGGTAGAAATCCCGATATCAAACGTTATAAATAAATGCAAACTCATATGTAATCATCCATAGATCACACAGATTGGAAGGAAAAAAATTACTGTTTGTTCAGACGTTTACATACAGTAGGTGTAAGCTGCAGCTGTTTTAGTGAATGCTAGAATTGAAATACTACAAGACGTGGCCCATCCTGAAAGCAAATTCCAATTTATTGCATGCATGCTTGTTTTCGTTAAATGAAATTTAGTAATTTATGATGGGAAATATCTCTTTTGCAACAAATAACCCTTGCCCAGACAGCAAGTTGGGGTTGTCTGACTCATACTACGGCTGTACACCCTGCAGTGCTGGTGACGATAGGGTTCTGCGCCCCTTCTTATGTGTGTAAGCATACTCTGCTGTATCTGTCATGACTCTTGGAAAACTGAAGGACTCTGGCTTATATCGTATACACCATAGCAGCGTATTGTGTTTGTCACATTACTTACACTTTAAAAATCCGGTGCATTCATGTAGTAAGTGTGGCGTACTTTTGGAGCTTTTTAAAAAACAACGCTATTAGAAATTGAAATTTAACATTTTGGTTTTCAGATATTATTTCTAATCACCTTAACATCAACTTTCCAAATGTCTCGTAACCATTCAATCAAGCTGACCTTTAACATCAGTGGAGAGCCTAGGCTATGTGTGGCAAGCTTGGTACGGTTATGCAAATGCTGGTTCTACATGATTATCACCACACTAAAAAACCTGGGAGATAAAGGTGTTCATCTGACTTTACAGGGTTATCCAGTAATCTGCACACTTAATCCTAATAAATTATCAATTAACCTGCAGACATACATATGGTTCTCTTTCTTACAAACATATAGTGCTTCCTCTCAAAATCATTGTAACATGCGATTTCAAGTGCTTGTAACCTTAAAACACTTGAGAAAACAGGGTGATGTATTATGTATATGCATTTGTTTTATGCCTATCTGAACTTTATTCCACACACTTTTCATCAGATTATTAACGCAATCGGGTATTTATTGATAAAACAATGAACAGTTTTCCAAAGTAAGTGCTGCCCTGTCTGTACCCCTGTTTGTACCGATGGTTATGGACAGCTATGGGCCATTCTGAACTTTCAATTTTTACTTACTAAAGAAAAACATACATTGCGGGTAATGGTGGAATATTTATCAATTTATACGAAAGGCCATACTGCTATATCGTGTCAGGACATTTTTGAGGAACCGATACTAAAGTGCCGGCTACTCTGACGGGCTTGTAAGGCAAGTTCACGATTCTGAATATGTAGGGGAAGGTCACAGAAGATGGCATCTGACTTTACATAAACTTGTAGAAAAATGTAAACAAATGCGTTCCCATTCTCCAGGATCGGTTCAGCATTTGCTATGTGAGGTTTCTATCCAACTGATCAGTCAATTGTCCATACATGTTGTACAGGAAAGAGCAGGCAGTCCTGTTTTTAAAGTTATTGCTCGTTGTTTTCCAGTGGTTACATAACAGTTGCTATTGTACTAATGTTGGCAGAGCAAAATTGCTCAGCTTCTCAGACCTTAGTTTGATGTAACACCCTACGATTTCTTGCACATATCGTGTAAGTTCACATATGGCGCCAATGTAAATGCAATTTCCTTGGTTCGTACACAAAAGCAACATGGTTGATTTACTGTTTCCCGCTTTAGCTTCCTCTGGTGGCTTGTATCAATACTATAATTTTGCTACTGGAAGTGTTGTAATGTGCTAACAGTACATAGAGTAAGACTGAGAACTCAAAATATTCACTTGCTAAACTGGGGAGTTAAGTATAACTATTTATACCGTCAGAGTCCCAACACAGTAGAGAGTCTGAAACAAATCTTAGATTAGAATAACAGTGTCTGGAAGTTTGCAGGGCAAACATCTATGCAGTTCATTTTTCTGTTGGCTTGCCTAACAAGTCATTTATCCTCCCTGCTGATTGAAGAGCAATGTACTTTGGTTGTCAAAACTTCGCCACTCAGCTATTTCTGACTCACCAGCTAAACTAGATCTACCTGGCTGCTATGATAAGTGCGGAGCTCAGCAGTTATATACTCGAACTCTTCCTTGTCACAAAAACTTTTCCAGTTGTAACCTGGTATATTTTATTGAGGGAAAACTTCATTTTTGCATTCTCCCTGCATTCAAGACATATATGCAACCCGAATGATTTTACAAAACAAATGTACCATCAACTTGAAAAAATACACAGCTATCAGTGAATGTGGACAAATGTAGGCCACACATTTCTTATGTTACATACAATTGTTAATATAAGGTTCTTTGCCTACACGCAGGTGAGAGAGGAGCTCCAATATAATAAGGAACTATTTTAACTACTTCAATCCCGTTTCATCAAGAGTGAAAGTATGTCAAGTTCACTAATAAAAATACTTGAGTCACCTAGGTTCGAATAATAATATTGTTTTATATATTATTGCACATAATATTATGCTTTCCACACATATTATATATAGGTATATATTTTATATTACTATTTATACACTATATACACACTGCCATGGCCTTGCCCTAATAACACTCAATAAGGACCGTCAAGCTCATCTCCATATTTTGTGAAAGGTGGAAAACTGTTAAACTGGAGAGAGGCGTTTTAAACGTCACTTCATTTATTCATTTATTTATTTATTTATTTATTTATTTATTTATTTATTTATTTATTTTAATAACTATCTATCTATTTATTTATTTACTTACTTACTTACTTACTCACTCACTCACTCAGTCACTCATTCATTCATACATTCATTTATTCATTTATCTATTTATTGCACACAAAATACATAATTGTGAACTCAGAATATTTTCTGAAGGATCGCACCGAACGGCCCACAAAGAAAAAAAAAATTATCATGATTTTTGTCATCAGGGTACCAGTAATGTTGGTTGTTGCCAAGACCCTGATTTTCAGGCAAGCAAACTGATGGTGTTATGATGTTTCCATTTTACATCCTGAATACTATATAAAGTAAGTCCATATCCAATATGGTGGACCTTTCTCTCTCCAGGCTATAAGTCAGGTTAGATTCTCATGATTCATCATCTTGTAAAGTTATCTAACTTTATTTGGGGAATTAAGTTTCCCAACTTTACTCTAAGTTGGGAACGTTTCAGCATTTTATGAGGAAATAGGTTAACTGGATGCATTAATTATCTCAGCATAATGAGTGTGAATTATTATTAGTTCATGACAGTTCAATACAATGTGTAAATTTAATGAGAGATGCAGCTGGGCTGTTATCGCTGGCTAAGTGGGATTTTAACACTTGTGTAGGAAAGCTCCATTCAACAAACTTCGATGGTGATGAATGATGACAGAGATTAAAAGCAAAGGTATGGAAATCGTACGACATTTACAACAATAACAAGTTAAACTAACAAAAATACTATGGTTGATTTCACCATACAACAAGGCACACAAAGGCATAAGTTTCAAATTTCAAATAATCAAGTTGTATTTGTACAGAGTGAACTCAGAGGTTCACCTTTCGATTTCCTGTAGAGACAAAAATATAATATAGATAGCGCTAGTGCTTGGTATGTGAAAAGCCAAACTGCTGATGTTTCAGTCATGCTCCTACACAAAACTAAAATTAAAACTGGGAATTTCACATACCAATCCTGTATGTACTGGTGAAGGATACAAGTAAACGTTTTTAATGAGAGGTTGATGAAATAGCACATTCAAGGCAGGTATGAATAGAGCATCCTCAGCTAGCATAAAGGAGTTCGGCCATAACTCCGGACAAGGAGAGGAGAACAGTTCAGAATAGGACAAGGAGAGTTGAACTGACTGCCAATCTAGATGTAGCCACCACAACACTGTATCGAGCTGATGTATATAGCCTAATAAACCATATACACTTGGGTCAACATATCCAGTCGCATTTTCGACAAGAAGACTGACATACCAAATACTCAGCCGGACCTGGGCCACTACAAGCCCTACACCATTCCCTTTGTAAACCAGGTCTGGGGATCAGCCTTAAGTCAGATGCACCTCAAGGTATTAGCGTCAAAACCCCCAGCATCTTTACAAATTGGTGAACTTGCCAGGAGCTTCAAGACAATTGGACGACATCAGGATCATCTCAAGATGATTGGAAGATATAGATGGCTCAAGCAGAACTCGTGAGATGGCAAATGAATTATATTACGATCAGCATTGAATCAGAATGAAAAGAAGAAGTACAAACACCGCCAACACAAGAGTACATTATTATAAGCAGCGACTTGGACGACCCAGATGACAAAGCCCAAAGCCACTTAATTGTTAACAAGAACAACATAGTATAATGAGGTCAATTGAATATGTGTTTATATACAGATAGATGAGTACAATGCTAACTGTATCTGATCTGGCTACCTGTGTCAACAAAACAAGACTTGTGTGCTCTGTGTTTCCCAGGTGATTACCAATTACTCATACACTGTACCCTGAGTGCTCACAACAGGATTCAAAGTGACCAGAGAAACTGGACAAAAGCTGTTGACCCAATATCTGTGGGACTTCAGCATGGAAGACCTAGCATTCTCAATTTGAGGTAAAATGGTCGAAATGCATGGTATGATGGACAGTCTGACTGTTGCATATTTGTTCCGGTTACTATAATCAATGTTACAATATTGGGAAGATATAATAAAAAATACCGAAGATACATTTTTTAGAACTTCTATCATAAATAAGAAACATTTCACTGAAACATGTAGGTAACTATTGGATTTTGCGTGTGTTGTTTCATGTGTCCGTATGAAATAGTAATACGGGATCATGATACTTGTGTGTAGATGAGTGGTACAACACAGGCTAAGATGTCACACACAGGTGTGGGTAGTCTTACAGGGAGGAGGGCCCATGTGGCCTTACGGCTATGCAATTAGTACAGAAACACATGATCCATATTCATTAATTCCAAACCCAACAATGACAGCAAAGAGATTTCAGACTTGCCAAAGCATCAACATTTCTTTTCCAATACCAATGTGAAGAAACAAATTTCACGCCTGACTTGAGACAGGCAGTCACCCATAAAAGGCAACTGGTGGTTTTAAACCGGTCTTCTCAACCTTAGAAATATTCCCCATGAACTGCAGACACTAGTTCTTTTTCCAAAATATATAGGCCTAACCACCCTAAACACAAATTTCATTTCTTCTGCTAAAAATGAAAAGAGACCTGTTAGGCCTATAACCTTTTAGTTCTCCCGACTTGTCAGTCAGCTAAGTTAAAAGTAAAAGAGTAAAGTAGGCCTACATCGTTTTTGTGATATTTATGAATCTGGAACATTATAAACACACCCTACCTCCACTATAACTTTGAGTCGGAGAGCAAAGCCCACAGCACAACATAGCCAAGTAATTTTCAAATAGGATAGAAACACATGATCCATATTCATTAATTCCAAGCACAACACATTGTTGTGTCTGGCGGTAGGACCATCCCTGTTGTTCCTTAACCCACCCACTACGTACACCTTGCGTCCATACACTGCACCCCCACAGTACACCCTGCCCTGTGTTAGATGGGAGGCCATCATTGACCACTGCTGAGTGTACATATCAAACACCCCTGTGGTCAAGTTGTCCTGCCTGTGTCTGCTCCGCCAGCTTACCATGACATGCTGTCAGCATCCGTCCCCCCAGGAACATACACTAAGCCACAGACCACAGCCACACCTGCACTATACCTCCGGTTTGGCATTGAAGTGAGTAAAGTGAGCTTGGTCCACTGTCCAGCTTCATCTATTCTGGACATTTTCACCTCACTGGTCACTTTTCCGTATGTAGTTCCACCCATGAGAATCAAAGCTCTCCCTGCGTGCACGCCAACACCTGGTTTGTGTTTTTATTAGTAGTTATGCTGGCACCCATCCGTTTTGCCGCAGTATCCTTTCTGGCACCTAAAAAGCAATACAAATTTATCAGAAGATAAATAAATACAATGTTCATTGTAACAGTGACAAAACAGTCCATTATCAACAACATACTGTTTTGATTGCAAGTTTTCAGTCACCCCAATCAATGACCTTCTGTCTTAAAAGACCAAGCTTTCAAGATATTGCGCTTTACATTTTTGTGCTTATTTATATAACCTATTATCGACAGCTTCATTAGAAAGACCACAGTTTGGTTGTGTCTAAGGATGGTCTTTGAAACCAGGTACATTGTGAACTCCCATAAGCAACCAATCTCTCGCCCCAATTTTCGCTTCCAAAACAGACAGATATGTGCATATTCCTTGGATCACTCCATGCACTCCACCTAGGTTTGGGTGTGTAATAAAAAATGAAAGGATTTTCTGGGTGATACAGGTTGTTTTCCCTGTTTCAGTGTACAGCTATGTAAGGGCCCCTCATGTGGTCTGATACACAATTAGTGCTATGAAACACTTTTTTTCCAAGACAATGCCTGTGATCAGCATTCTTCCCTGCATTTCATGGGGTTTTTTTTTTGCTTACCAAAAAAAAAAAAAAAAAAACAAAAAAAAAAAAAAAACAAAAAAAAAAAAAAAAAAAAAAAAACACACACACTGGCCAAGGCTGATTAACTGAAATTCATATAATGGATTCTAACATTTAATAAGTATCATAAGCCTCTATATTTTTCTCCAGTTACCTCAGGTGGGTGAAATGTGCCACAAAAGCTCAAAAACTATTGGATCCTATGGCCAATGCTTACAAGAAAATCTGCACTTGACGAACATTTTTTTTTTAGGATTGTTACAATCACATTTCTACTGTATCCCTTTCCACCTTAAAACACACAGACCAGCCCAACTTGATAATGTTACATGATTTTGTTTGTTTGTTTGTTTGTTTTAACTGTCACAAAGGCCTGCAGCTGTAATTAATCACTGAAGGCCGGTTGGTATACTGAACCCTTTTTTTCCTGGAGTATTATCTGGTCTGGTTTTACACCAAGGAAAGCTGTTAACCTGGGGTAGGCAGTCATGCGAAGTATCTTAATATTTTCATTCCAAATGTTATCCTGACATGAATATCTTCATTAGAACTTACCAGCTGTTGTGTATCATACCAGGCTATAACTATTTTATTTATTTATTTATTTATTTATTTATTTATTTATTTATTTATTTATTTATTTATTTATTTATTTATTTATTTATTTATTTATTTATTTATTCATTTATTCATTTATTTAGTATTCAGTTAATTTTTATGAATTTATTTATTCATTCATATCAAATTTATTTATTCATTCATTTATTTATTATTATTTTTTTACAACAAAATTTGTTGAAATATTTGATCAAAGGTACATCTTTGAATCCTCTCGACTCAAGTTTATTGTAAATATATTTGGTTCTAGATGCAAAGTCCTGAAATTTAAAACAAGTACAACAAAATGTCAAAATCTGTCACAAAAATGTATTATACCCAAAAGTTCCCGAATTATTCCTGCCCGGGAAAGGAGAGTTAACCACTTCAAAGGTAAACTCATTTATTTTGTGATAAATTTTAATACTAAACCTGTCATTAGTGACACGAATATCCAAGTCCAGAAACACATCTTTGAAACCATATGAATTGTTACCCAATACTCCAAAAACAATTTATTTCACAGTTTCTAGAAATTGCATTACAGTATTTACGGAAATTATTCCTAATTGCAGTCAAAACAATGTTACTTCTTTTGATAATTGTTTTGTTGTACATTTTGAAGTATCAGCTATGGACCTAGATTTAAAAGGGTTTTTATGCAATTTGGGTGTACAAAACATGAGTGGAATAGAGGAGTCCTCTTCAAAAATTTGGATAATGAAATTCTTTTTCATCTCATATTGATGTGTATCTATCAAATTATCAATGAATTGTTTGTGTAATTTACATACGGCAATTCCTCTTATGTCTGAAATATTGTTTATACCAAGTTCATTTTTTACAACATCCAGCTAATATTTTTGTAGATGATCCCAAAATTGTTAACTGCCTTGTTAGTAACTACAAATTTTTCTTGTAGTTCTTTGACTTCGTTTGACACTTTAGGCTGCTTTAGATTAACGGTATTGGAATTCTTAATGTGGGATTTGTAACGATAAATTATATTTCTAAAGACTTTTTTCAAGTTTGATAACCATCATTCAAATTTCTGAAATTCCATTTTTTTTCTTTCTTTGTCTATTTCATACAGTAGGAATCAAATGCATCTCATTTAAAATGAAAAATACTGTGTCAATGTTCAACTTTGGACATATCCGAAATTTCGTCCCTTTTTTCGTCCGCTTATTTTAAACTTGAATTTTGTATTGTATCCAAATTACCTGTAAACACATGTTAGAATATTTACTGGTAGAGAAACAGTCACAATTTCGATTTGCTGCGATATCCTTTAGAGTAATTGAACCCAGAAATTTCTTGTAATTCATGATACTTTGTCCAATATTGTTGCCATATTTGATATACCTTGTGAATCATGTTGCGCACAAATTTCAATTTGAAAAGGGACTGAATGTCCAGTGAATCAATAATTTTGTGTTGGAAAGGAATGCTGGAAAACATTTCACCCATTTTGTTCTTATTAGAACCTGGTTTCCGAATAGTTGCTGTGTAGGCATACACAATTTTACAACAAAAAAATGCGGAAATGTGTAATGTGAATAAGTAAGCCCCAAATATTCATTGATTCTTGTTATTCTCGAAATGATAGCGCTTTCAGAGCTATGTGTAATTAATCAATGACATTGGAGAAAGCCTGTTGTAAATTTTGGACGAGCTCTTTTGTATCCACATTCCTAAATTTCCTGTTTTCCCGTGATTTTCTATTTCCGTGACGTTTTCTTCTTCTTTGAATGCCAGACTGATTATTATGAAAAGGTGTGTGTGACTGGTATCAATAGTTGCAAAGACCAAATACCTAGCATCACCAAAGCCTACAATTCTGTCATTGAGTCCAAAAAGAAAAGCTGAAGTAAGTGTTTTGATCCCAAAATCTTCCATTTGTAATAATTTGTATCAACATATCTATCTGGGTTTAACAAGTGTGGCTCAGTGTAATCAATAATTTGTATCTGGCAATCCAAATGTGAATGTTCCTCAGAATTGAAATGGTTACACAAAAAACGGGTTAATTTGTGATTTTTAATTGTAGTTTTATGACCACTAAATCTCCTTTTCACTGCTTTAGTAGTTAGGCCCACATATTGTGATTTACATTTGATGCACGATATCAAATAAATGATATTGAAAGATTCACAAGACAATACCAAATGTTCCGATCGGGGGGTTTACAATTTGAATTTTTTGTTAGTAACGTTACTGTGAAATTCTTAATTCGTCATGAAATTTGACTTTAGGAATAGACAGTAACAATTTCATTCAGCATTATATATTTTCGGCATGATGATCTGTCTTCGTCATTGGATCATGACTGCAAATTGTTCGAAGGGATGTACTGTGAACAGAGCGCCTGACGCGTTATGAATGTCCCATTCCCAGACCCTAGGAAGGCCAGCATTGACCTTTCACACTGGTGAGTAGAAACAGGCAAGGCTCTGACATTCTAATCTGTGATGGTGTAATGTGATCGCACCCCCTGGGAAGCTGTTTCAGACGCTATTCCTATTATACCAATAATACAAACAAAAAAATTGACTAGCATTACGCCACAAGAAACTGGTTTGTAGAAGAGGGAAGTAGCTTGGTTGGGGACCGGATAAAGATCCTCAATTCTCCGAGCTACTAGTTCTATCATAGTTGCCATTTTCCCTGTCCAGCTGCCAGTACTATCAAAGCAGTCACCCCAGCTGCCAGTTTTAGTCCAGGTACCAGTTCTATCGTAGCTGCCATGTCCCCCTGCCCAGCTGCCAGTTTTAGTCCAGGTACCAGTTCTATCGTAGCTCCCATGTCGCCCTGCCCAGCTGCCAGTTCTACAATAGTTTTCATTTTTGCTGCTCAGCTGCCAGTTTAGTGCACCTGTCATTTATCTTCCAGCTGGCAGTTCTCTCAGATGGTAGTTATCCTTTTAGTTGCAATTTCCCTGCCCATTTGCCAGTTAAGCTCCAGGTCCAATTTGTCAGCCAGCTACAAGTTCTTTCATAGTTGCCATTTTCCCTGCCCAGTGGCCAGTTTTAGTTCACCTACCAGATTGCCACCCAGGAGCCAGTCTTCAACCAGCTGCAAGTTCTACCGTTTATTGTACACTTTTTTCAAAGTCAATACAGTGTGTAGACTTACACGAGTCCCTGGTGCATGTCCCTATTTTCCTATCCCGCGGTCCCACCCAGAAGGGCGATACATTTTCCCCTCCACAAAGTTAATTGTAGGCCTATAATGTTATGCCAACTACATGGTGTTATTAAGCTGGTCCTACTGTTATTTTTTTTAACTGGTCGACACTGCCGGTTTCAACAGTAGCAGCTCTTGAGTCCTAGTCAGTTCTAATCCCATTATCATCGCGATAAGGCTGAAGGCAAAGTGGTCTTCGATGAATGCATGCCTAGTCACTGGCCACTCAAGCGAGACAAAGCTGACCGTCTCCCTCCGGCTGCCGACACCAGGGACTTGTCAAACTTGCACAAGCCCACTCTGGACTACCATCATTTCGGTGGGAGTGACGTCACAACATCCGGGATTTCGCAGGATCCGAAAAGTCAAATCAAAGGTCAGATCAAGTTCAAGACGCCCAGAAAGGCAGAATATTTGTCAATGAGTGTTCTCATTGTGTTGTGCTAATTTACCCCCCTAGCACTCTGGGCATTTGGAGATCTGGCAGAGCCAGCAACTGGGCATTTTTTATTTTGTTGTGCAACATGTAACATGCTGGCGTAAAAGTGCCACAACTTTTATATTTTTGCAATAATGCAAAATGATCCACTCCTTGATTTAAGTTTTGTTGAGTAAGACCTCTACATTTCTATGTGGTTCTTTTGTCAGTTTAAACTAAAAACTCCTGCCGTACACCCTAAAAGAGGGAATATATCGATCTCTCACGATTTGATCAAAGCGGTCAAACCTGTGTGAATTATGAATACAATTGCATGGGTGCCGATCCGCGCATTTTTCTTGGTTAGCGTCACGAACGATGGGTCTTCTTTATTTTTTTTTTATAATTGTCAATTAATTATAGTGGTAGAGCTTGTTGCTGCAGTAAAAAGTGGATAAACACACTTTATCACAGTTACTGAAAAACTGTCAACATGACCAACACAAACGGCAACGGTATTTTCACCCGAGCCATGTTTACCTGCGGCTGGCGTATTTTACTCTCTTTCTGTAAAAAAAATGGACCCTCTGCTCTATTGTACGCAAAGACTGGTACAGTGGTAGTATGTTACCAGTCTGGCCAATTTACAGTGTTAAATTTTGTTTCTTGCTTCAATAAATTGCCCATAATAGTCACTTGTGTTCACACAAAGTGACAAATGTCTCCCAGCTTTCAAGCCAGACTTCACAACACGAGTCAGCGAGTACTACCGAACGAAACAGCGGTAAAAAAACTTTTTGATTGGACAGCGAACCCCATGTGATCGATTCTGGGGGGCTGTAGTTTCCGACTAAAATAACGACACATCTGTTTGAAATAGAAGCAATTTTGAAGGGATTTCCCCTAAAATACTTTTGTTTCAGTCAATGGGAGAGCTTGTTGTTAAAACAGACTAGGCTCTGAGCATTCTAACGATATAAACAACATAGCGCGTAGACGAAAAAAAGATCGAGATCGAGACGATGAAATCACCCTATTTTTGCGCAGTTTTGCAAAGTAGCATCCTTCAAATTGTCACAAGCAACGGCCTGATCATTGATTTAAATCATCGTAGAAGGAAAATATTCATTTTACGCAAATTCGAAATAGCCTTCGGCAACAGTCAACACAAGGAATTTGAGACGGCCTTGAATTGGTCACGTGCTTGACTGCTCATGAATAATTCATAGCAGTGACAAGCCGGCAAGTTTTACAAGTCTCACTGGACGTCCCCCACCTGACGCGGTGCATAGCAATTAATCCTTCATTACACAGTAGCTCAAATAACAGCTTCTTATGAGGGGCTTATGACCACTCGCTTGTCTGTGTGATAAGAAACACAGTGCAGACCCCTTGCGCTCATCATCTGGAGTCAATGTTATCTGGTTATAGACACGTTCCATGCCAATAAGCTAGGTAGGGCCTACCTGTATTGTAACAGAATAAGGCTACGACGTGTATTTACTTAAAATTTCCTTTTGCAATGAATTTGATTTTAAATAAAATACGGAAGACAGTCCAGTGAGACTTGAGCAAGTCTATACAGTGCGTGTTTTTTGGATCCCTACGTCTTAAAAATAGGGTTTTTTTCATTATATTCAGCATGCACCAATTTTTTAAATGGGTATTATGTGACAAAAATGGAACAAGTAAAGATATGACCATCTGATAGTGCATTGACTTTTGAGAAAAGTCTGGTCTGGGACCCGCAATTAAAATAAACAGACCCGGGTATCTGCGGTATTTATGCGATAAAACACGCTTGCAAAACAGATTTTATGCAATTAATTTAAGAAAGTTTCTTGGAAACAGCAACATTACAATTTGAGGAGCACAAAAAATAGGAAGGAAGCGCGGCAGGGAAAATAGGGCGGAAATACATAGAGATCCATAATTCATTTGTTCAAACGGAAGTGGTCGGGCACTAAACATTTTGATTCTTGACCCGAATTCAGGTATTGGGGGGGGGGGGGCGAGGGGTTGGGTACCCGGATACAGAGCTCGAATAAGACCTATTTGTGTGTAGCTAGTCACACATATAACAATTCCAGGTATATATAAGGCTACCACAGTCTTTCTTTCCTTACTGTACATTTGGGCCGGCAAACTTACAAGGTTTGCTCGTCGAAGACTAAAGTTTAGTGGCCCAAGTAATCTAGCTTTTTTTAATAATACTAAATTTTACTAGCCCATATAATCAAGCTTTGTTTAATTATTCAAAATTGTGATGAAAATTTGGGCCTGCATTTCAGACAATTTACTGGTTATCCTAAATTTTACTGGACTTCTTAACCCTCACATAATCTGTTGTTCAACCTATATTTAAGATGCTATGACTATTAAGAGGACAATGCACGAAAATATGAAGACTCTGCTTCAATATACAATTAACTGCTGAACAGGCATGCAAAGGAAATTGTTTTGGACAGACTAACATTTGACATCCAAAATCTATAATGATAGGGTTGCAAAATCAGGGACTTTATGCCAGAAAAAAATAATTGTTTCACATTGCAAAAAAAAATAAAATTAACAGGACCAGGTTACCAGGCAGTTTTTATTCTTTTTCTTTTATTAATTGGTGTTTTTATGTACTTATTTTTAAACTACATGGTCTTATAACCAAAGGCTAATGATGTAAGTATTTCTGTACAGCTTATTTTATTTTGATCTTCAAAAAAGGGGGCGCGGGCCGTGACTCGAAGGTTTAAGCACCTCCGCAAGGTTATAAAGAATAGTCTTTTTGTGTCCTTAGCAAAATGCTTCTGTTATCAAAACCCCTAAATGCAAGTGTCAATGCCATCATAATGTTAAGAACTAACAGCTTAGAAAGAACTGGAAGCTGCTTGAGAATTTTCATTCAGATCAGAAAATAGCAGCCAGCATTTCAAGAGGAGTGAGAATTTGCAATTATACTGGTACAGCTCGGTATGGAATTGGAAGGTTCTTTTGGGTACCTCAGCTTGTAGATAACTGGCAGCTGGTATGTGATTGACAAGCTGGAGAAGAATTGGGCTGAAAAATGGCAGCTGGAAGGAGAACTGGCAGCTGTTCTGGTGGCCAGAAGAGAACTGGCAGCTGGCTGAAAAACAACAGCTGGATGCAGAACTGGCAGTTCTCAGCCAGTTCTATGCCCTTCTAGTAATTCTATTCCATCATCCTGTTCTGCCCGTCGTCCCCAGTTCTATCCTAGCGCAAGTTCTGTGCCTAGCTGTCAGTTCACCCACTTATCTGTTTAGAGGCCACTTCTGACATAGCTCCTAACTCTTCCACCACCAACCAATTATGTTTTATCTGCCAGTTTTCTTCCAGATGAAAAGTCATTTATAACTGCCACTGGCAAGGTCTAAGTTCTAATAAAGTGGTCAGTTCTGTGTCAGCTGCAAATTCATCGTCTACCTGGGTAGGGGATATGGCAGCTACGATGGAACTTGCAACTGGCAGATCTGACTACTGGAATACAATTGGCAACGAGAAAGAGAACTGGCGGCTTGACTAAACAGGCATCTGGCTCAGAACTGCCAGCTGGACTAAAACTGGCAACTGAGCTGGGAATATGGTAAAACTGGCAGCCGGTTGAGAACGGGCTCCTTGGTGCCAATCTGGCATGTGGAGTAAATGTGGCCGCTGCACAGGAAAAAAGGGAAATTAAAAAAGAACTTGCAGCTGGCTGACAGCTTGGACCTGGAATCAAACTGGCAGATGGGCATGGACATTTTAGCTAAAAGGACAAGTGGTATCTGGGAGAACAGCTGGACTAAACTGGCAGGTCCGCAGGTTAATGACAGCTATGGTAGAATTGGCAGCTCGGGTGGCAACTTTAATAGAAATGATGGCTGGGCAGGGAACATGGCCGCTATGATAAAACTAATTACTGTGATAAATTATGGTATTTCTTTATCAGGTCTGCACCCAAGCTACTCTTCCCGTCCACAAACTAGTTTCCCGTTCTGTAATGCTAATTAATGTTTTGTTTGTATTATTGGCATAATAGGGATAGCGTCTGAAGCAGCTTCCCAGGCGTTGCGCTGATATTACACCACCATAGGTTTAACTGTCAGAGCCCTGCATATTTCTACCCTTCAGTCTGGAAGGTCAATGCTGGCTTCCTTATGGTCTGGAAATGGGACAGTAAGCGATAAGATTGACATGTTTAGGTTTCTTCCTATGTCTGAATGTTCAGAAAATGTGTATTGGATCGGTGCATTCAAAGTTACATTTAGTGGGGACTATTTATATGCTTTATCAAACTTTCATTTGTTTATTCGACATTCCCTTTGCTTTATTGTTTTTGAAAAAAAAAAAAGCTAAAGTTAAAACTTTCATACGTGTTAAAGACCACATGACAAGGTTGATTTTTTTGGTAAATACATTGAGAACAAACAATACTTAGTGTATCAGTAATATTAAGCAGGCCATCTTGCGCTGTTTTTGACATTAAATTTTGTGAACATATCAACAAAATTTGCAACGGAAATCTCCGCTTTGGAGATAAAAAAATAAAAATATATTTTCGAACCGAATGTTACACTATCGTGGTGATATTATGAACAGCTATAACCTTTAAATGACAAACTGCTATCTCTCCCAATTTGTTGTTTTACATAAGCACGCTATTTTACTTTCAAATTGTGTGCACAGAGCTCTGGGCTCGAAGTAATGGCTGGAAAAAATAAGTCAGTAGTAAAGTACCTTATCTTTACCTGGAAACAAGCTAGACAACTTTTGTGCTGGATATGCACGCAGGCAGTTAAGTCACCTTTTTAGATAAATTTTGATTGCAAAAGTTAAAATACATCAATATAATATTTTTCCAAATATTTGCAACCTTGTCATTTGATCTTTAACAAATGAACATAACAGTATCACCTGCAAGTGCTTAGGAGACACTGTTAAAAAGCCTATTTGATTGATGCAAGTCCATTCAGTATTAGCTGGTGTCCCACTCCAGACGCTTGTTTTGGATTGAAATAGACGAATAGCTTTTAAGGAAACTTATTGTATAGCTTGTATGTAAAATTTTTTAACCCCTACCCAAGGCCCTTATAGCCGACCAGTTTTGTCGTCGTTTTGTCTGTGTATCTGTTCGTCCATTACTCTTGCAATTACGTTTGAACAATTGAAGCTAGATGGATCACACTTATACACATGAAGCATCTTTTCAAGACCTAGGATGAGTTGCACATTCATTGACCTTGACATTTTTTCTGCTTGACCAGGGCCCCCACATGTGGGCGCCGAGGGGTGGGGGGGGGATCAGGGCGTTGCCTTTCAATACAGTTTGTTTTGCCATCTGGCCATGTAATCATACACATACCTTTCTCTAATAACTAAACTATCTTCTGACTGATTTTTGAAAATGAGAAAAACCTTGAAGGTGGAAATGCTCTCATAAAAAAAATGGGAAAAACTGTATCCATTCAATAAAATAGTCAAACAAATGGGAATATAAATAGGTGAAATTGAAAATCGTGGCAAACGTACCAGGTTAACCGCTTAAAACCTCACAAAAATGAGGTCCCAGCTCAGAAGATCAGACTATATATATATATACATGGAACGTTTGTTTGAAATAAAACTCACTTCTAGGATTATCAAATTGCAGAATACTAGTATTATTTACACGTGCAAAAAAATAAATAAATAAAAAACAAACAAACAAATAAAAAACAAAAACAAAAACAAAAAAACAAAAAACAAAAAAAAAAAAACAAAAACAAAAAACAAACAAAGGGAAATCCGAGTAAACAAAATGAAAGTTTGATAAAGCATACAAATAGTGTCCCACCTGAATGAAACTTTGAATGCACAATCAAATACATATTTTCTGAATGGTCATATACAAGAAAGAAAACATATGCATCCCAAACTCATCACTTACTATCCCATTCACAGACCATAGGGAAGCCAGCATTGACCTTCCAGACTGGAGGGTAGAAACAGGTAGGGCTCTGACATTCTAACCTATGGTGGTGTGAGGGATTGCACCCCCTGGGAACCTGTTTTAAACGCTATCCCTATTATGCTAATAATACAAAGATAGATTATTAGCATTACACCAAGGGAAACTGGTTTGTGGAAGGTGAGATTAGCTTGGGTGCAGCCCTAAAAAAGAAATACCCTTAATTTTCGCACCTATCAGTTCTATCATAGCTGCCATTTTCCCTGCCCAGCCGCCAATTCTATCAAAGCTGCCACCCCAGCTGCCACTTGTACCATAGCTGTCATTTTCCCTGCCCAGCTGCTAGTTTTATCCAGTTGTCAGTTATCCTCTAGTCCTCAGTTCTCCCAGATGCTAGTTCTCCTTTTACCTGCAATTTTTCTGCCTATCTGCCAGTTTAAGTCCAGATCCAAGTTGTCAGCCAGCTGCAAGTTCTTTCATAGTTGCCATTTTCCCTGCCCAGAGACCAGTTTAAGTCCACCTGCAATATTCGCGCCCAGGAGGCAGTTCTCAACCGCTTTCCCGGCCCAGCTGCCAGGTTTAGTCCAGGTGGCAGTTCTGCGTCAGCTGTAAGTTTAATCTAGCCGTCCGTGTTCTTCATATGCGTCAGTTATATTCCACCAGTCAGTTCTCCCAGTTTCCAGTTCTATCGTAGCTGCCACTTCCCCTGCCTAGGTAGGTGGGGAATCGGCAGCTCTAACAAAACTGCCAACTTGAATACAACTGAGAGCTTGACACAGAAGTGGCAGTTACAAAAGACCTTTCATCTCGATTAAAAGTGACTGTGCAGAAAACTGGCAGATAAAAAATAACTTATTGCTGGTGGAAGGATTGGGAGCTACGTAAGAAGTGGTAGCTGAACAGATTAGTGTGTGAACTGGCAGCTAGGAGCAGAACTGCCAGCTCAGCAGAACTGGCAGCTAGGCTAGAACTAGCGACCATGCGGAAAACATGATGATGGAATAGAATTACTAGCTGGTCATAGAACTAGCAGCTGTAAACAAAACTGCTGGCTAAGAACTGCCAGTTCGATATATAGCTGTTGGTTTTCAACCAGCTGCCAGTTCTCTTCTGGCCACCAGAACAGCTGCCAGTTCTCCCTCCAGCTACCGATTTCAAGCCAATTTTTCCCTAGCTTGCCAATCAAATATCACCTGCCAGTTCTCCAAAGCTGCTAGTTGGTTACCAGCTGTGACGTCCCAAAGAACCTGCCAATTCAATAGTGAGCTGTACCTAATTGCAAATTCTCACTCATCTTGAAATTCCAATTCTGATTGCTATTTCCTGACCTGACTGAAATCCTTAAGCAGCTACCAGTTCTCTTCCAGCTTTTAGTTCATAATATTATGATGGCATGGACACTTCCATTTAAGAGTTTTGATTACATAAGCATTTTGCTAAGGACACCAAAAAAACGGCTATACTTAATAACCTTGTGGAGGTATTTAAACCTTCAGGTTACTGCCCCGCCCCTTGTTTTTACATCAAAAGAAAATAAGCTGCACAATATATATACATTAGCATTAGGTTATAAGAACATGTGTTTTAAAAAAACACAGATAAAATACATCAATAAATAAAAGAAAAAGACAGCCTTTTAACCTGCTCCTGTTGGAATTTTTTGGCAATGTGAAAGATCTATTTTTTGCTGGTACCTGTTTTTGACATCCCTTCCATTATTGATTTTGGATGGCGAATATAAGTCTGACTAATAACAATTTCTTTTCCAGGCCGGTTCAGCAGTTAATTATATATCAGAGGCATGCTTTCATGTTTTCGTGCATTGTGCTCTTAATTGTCATAGCATGTTGAATAAGGGTTGAACAACAGGTTATTTGGGGGTTAAGCAGTCTTCTTTGTGAAACAAGAAGAATCAAGTACTTTCGTGATCGGAAATATATATTGCCCCATTCTCGTTAATGTAGAAAGTATTTTCTGGGCTAAGTCGTTTGCTGTAAGAATATTAACCTTCTTCAAAATGCTTTATAACAAAAGATCAGTTAATCTAAAGGCTTTTAAGTCAATATGAAGACTATTGCAGAAGTAACAGTAGGCCTAAATCCTGCCCAATGGTCAAGGGCAGCTTTAGCAAGACATCCTCAGGCAAACCAGTTGAGAGTGCCTGGTATTGTCGAGTACATTTCCGCAATTCACATTTTATCAGGATTTTAGTTTTAGATTTTAGAACACTTTTCATGATAGGCACCTTATAATCTGCAGTTTACAATAACAAAATGAACAGGGCATGTTTTGGTTGGTAGCAGTCTTACTGAAAAGTCACAGGTCCAAGTCAATTATGTAGTGAAAATTCAGGATTCCCAGTAAATTTTCTGGAATGCAGGCCCAAATTTCCAGCAGAAATTTAAATAACTAAACAAAGGAAGATTACCTGGGACAGTAAAAGTTAGTATTATTAAGCAAAGCTAGATTA
This sequence comes from Hermodice carunculata, assembly GCA_964020975.1. Taxonomy (NCBI): domain Eukaryota; kingdom Metazoa; phylum Annelida; class Polychaeta; order Eunicida; family Amphinomidae; genus Hermodice; species Hermodice carunculata. Next base: position 57,439,167 of record OZ026625.1, read on the forward strand.
CTTGAGCCGGTCAACTCTAGTATTCGACCAGGAAAACTTGTAAGTTTGCTGGCCCAAATGTCAAGTAAGGAAAAAAAGACTGTGGTAGCCTTGTATATACCTGGAATAATTATATGTGTGACCCACTACACACAAATATATCTGGCTCGAGCTTCGTCTTTAGCAAAACTTCAGGTACTTATCAACAGTCAACATCTATCTTGGACATCACTGCACACTCCTCGCCTACAACTTCTTTTGTTCAGCATTTTAACTATTGATAGACATATAAGCAATTCTTCACCCAGCTACCACTTATGTCCCTGCTGCTAGCTTTTCTCATAGTTGACGGATATGGCAAGCCAACAGGGCCATAACGCATTGGTCTTGCCGAGCCTCAACTACGCGTAGTGGAGCCAACCAATCAGATTCCAGATTTCCACTACGCGTTGCCGAGAATATGTTTTCCATTACGCATGGTCGAGCTTCGGCTACGCGTAGTGGAGCAACTTATGGCACCTTTTGGCTGAAGAAAAGTAAACCCAATCATTTACATCCTTACAATCATTACTGATATTAAAATGTCGAACAGGTCTAATACAGTTTACAAGAGCATCAGTGATTGGATAGTTTGGCTACACGCTATGGGAGGCATAGTTTCTCCACTACGAGTCGCCGAGGCTCTGCGATGCGTTCTAGAAGAACATTTTCTCGGCAACGCGTAGTGGAGGCTGTAATCTTATTGGTTAGCCCGACTACGCGTTGCCGAGCCTAGACTACGTAGTGGAGACTGTGATCTTACTGGTTGGCTGACTATGCGTTGCCTTGACTCTACTATGCATAGTGGAAACTGTAATCTTATTTGTTGGCTCGACTACGCGTTGCCGAGCCTCGACTATGCGTAGTAGAGACTGCAATCTGATTGGTTTACTCGACTATGCATTGCCGAGCCTCGACTACATGTAGTGGATGCTCGGCTACGCGTAAGACCTTTGCGTTATGGCCCTGTTGGCTTGCCATAGATGGATCTTTTCTACATGTAGGTGTACGGTCTTTTGTAGCTGCCAGTTTTACGTCAAGGTGTACATTTAAGTCAAGTCGTCTATTTTGGGCCAGCTGCCAGTTCCCTGCCCTACTGAGAATTTTTCGTCCAAATGCCAGTTTTATTACATCTGCCAGTTCTCTCACTGCTACCACCTCTATCTGGACTGTATTAATTATTCATAAACAACTGTCAGTTCTATACAAGCCAGTTTTGCTTTTAGCTGCCAATTCTTCAGCTTTGTACCCAGCCCCCCCCCCCCAAAAAAAAAATTGCCTAAAAGTCGGGTCCCGAAACAAAATGTTTAATGCCTAACTACCTCCGTTTCAACAAACAAATGATGGATCTACGTGTGTTTCACTGCCATTCTTCCTACTTTCAGCGCGCCACAAATTGTAATGTTGCTGTTTCCAAAAAGCTTTCTCCAATTGATTGCATAAAACTGTTTTGCACGCTTATTTTATTCCATAAATACCGCAGATACCCAAGTCCATTCGTTTTAATTGCGGGTCCAGGGACCCCACTTTTGCTCAAAAGTCAATGCACTATCATCTGGTCTTACTTGTAATATTTTCACTTGTTCCATTTTTGTCACATTATACGCATTTCAAAAGTGGAACATGCTGAAATTGATGAAAAAACTATATTTTTAATAGACATTGGAATCCAAGAAAAGAGGCATAGTGTTGACTTTGAAACAATAGTACAAAACTGTACATGCAGCATGGTCAATTGGTGACAAGGTGAGAGCTACCAGTTCCAAGCGATGTGTGTTCGCAGTTCCCAGTTTTGCACTAAACACTAACTCATGCCCACTCCACCTCTATAGAAATGAGGATGTCCAAAGCTAATACTTCATCTGTCAGACACCTCCAACCTCCCCATCCCCACCCACCCCCCACCCCGCATCGCACGCCGTGGTAATTACCAGAAGGGTTTAAGCATACTCACACATTAACAGACCAGACCAATTTCGTGTGAGTAACGTAAAATATGCAACTCTAATCCACAATTTGTGGATATATCACTATGAACTAGATCTTTCATCGGCAATGGAGCTCAATTAATATTATTTTGCTAATTTCTTTTCTCCTTTCGAACAACCAGTGTTTCCCCTCGAGTCTCCCTATAAATTTGACTATGACTAGTAAAACGCCTTGTTCCTGTTACTGCACGGGCGTCTGCCAGTTGCACATTTTCCAGTTCGGTTTTATTAGTTCGGGAGCAATTAGTGAATACTACCTTTCGGGACTCTGAGACTGAGCGTATGAACAAAAAAAAAACAAAATCTTAGGTGAACTTCTATTTAGTTTATGCCGCAAATTATGTAAAATTCCAACCATTTTCGTAGCTTTAGTACAAATAGAATTGAAATGTAAAGACCAAGACAAGTTTGCTTGTAGTAAAAGACCAAGATATTTATGTTCTTTGACATTTTCAGTAGTTGTTCCTTCATACTTAAGAGCAGGATTGGTCACACTTTCGCATTTTCTGATTATTACCATCTATTACAGCTGCCAGTTATTTTTCAGTTGCTAATTCCATTCCAGCTGTCAGTTATCCTTTAACTACTTTTATTTTAGTAGTAGTTTCGCTCACTTTGTTAAGCACAAATGCATGTTTCTTATATTTGAACACTTTGTTCTATTTTGATGTAGCACATATCGATGGTTGCGCTTGTCTATGTACATCTAGAGAGCCATTTTGGCACGTTTTCATTTTGTGCATTGAGTGAGTGCGCCCATACATCATGCCAAGTTAAGTCGAGTGCTTAAATTATCAGAACTACAGTATATTAGAGGGACATAACTATGTTTTTGTGTATGTCACGATTTTCCTACACAGATGAACCTGTAACTTTATCTCAAATTTCAGGCAACAAGAATTATAGTGTTGAATTAAACTAAACCAGTTACTTTGTAGTTATTTTAGTAGTGAAAGGGGACATTTAGCAAGTACGCTATGTTCATGACTTGACTGATGTAATCTGTTTCAGTACAATACTTCCTACAGAAGATTTTCCGAACACATAAGACCTTATGATCAACATGTCTTTGTGCATGTACAAATGTTTACGAGTTTGATACAACAATATAATGTTAACTGAGCTTTTTTTTCCGATGAAAAGTGTAGTTCATAGTGATATATCCACAAATTGTGGATTACAGTTGCATATTTTAACGTCACTGACACAATGTTGGTCTAGTCTGTTAGCCTGTGAGTAGGCTTAAATCCTTCTGCTGATTACCAGGGAGTGAAATGGCGGGGGTGGGGAGGGGTGAGAAGGTGGCGGTGTCTCACTGATGACGTATTAGCTTTGGACATACTCATTTCTCCATATGTGGAGTGAGCATGATGTAGTGTGTAGTTCAAAACTGAGAACTGCGAAGACAGATCACTCGTAACTGGTAGCTCGCACCATGCCATGCTGCATGTACAGTATTGTACTCTTGTTTCGAAGTCAACACTATGCCTCTTTTCTTGGATTCCAATGTCTTTGAAAAAGTGTTTTGGTTTTCTTTTTTGTTTTTCATTAATTTCAGCATACACCACTTTTTAAATGTGTATTATTTGACAAAAATAGAACAAGTGAAAATATGACAAATATGACCAGATGACAGTGCATTGACCTTTGAGAAAAAGTCAGGTCCCTAGACCTGCAATTAAAACAAAAGGACTGGGGTTTGTGCAGTATTCATTTGGTAATATAAGCGTGCAAAACAGAATTTATGCAATCAGTTGAAGAGAGTTTATTGAAAACAGCAACATTTCAATTTGAGGCACACTAAATGTCGGAAGGAAGATCGGCAGTGAAAAAAAGGCGGAAAAAATATAGATCCATAATTTGTTTGTTGAAACGGAAATAGTCGGGCGTTAAAGATTTTGATTCGGGACCCGATTTGGGGGCATTTTTAGGAGCTGGAGGGCGGGGGGCTTGGAACCCTGGTACATAACTGATGAATTGGCAGCTAGAAGGAGAACTGGCTAGTATAGAACTGACAGCTGTTTATCAATAATTAAAACAGTCCACATAGAAGTGGCAGCAGTGAGAGAACTGGCAGATACGATAGAACTAGCACTGGGGGTGTCAAAAAAGGTAATTTAGGACAGATAAAAAGATCTCAACAGGACCAGGTTACGAGGCTGTCTTTTCTTTTACTTATTGATGTATTTTATCTAATTATTTTTAAACCACATGTTCTTATAACCTAGTGCTACATTAGTTGTATTGTACAGCTGATTTTCTCATGATGTAAAGACAAAAAGGGAGTAACTCGAAGCTTTCAATGCCTCTACAAGGTTATAAAAAGAGTAGTCATTTTGGTGTCCTTAGCCAAAAAAAATTTATGCCATCAAAACCCCTTAATGCAAGTGTCCATACCGTCATAATACTAAGATGTAACAGCTTGGAAAGAACTGGAAGCTGCTTGAAAATTTTCATTCAGGTCAGAAAAATAGCAGCCAGAATTGGAATTTCAAGAGGAGTGGGAATTTGTAATTATACTGGTACAGCTCGGTATGGAATTGGCAGGTTCTTTTGGGTATCTCAGCTTGTAGATAACTGGCAGCTGGTATGTGATTGACAAGCTGGGGAAGAATTGGGCTGAAAAATGGCAGCTTGAGGGAGAACTGGCAGCTGTTCTGGTGGCCAAAAGAGAACTGGCAGCTGGCTGAAAAGCAGCAGCTGGATGTAGAACTGGCGGTTCTTAGCCACCAGCTTTCTTTACAGCTGCCAGTTCTATGTCCATCTTGTAATTCTATACCATCATCCAGTCTTCCCTGTGGCCGCCAGTTCTATCCTAGCAGCCATTTCTCCTCAGTTGCCAGTTCTGCTATTAGCTGCCAGTTCACACACTAATCTGTCCAGCTGCCACTTTTTACGTACCACCCAGTTCTTCCACCAGCAACCAGTTATTTTCCATCTGTCAGTTCTCTTCCAGATGAAAGGTCTTTTGTAACTGCCACTTCTTCGTCAAGCTCTCTGTTCTATTCAAGTTGTCATTTCTGTGTCAGCTGCCAATTCCCCACCTAGCTGGGCAGGGGATATGGCAGCTATGATAGATCTGCCAACTGGGAGAACTGACGGCTGGAATATAACTGGCAGATGGACTAAGCTGCCAGCTGGCTCAGAACTGCCAGTTGGACTAGAACTGGCAGCTGGGCTGGGAAGACGGTAGAACTGGCAGCCGGTTGAGAACTGCCTCCTGGGCGGCAATCTGGTAGGAGGACTAAAATTGGCCACTGGGCAGGGAAAATGGCAACTATGAAAGAACATGCAACTGGCTGACAACTTGGACCTGGACTTTAGTTGGCAGATGTGCAGATAAACTGCAGCTATAAGGAAAACCTAGCATCTGGGAGAACTGACAGCTGGATTAAACTGGCAGCTGGGCAGGGAAAATGGCAGCTGTCGCAGAACTGACAGCTGAGCAGGGAGACATTGCAGCTACAATAGAACTGGCAGCTGAGCCAAAACTGGCAGCCGGGGTGGCAGCTATGATATAACTGGCAGCTCGGCAGGGAAAATGTCAGCTATGCTAGAACTAGTAGGTGCGAGAAATTAGGGTATTTCTTTATCAGGTCTGCACCCAAGCTACTTCCCCCATCCACAAACCAGTTTTCTTGTGATGTAATGCTAATCATTTTTTGTTTGTATTATTGGCATAATAGGGATGGCGTCTAAAACAGCTTCCCAGGGGGTGCGATCACATTACACCACCATAAGTTAAAAGGTCAGAGCCCTACCTGTTTCTACCCTCCTGTGTGGAAGGTCAATGCTGGCCTCCCTCTGGTGTGGGGATAGGACAGTATGTGATGAGATTGAGATTTGGATGCATGGGTTTTCTTTCTTGTAAATATCCATAAAATGTGTGCTGGATTGGTGCATTCAAAGTTTCATTTGGTTAGACAATATTTATATGCTTTATCAAACTTTTCATTTTGTTTACTCGCCTTTTCCTTTGTTTTTGTTTGTTTGTTTTTTGCTAATTTAAAGCAACACATTGGAAAAGATAGCAGTTTGCTGTTCATATTATCATATGATGTTCATATTATCACCATAATAGTGTAGCATTCGGTTCGAAAGTATATTTCTGCTTCCTTACCTCCAAAGTCGGAGATTTACTCTGGAACTGGCAGCTGGGCAGGGAAAAGGACCACTATGGTAGAACTGACAGCTGGGCAGGGGGACAAGGCAGCTACAATAGAAACGATACCTGTACCAAAACTGGCAACTGGGGTGGCATGATAGAACTGGCAGCTGACCAGGGAAATGGCAATTACGGGAGAACTAGTAGCTGCGAGAAATAAGGGTTTTTTCTTTATCACGGCTGAACTCAAGTTACTTACCCCTTCCATAAACCAGTTTATTTTGCTGTAATACGAATCATTTTTTGTCGTTGTTTGTATTATTGGCATAATGGGGATAGCGCCTGAAACAACTCGCAAAGGGTTAGTCTAATTGGTTATATCTGGCATAGCCCGACTGAGAGGGTGTTAGTTCAGTTTTGAATTTTGTTCCAATTGTGTAATGAATTAATTGTATCTGTAAAGTTGGGTCACGGAGGAGTTAAAGTTATCAAGTAATGTGTAGGGGTGACAATTCACACAATTACATGGAAAATTGTACACATACAACCCAAAGTATAAATTTTGCGATTATTTACCCATGGCAACTGCTATGGAGCTGATGGATAAAATATGTACAATTTTCTCTACCCTTGTTTGTTTACTGTAGCTTTGAACTGTTTCAGTGCTTACTAAGACAAACGTCGCTCACTTGGATCAATCTGAAGCATTATTTATAATAACATCAGATTCAACTTCCTTGTGAAAGAACCTGTCATTCAAATACCAGCATGCCAATCTTAAAAGAAACGTCCAGGTGGACATCTTTCCTCGGTGCTTATTGCGCCCAAGGCTCACCGAATTAAGCTTACCTGAGTCCAAATGCAGTACTGAAAAACGGTTAACAGAAACTTTTCGCGATTATGATGATGATGATGATGATGATGATGATGATACAGATGAAATATCAGCTAATACAACACATTTACGTGAAAATGATAATCATGATCACAATAACGTTGATGCTTTAGTGCCTGCAAGTACCTTGTACATTTCAATTCCTGTGTTTTACATGCAAGACAGGCCAACTATTTTTCATAATTTGTCAGGCGCTCTGTTCACAGTACATCCCTTTAAACAATTTGCAGTCATGATCCCATGACGAGAGACAGATCAGCATGCCTTATATATAATACTGAATGAAATCTAAATTTGAAATATCATTTTTTTTCTACAAGCACATGTAGTCAACTTTTTTCAAATTAAACCTGTCATACATGTAAAGATCACATGACAAGGTTGAATTTTTGGTAAGCACACTGAAAACAGTGGATACTGAGTGCATCGATTTACATGAGTAGTTTTGAACAGGACTTCTTGTGCTGTTTTTGACAACAACTTTTATGAACATAACAACATAATTTGCAACGGAAATCTCCATATTTGGAGGTAAGAAACTAAAAATATTCTTTCGAACCGAATGCCATACTAGTATGGTGATAATATAAACAGATGTATCCATTAAATGACAAACAGCTGTCTTTTCGGACGTTTTATTTTTTTTTATTTTTTTTTTTTTTTTTTTTTTTTTACATTAGCACGCTATTTTATTTTAAAATCGGGTGGACAAAACTATGGGTTCGAGATTTTGCCGGAAAAAAATACGATACTTAAGTACTTTATTTTTACCTGGAATACTAAGCTATACCAGTACTGTGCTGGATATTCATGGAGACAGTACAGTCACTTTTTCGGACAAATTCTGATTCCATATACTAAAATACATCAATGTAAGATTTTTCCAAATATTTGCAACTTTGTCATTTGATTTTGAACAATGGACATAATATCACCTGCAAGTGCTTAGGAGACACTGTTAAAAAGGGTATTCGATTGATGCATTTTAAAAGTCCAATCAGAATTTTCTGTTGTCCTACTGCACACGTTTGTTTTGAATTGAAATACATGAGTAGTTCTTCAGCAAAATGAATTCTTATATAGCGTGTATGTAAATATCATATCCATGCGTCTATCCGCAAAAAAATATCCTTGTGGGCGCAATAACATTTGAAAAAATGAAGCTACAAGGATCAAACTGATACGAAGCATCTTTTGAAGACCTTGGATGAGTTCGACATTCAGTGACCGTGACCTATTCTCTAGGTCACCAGGCTTGACCTGTGGGGGCGGGGTTCTGTTTTAGGGCCTTGCCCATTATTTTTACAGTTTGTTTCGCTATCTGGCCACATATTTGTACACATACCTTTTTGCCAGAACTTAACTATCTTCTGAATTATTTTTTGGGAATGGGAGAAACCTTGCAGATTAAACAAGTAGGGACAACTAAAAGATGATAGGCCTAACAGGCCTCTTTTTCATTTTTGGCAGAAGTAGGCCTAATGAAATTTGTGTTTTGGGTGGTTAGGCCTATACATTTTGGAAAAGAACTAGTGTCTGCAGTTAATGACAAATATTTCTAAGGTTGAGAGGACCGGTTTAAAACCACCAGTTGCCTTTTCTGGGTGACTGCCTGTCTCAAGTCAGGAGTGAAATTTGTTTCTTCAAATTGGTATTGGAAGAGAAATGTTGATGCTTTGGCAAGTGTGGAATCTTTTTGCTGTCTTTGTTGGGTTTAGAGTTAATGAATGTGGATCATGTTTTTCTGTACTATTTGAAAATTGCTTTATTGGGTATGTTGTGCTGTGGGCTTTGTTCTCCGACTCATAGTTATAGTGGAGATATAGTGTGTTTATAATGTTCCAGATTCATAAATATCACAAAAACGATGTAGGCCTACTTTACTCTTTTGCTGTAAAGTTAGCTGACTGACAAGTTGGGAGAACTAAAAGGTGATAGGCCTAACAGTTCTCTTTTCATATTTGGCAAAGGAATGAAATTTGTGTTTTGGGTGGTTAGACCTATACATTTTGGAAAAGAACTAGTGTCTGCAGTTAATGACGAATATTTCTAAGGTTGAGAGGACCGGTTTAAAACCACCAGTTGCCTTTTATGGGTGACTGCCTGTCTCAAGTCAGGAGTGAAACTTATTTCTTTACATTGGTATTGGAAGAGAAATGTTGATGCTTTGGCCAGTCTTTAATCTCTTTGCTGTCATTGTTGGGTTTGGAATTAATGAATGTGGATCATGTTTTTCTCTACTATTTGAAAATTACTTTATTGGCTATGTTGTGTTGTGGGCTCTGTTCTCCAACTCATAGTTATAGTGGAGGTATAGCGTGTTTATATTGTTCCAGATTCATTAATATCACAAAAACGATGTAGGCCTACTTTACTCTTTTGCTGTAAAGTTAGCTGACTGACAAATCGGGAGAACTAAAAGGTGATAGGCCTAACAGGTCTCTTTTTATTTTTGGCAGAAGTAATGAAATTCTTGTTTTGGGTGGTTAGGCTCATACATTTTGGAAAAAACTAGTGTCTGCAGTTAATGACGTATATTTCTAAGGTTGAGAGGACCGGTTTAAAACCACCAGTTGCCTTTTATGGATGACTGCCTGTCTCAAGTCAGGAGTATGGATCATGTTTTTGTGTACTATCTGATATAAAATTTGGGGGAAATCTGTATGCATTCAGTAAAATAGTCAAACAATGGGAATATGACCATGTGGAATTGAAATTATATTAGAATTACCAAGTTAACCCCCAACCCCTTTCGAGAGTAAGGTTCAAGCTCAGAAGCTCAATATATATATATATATATATATATATATATATATATATATATATATATATATATTGGGACTCACATGGTCATGTTGTTATTCTATCATCATCCATCAAACCAGTTAAAATGGGAAGTCAGCACTTTTTGACAGCTGCCTGGACAATTTTAAGTGATCCTAACAACTTTTACATGGATGGAGCATGCAAGATATGGTCCTGGGACTGTAGATCACAAGGCAAATGGTTTGGGCTATGGTATTGTGTACCTCAGGCCAGCTTATGAAAGGAGAAAAAAAGTTTTACACCCACAGATTGGATGTGAATATCAAGTTTAACAATATTCCAAAATTCATGAAGTATCAAATTTATGTCACAAATCGTTGTGCATAGACATGTTGCACCTATCGGTGGAACCTCACTGCGTAAACAATAACAGGATTCACTGCAAGACATTAATAAGTGCACAGGCCATGCCTCCTTTGCTGACTGCTTGGTAGATAGATAGCTTCCATAGCCCTTTGTATTTAGCGATACCTCGCAGGTACCACAGAGGTAATCATATGTGTGTATGAGAAATTAACAATGCTAATATGATATGAATAAATTATGCCAATCCCATTAACATGAAACTTAGTAACCCTCTGTTTCAAACTTTCAATTTTGTGGCATTGTCACTGTAGGCATATAGCCTCCATTCGCATGCAGAGCTGTTTATACAAAATCATGTCAAAGAGATTTTGGGCATGCCAGAAAAAATGCGCATTGTCTGTCAGTAGAGCTGTACAAATCTTAGGTATAATGTAAACTTCTTTGTTTTTTGGTTTTGTTTTTGAAACATTTCAACTTCGACATACAACCACATATAATTACAAGAGTTTCAGAAAGTGAAACAAGGTAAAAAAAAAGTTAGCTTCCATTAAACACTTACCTGAAAACACTTATGCCTGATAATTGGATTGATAATTGGATGCTTATCAAATTTAAAATCAGAGCACTTGTGAATACCAATATGTATTTGTGATATTGGAGTAACTGTACAAACTTTTGTCATTTTTCTTTCTAATATGTGCACATACATCAAAAACCGTGTCAATAAACCAGAACTTATGCATTTCACTGCAGTTAAAAAGGCATAGCACTATTGGTTTGTGGAAGCTGGATCACCCAACCGCCCTCCTAATGTTCAAGCAATGGGCGCGTTAAAATTCCATAATTTTAGTACCAAAAAACATAGTTTGCTGAATACTGCTACTCTAATCTCTGACCTACTGGTCTTAAACTGTGCTCTTTAATGGGTCAATAATGTTTAAACACTGAAGCTATTCCATTGTCTGCCATAATTCAGATTATATCAGGAAAATACTACCATAATGACTGGTATTAGATGCTGACTTGGTGTCACTGATACCGCCCACCCACCCCCATCCCTCATTAATGCCTCAGCAGTGATAGATGTCATTTTTTTTGTAGACAAATGTTACGAATCTATCCATAAATAGTAAAAAAAATCACCAATTTCACCTAAAAATTTTAGCAATATATTCAAAATTTGGGATAAAATTAAGGGGTGGGGCATTGTAATTTAATCTCTCATTGTAAGGGCAGGACATGCAGGCAAGTGATTATGGGTTTGCATCATAGCCCATTGTGTATCGTATTCATATTGGACAGAAAAGAATTGATTGGATGCAATTAAATAATTTTCCTCAAAATATTAATTAATTATTTTATTTGTCATAAAAACTGATTTTTCAGATTTACGGGCTGCTGCAAAAAAATGATATTTTCCTTAATATTGAAGTTTGGTAAAGTTAATGCAAATCTTTTGCAGAAAACAAGTTGTGGCTTTAGTTCAACAACTTTTAAAAATTTTGATAAGTCTATTAGGTTACTGACCACAGTTGTGATTGGCTGGTTGCGCATCACAACGGAGATAGTCTGTAATTGTGAAAATACTGTGTTTTCACCATGCTGTAGCTTCTGCTTAAATAAAGTTAGCTAAGTCAGGTTTGCTGCATCGCAGAGTGTTTTATTGGTGGTCATAGAGGTGCACTGTCTTCCAGGCCAGTTGGTAACTTTATGGAGGGGAAGGACAATGATGTGACCCTGGCAACAGGACAGTTCATAAACCTATATAAAGCTGACATCCAGGTGTTGTTTCGTATTTCAATTATCACAAATTAACGAGCTGGGAATTATATGACAAAAATCCATCCATGTTTTTCTGACATTTTTATCTGTTAAATGCCCTACACGGAATTTTAAAATACCAAAACGCTGATTTTTTGGGACTGAAAAATGCTAATATGAAAAATAGAAGGATTTATAACTGTGGTCTATGGCCGTGAATAGAGTACCAGTTGTATATATATATATATATATATATATATATATATATATATATATATATATATATACAACTGGTACTCTATTCACGGTTAAAATCATCGCAATACTGATTGGACAAATAGACGAAAAGAGATCTTAAATTGCAGGCTGCCTTGATTCCAACAGTCTTCATAATTGTATTTATCTGCATTGAAAAAGAAAGTTCACCGGCACCTTAAATATCGGTCTTATTTGTAATAGTGTGGCATTTCTAAGAAACTCTGAGGATATGTTTCCAAGGTACATGCAATTATTATTTCATAAGAAACAACAGATATCTGGCTTATTCAATACAATGACACACGTTTTCATGGGCAAAGGTTTATTTCCATTGTTATCTAATTCATTTATCTGTCATATTCAGTTATCTGACACATTTCTTAGGAACAGATGGTGTCAATATAACGCGTTTTCATCGTCAAAAGGTGTTCTCAATTGAGGTTTTAGCTCATGCCACGATTATAAAAAATATGCACTACACCCAGCCCCAGCCCCACCCCCACCCCCCAAAAAAGACAAGTGCAACCCATTCAACACCCATAATTTTCATACTCTTTTGCGTTGTAACTGCATATCTAGCATATTCTAGAGAATCATAACAACTGTCTTGCTTTCGCCGTCCTTGTTTTCAAAATCGAAGCATTGTACGCTGCAGGACAAAGTGTTCATTTTGTTAATAACCCAAATTAAAATGGTGAACGCGAAACCACTGTTAAAGTATTTGGTCTAAAACAACAAAAACTTTCGATAAACCCCCACCTTTAAGTTTGCTGGCAGTTTACTTAAGATAACTTTAAAGGACATGATTAGACTTATGTAATTCTACAAATTCTACTTTTAACGGGAAAATGGCGAAGGGAGCCTTCTTGGATCACGTCTTTCCATTTGTAAAGAAGTGTTATGATCAAATAGAAGAACCACTGGATTCTTCGTGTGGCACCAAAGATGAAAACCAAGAGACCGTGCTGCAGTAAGAAATCCGCCGGTCCACGGTGTAAACATGTCGTCCATCAGGCGACAAGTTCTTTTTCTAGTACCCCTGCAACTTTAATAAATGAGCATGTGTAAGACATTATTTATTTGTGTGTTCATTCATTCATTCATTCATTCATTCATTCATTCATTCATTCATTCATTCATTTATTTATTTGTCTATATTATATATTTATTTACCTGTTTTTCGCTGTTGCGTGTCTGGGTTTTGTTACTATTGCTTTTGTACAAAAATGGATACACAGTTTATTACTGTTTTAAAAGAAAAAAATAAACATGAATCTACAAAAATTAGAAATAAGTAAGTAGGTCAAAGTTGTTACGCAGTTGATAGTTTGTAATTCACTGTGGTGCCACGATTAAAATGCCGTCTTTTCTGCAGCAGTATAACGGCCCTTTTCAAATTCTCAGCACTGAGTTAGTTATTTGAGGTGAAATTTACTTAATAATTGCTGATATGTGTGGTCATGGAATTGTCCGAGGGCTCTCTGTTATTACTGATTTTCAATAAACATTAGAAGTGCTTACTCGACGGGGACTCAGATTTGAGGAAGTCCAAGATCTTCTTTGCCACAACTGCCACTGCATCAACTGCTACAATAGCTGCGCTAACAAGCTGCACCAATTTACGGACTTCTCCAACAATTTCGTGAAGGACTATGAGTGCGTCAATGGCATATCGTAAGCCACGTATAACCGGTTTCACAAGGTCGATAACTTGCGGTGACGCACGAGACAGTGACTGTTCAAGCTCTCTCACGAGATTGGAAACCACCTCTCTCTGTGCCATAATAAATATGATGATATTTTGTCATTATTACATGGCAAATCCTAATGAATCCTGCAATCTATTTCGTAGTTGTGCCATCGATTTTTTTGTACAAATAATCGACCGGAAGCAATCACTCAATCCAAATTTACATACTTTGTCCCGCAGGTCATAAGTTATGTTGCAGCCACTATTAACAGGTCAAAAGTCAGATATCATGGTGCATGATAGAGTTCGTTTTCCCAAAAATAAAGCAAAAACAGACTAAGTCTTGCAATGATGACATTGTGGTCCATCAAACGGGAATATTTCTTGTCTGGTAGCTTTGACCTTTTACTGTAGACTAATATCACAAGCACAGTTAGTCTAGTGGTAACAGTAAATTGAATGTTACTGTATGAGAATAAATATTTGCTGGATACTAAATCATGTAAATAAACCATACATTTAAATCCCATGCTGTTGTTTTCCAAACACCACTTAATGGACGGGAGGTAGGTGCTAAAGAGAGGAAGTACCTTGTTTTAGTTTTTGCCGAGTTGTATTGCTTGTATTGCAACATACATTGAGGGGATTATTTAATGCTCATTCAGTATCTGTATTTTCATACACATGTTTTGAATCGATTATTTGAATATCATCCATTAATGTGTGCTGTCATTCAACTTTATACTAATCAGGTATTGAAATACATACTCACTGACATATTAGTAATTCTTTTCAACCAATTTCCACAGCGAAACAAAATGATGCAAGTTGTATCCAATGCGCACAATTTTCCTTGCTGAAAACAAGCTGAAAGCAATTATATATATGTTATTTTCTTTATATTCAAGACGTTATTCCTCCCAGAAATCGAAGAATTTTACTTATTTAAACCAAACATTTTTTCTACTTTTCTCTACACCAATAGTTGCCCTCTATTAGACAAATATTAAATGAAATTAATGAACAACTCAATTGCGGTTGCACTAACGGTTACATTTTACGTTCCCGTAGCCTTCTTACCTGCACAGATGACAACCAAGACGTGCCCGATGATATAGCACAAGTACCGTTTTTGAAGCTGCTTATATGACACATTGAATTACCATACCGAGGCCAAATACTGTAATAATGTATTCTATGATGAATATGTGGCGTCATGATTTCGAAGACCCATAGCACTTTCAGTTTTATTTTTAGGTAAACGCTTACTTTCTGTTTAATTTCCAAGGAGGGTGCCAAATGCATATCAGTCATTCTTTGAAACACACGGAACTGGAAGGTTGTTTTTTCAGTGTTAACAAGTGGGGCCAAAAGACAGATCAGTTGAAAGTAAATTATCAAAATGTTAAAGTAAAGTTCATGTTAAACAAATCCTTGACAAGCTGGAGACCATTTATTTCTCAAGCAAGATCTACATTAAATCGCTTTGTGTGTAACAAAAAGGAGAAAAATGCCTCCTTTCACCACACGGAGCTAAAATGGCAAATATTCAAAACAAGAGAAATTATCGTAAGGCCCTTTATGTTCATGAAATGTGCTGTGTTAATAAAATAAATAATGTCAAATTTACTATCGTCAATTTACAATTCCCTGTTTGTTTAACCATAATCAAATAATGTTTATTATTAAGATCTGGTAACAATTAACAATTTTCAGTTCCTTGGGTGGGCGTAACATGGAGATTCTACTGTATTTTGTTTCAGCAAATTACAACAATTAATCGTATAAAAGTGCTTCTTGTCACCACTTTTCTACCTAAAGGCAAATTCAAAACAAAATATTTCTATATAGTCAGTGAGAGTGTTCTATTTTTTTTTAATTTAATTTTTGAATTATTGAAATTATCCCAATATATATATATATATATATATATATGTTGGAGGCCATTTCGATGAAATTATAGGTGGTGAAAAACTGCCAAAAGCACTACATTTTGAGTTTTACCACTTTTGTCACATTGACATGTTGAAGAGACGAAGATTCGTGGAAATAAAAAACGGACTTATGTGATTTAGGAGTAGCAATAATAAGGTAAAAGCTGTGAAGCTAGTGCGCAGTGAGACTGGCAACTTTGGATCGCAATCACCCATTTAATTTTTTTCACAAGTACATTAAACATATATATTTTCTGATTGCTACATATCCATAGATTTTTATCCATAGAGGGTTGGTTTTTTTGTTTGTTTTTTTTTTTTTTGCAGGATTGGAATTTTTGAGATTTTACAGCATTCTTTCTGACTTGGTAGGATTTTCACATTTTTCGCGCAGAAGTCACACAAAATTGTTTTTTTCCAGTTGAAACCAGAAGAAATTTAAAGTATATATCTATGTCAAGGATCGAATTCAATGGTTAGTCCTAGAATAACATACATAAAAAGTTAGAAAACTTTTAATTTATTACTGAAAGGTTGTTCATTTTTCTTCTTTAAATTGCTCCAAAAGTCACGGAAGGGGTTGTCAGAAAAAAAATCCTGGGAACCGTTCCTGGATATGATATTTTTCTTTTAATGTCCGGTGATTTTAATGTGATAGGGCAATTTGTAAGTTTGTGAGGCGAGATACAAATTGCAGGGGTTTAGCAAAAAACAGTTCCGAAAAAATCGCATTGAAAGAAAAGGTTCCCAATTCTTACGCATTTACGACTGTAATATGACACATAGTCATTTCTTCTGTCCTGTGTTTTAATTATTGTGTGAAATAAGCTTGAAGCTTTACCTCTGTGATGTTCTCATTAAACAAAAGTATATTTTATGGCTTAAATCTCAACTGTTTTTAACTTG
The DNA here is from genome assembly GCA_964020975.1 of Hermodice carunculata. Classification (NCBI taxonomy): domain Eukaryota; kingdom Metazoa; phylum Annelida; class Polychaeta; order Eunicida; family Amphinomidae; genus Hermodice; species Hermodice carunculata. Next base: position 57,455,854 of record OZ026625.1, read on the forward strand.
GGAACACCACACTTGGCTTGTTTGGGTGTGGGTTCACATGCGGCTTTCCATATTTGGGGACCAGTAAGTGGATTGTTTCTAGTTTGTTTTACATCAATAGAGAATTTCAAAGTAATCAGAACAGTGGTAGTGATTAGTCTGAACTGGCTCATTCTTCTCTCTAGGGCTAATGGTTTCCTGTGAGTGACCCTTGTCAATAGCTCAATTGGTTTCCAGCGGTTATGGACTAATGACTGTGCAAACAATGACATGGTTCATTATCATGCCCATGCAAACAAAGCCATGTGCCCGGCACTGTTTAAACTTTTCATTGTAAACAAAATTTTTGAGATCAATTATCTCATATAAATTTTATTTTCACACATTTGAGTTTTGGGGAGTATGTAGTTTAGGTATCAGACAATCCAGAATTATATAAAAAAAAGTGACTAGAGGCTATCCAAAGGTGCCGGCTTCAGACCTTTCACCTTAGGGACTAAAAAGTCTACATGTCGATATAATTGTTCTTCACGTACATAATTTTTAACTTTATATTGAAAACCATATGAGACACAAAGCCTGAAGAATAACAAAGTACGTATTACAGAAACGCACAACACATGCTCTTCATGTAAAACACCATATTCGGGTGCATGTAAACAATTATGGTTGCCACTGGACTCTAATGGGATATTTTGAGCCCTGTAACAAAAATTGTTGTTATGTGCACGCATACATGCATCCCTATGTGATTTTCAATATAAAGTAAATATTTTATAAGCGGTCACTTTTTGCATAGGATGTAATTAATTTGTTTCGTAGGAAAAAGACTAAGCCTATGGCAAAGAATATTTCATATACCATCTTACTGTGAACTGTCACACCTACATGAGAATTATCCCAATCGAAAAATGTTATGCCACTGAACAGACAATATGCTACCTTCACATGTGATGGTGCTGATTACCATCCACAAATCAGCATAGTTACTCAGCCATTACTAGATGACTTATGTTATGCCCATGTTCAACTGCCTGCCTTGCATACCTTGTTTATGTAAAAAATCTTGACCAATACACTATTTGAAATGTACCACCATTTTATCCAGGGTAAGTTGTATACTAGTTGAAACTAGAAAAATTTCGATATGATTACACTCTGATGATATTGCATTACCCACTTTTCCAAGGTCACGATTAAATGCCCAATTTTGCTCTACAGTAGATCTCAATTCTGCTATAATCGTTTCGGGTGCGAAACGGAAAGATTTTGTCCATCAGACAGATAAAGACAAAAAGAGTGGTGCACATGTTTGGACTTTGGCTTTGCTTTGTGTTGTGCTGATTTGTTAAGGAAAGAGTATTGTTGACGCTCCATAATATGTGGCAGAAACTTCGAGGCCTAAATAACAATGTTATACCTGTATTTTATGGATCGGAAAAGGTTTCTCCCATTTTCTGTCATTATTTGCTTAAGCACAAACAAGTCTGCTTTAAGGTCCAAAAGGAAAGGTGACGAAAATATTTGAAAATTAAAACGCAATTCAATATTACTTGATCTTGGGTATAATGGAACTATGTTCAGGATATTGTAATCGAAAGGCCACTGAAATGCATTAAAGGCAGCAACAATACCATTTTACACACCTTCATGAGAATACGTACAAACAGCTCAGATTTAAATATACAACATATGCATGAAACCCGTCTTTATGAGGCACGTATATTAGTTTTCGTATTTTGTTACTGTGATTACATTCCTTTATGCTCAACGATATTGCTTCTTTCCACACTTTTTTTCAGCTTTCTTTGGAATATCATCCCGACAAGAATCCACAATCTCAAGACAAAGATAGATAAAGTTTTGTGTTGTGATGCTTTGTTTTACAAGGGTTATATTAAAAATGTAATGCTTAAATAATATTTTAGGGTTTTTCTTACATTTACTCCAAGCCATTTGCAACACTAAGTCAAACTCTGCATTGAAAACATGTATTTGGATCCTTGTAAGTCTCTTTAACAATGAAGAATATTACAGGTGAAATACTTGTTTTGCTGTCTTGTATTTTGGGGGAGTTCATGGTTATCTCATGGATTAGTACTTCACTTTGTCCAGTACAAAAAGATAGCTATATGTACAGGATCTGGTGAAGCAGAGGGATACTTATGATCAAAGTGGATCTGAGGCCGCTGATTGATTGGAAAAAGCACGAAAATATGGAGTTCAGGTTATTTCATTTTTCTTCAAATGTAGCATATACATATATTATGCCTTTATTTAAAAGCGATTTCCTCATATGGGGAGGGGGATTATAAAAATCGCCTTCTTAATGCAGATTTTAATGTTATTGGGGCTCACATATTGCAATCGCTATACTGGATTTTTAAAACTATAACATCACCAGTTGACATTTCTGAAAGCTAGTGTCGATTTTCTCATTTTTGGTCTTACGTATGTATAGTTTTTTCTCAAATTCCCACATTGTGTCCTGGGTCGGTGCCGGTTCTGCGTGTTGTTGTCATTTTCTAGTAAATGGAATTTATATCGTCGCCTGTGCCTTTTTTTTCCTTTATCTGAATCTTGTACCATTACAGACAACGAAAAAAGCCAAAATAGTGAAAGGAAGTTATTTAGTTACATTTATACTTTCACTACTACGTTTCTGCATAAAGTACTTTATTTTCCAGCAAAATACATGTTGTAATTGCACGCGGACGCCCGATTTTGTCCCTGTATCCACACAACTAATGGATTTTTATAATTGGTCATTGTTTCTGGGAACCTAGTGTATTATGAATGCAAATAACATAAGCAAATACAATATACTTTGCACCCATTAGGTCCAGATATGTGGAATATACACCCTTGCCAGAACGTCGATCTTAACACGTTATTTACATTGCTCAGAAAAACAAATATGGGTTTTCTCCCTTATCGTACAGAAAATGCAACTGGATATGGAAGTGCAGCTTTTCAGCTCGCACATGATATAATCAATGTAAATTGTGAATTACGTTTCCTGTTACAATTTTCGCAAAATTAAACTAAGACCAGCAGCTCAGTATTTGTGTTGGACATATGAGTAATATAGCTGATGTTTGATAACCTCAATTTCCTTGGTAGAGCAATCGAAACAAGATATTTTCCTTACTCATTGTGGATCATTTAATATCGGTTAAAAATGTGTTCATTCTAGCCTATACATTTATTTCAAGGTCACCTCAGCTCCATGTTGTTACACTACGTTTAGTCAAAAATACACAGAAAACTTCAATTTCCATGGTAGAAAAATAGAACAAGTAATTTTTCTTACTCACCTTGGATCACGTATATTGGTGTAAAAAATATCTTGATTAGTCAATAATGCACGAAAAACTTGTGATACATAAGAACCATCCTAACGGACTTTTAAGATTAATGTGCCGTAGTAGAAACGCGAACATTGGTAACAAGGCCTGTTGTAGTATTCCAAAATTCCCATATATATTTATATATATATATATATATATATATATATATATATATATATATATATTATATATATATATATATATATATATATATATATTATATATATATGAGAGAGAGAGAGACGGAGAGAGACAGAGAGACAGAGAAATGCGACAAACAGTTCACCGGTGCATCGAGGAAACCACGATTTGTTTGGGGTTTGATAATACATACAATTCATGTGCAATATTTATCGATAACTATTTGATTCATCAATCATTGGTTGAAATGCGTTAATTATTAAACTTCGCAAAATAAAGATATAGACCAAACCCGTCCAACGCATGTCAGATAACCTAATCAATGTTAACTGCAATTACTGAACACTAATTGTACAAATGTGTATATCTCTTGCCTGCTTATGGTATATGTTTAGCTTTCATCCTCTTTTTCAACTTTTTTTGGAAAATGACAAAAATGTCACGGCATTAAAATTGAAACTCAGCTTTTAGTGAAGAAAATCAGACATGGATAAATAGTTAACCATAGACTCTGCCAAAATAGAAAGTACTTTGGGCGTATCTGTGTCTGCAAAAAGAAAAACGATAAAAAAAAATCGTAAGTTTCAGTAGAAACCAAAACTGATCGAGGAAAGCGGGCAAACCGTCCTACAGGCGAGTATCCCAGCAGAACGATAACTGTGTAGCTGACCGAAACCATCCATTTGTAGGCGCACATGACGGACCAGCTCTACGCTGTAGGTCCAACAATGGATATATCACACGGTCTACTGAATTGATCAAACTGGGAAATAATGTGATAATCTATACTCGTGTCCTGTTAAATAAAACTCTATTACATGATCAATCGTTTCTTTTTTCTAGTTGATGTTGTTTCATATATTATGAACCATGGCGCCGTACACATTCATAAACAAACAAAAAATATGGCTTCTTTTATTAAGTTTATTTCAAACATTTAATACCATCATTCTGTGAATAGAAGATAAACTTGTTCAGGCGATTATACACATCAACCTATAGGCTATCATATATATATATATATATATATATATATATATATATATATATATATATATATATATATATATATATATATATATATATATATATATATATATATATATATATATCTGGTACATACAATACAGTTCGGCGGAGGACCCACAATGGCCACAGCGCAACCTCTCTCTGAATATTGGGTGCTTTTACAATTGCCCTCCGAGTGAGTGTGGTGTCTAGGGTAGCAACACTCAATAAATTGGCGGTCATCGGGGTGGCAGGAGAGCGAGTCCAAAAAAACAGACACACTTGACACCCTTCCAACAGTCTCGGCGATAGACGGTATCCTGGATGTTGAATGTAACATGATAAGCTCCAAAATGCTGGAAGACGTCACAGCGCCACAAGTAATTCTTTAGCCGCTCAAACAAGTAGAAACAATACGGAAACGTCTTGTGTGTACTCTATAAAGGACGCCTATTCTAGGTGTTACACACACACACGCACACACACACATATATATATATACATATATATATGTATATATATATGTGTGTGTGTGTGTGTGTGTGTGTGTGTGTGTGTGTGTGTGTGTGTGTGTGTGTGTGTGTGTGCGTAATGTGGATGTCTCTTGTTTGAGAACTATTTTCAGTGACCAGAATGCCAGACTTCGAATTTTGCGATGGAGAACTTCTGCAGTTTTTCCAGTTTAATCCCTGTGGATGTCTCTTGTATTAGAACTACTTTCAGTGACTAGAATGCCAGACTTCGAATTTTGCCATGGAGAACTAGTGTTCTCTCTGCTCTATGTCAGAAATTGAAATAATAAACGCATCAGTAAGAAGCCAGCAGGATTCGAACCCGCACTGATTTCCACAGGTTGAAGCGACTGCTCTCACCTCTCCACCATTCAGTGTGACCTGGTCAATGTGGTCGGGATTTATAATGCAGGCTTTCAGAATATGTCGTCCCGATAACGCGTGGTATCTCCTATTCAAGTACACATTTTCTGTGAGGGAAACAAACAACAACAACAACAAAAAAAAAGCAAACAAAAAAAACAAACAAAAAAAAAAAAAAACCAACAGACCAGCACGTTGCATTAACGTAGAGTAACGGTATGTTCTTGATCAAAGCTAGGTTAAAAACATGCAGGAAAAAATCGAGAAAACTATTTTTTCCTCCATAACTAAAACCGCCGTACTATTTACATCTACTATCCACAGTAATAAGAAAGAAAGAAAGAAAGAAAGAAAGAAAGAAAGAAAGAAAGAAAGAAAGAAAGAAAGAAAGAAAGAAACAAACAAACAAACAAACAAACAAACAAAGAAAGAAAAATGTAATATGGTGACAGGGAAGCTTTAATTGATGTTTGTACCAGACCAAGTTAAAAATTGTTAAAAGGCAAGTGTTTTCCTCTTCACATAAAAATCATCAGAAAGTCATAAAATATATGATAATGGCGAATCATGCAATTTCGCAACCAAACGAGATTCAACATAGTAACCCAATATGGGGATGGACAGATGACCCACAGAATCAATTATACCACCCAGTCACTTGGCTGGAAGGCAGCGGGTCGCTGTCAACATAGTATTTTGCATTCAAAGCAGACCAAGTTCCGTTACGGTGCTATTTGTACTAAACAGTGACGTAGACCTATCATGGAGCTTGAGTATGCTGTGGAAGCAACATAATAGTTACGCAAAGATTGAAACCACTGATCTAGTTTACCACTTACATCTACTATCAACCGTGATAGACGCATACTAACATAGGGGCGCAATAGCCAAATAATAGGAGTTATGTAACAAGACATAACAGAATTTATGCGCACGAGCGGACACAGGTTGTGGTCTTTCGCAATGGCTAGCTTTGGCAAGTAAAGGCAGCCAATTAGGCTATGTTTTAGTTAAGTCACTTGTCCCAATGAAGAAGCGCGTGCAACTAGTTCAATCGGCGGTTGGAATTATTTGGCAGTTTTCCTCTTCGGAAACATCTACTTTTATGGTGCGGTAATTTGCTGAGAAAATTTTGACAATCTTCGTTGACTGACAGTTTTGGTTGGTTGAAGACCTAAAGACTTTTTGGTCCATTTCGGCTGAATCACGCATTTTGACAGCCGGTTACCAGACGGTTCATATACCCTGCGGCTCTCCGACCCAAGAACGAGTTCAAGCATCAGCCGAACGCATCTGACGACATGTCCATTGGGTGATGGCCAATACATCACCAAATGGACACGTGAAAAAATATCAGGTCAGGTATTCTCAAATCTGTATTTCAACTTCCTTTGGTATAGATTATTATTATTATTATTATTATTATTATTATTATTATTATTATTATTATTATTATTATTATTATTATTATTATTACTATTACTATTACTATTACTATTACTATTACTATTACTATTACTATTATTATTATTATTATTATTATTATTATTATTATTATTATTATTATTATTGGGTTTAGCACACGGACAGCACGTTTTTCTGCTGTTCAATGGTTACAGGACAATACCGTGAGCTGGGCTGATTATCATTGTCTGCAGCGACCTTTATTCACCCAAACTGTTCCATTACAATACGGCGGTTTACCATCCAACCTTTCTGGTATCTTATCTTATTTTTTTATTTTTTTATTTTTTATTTTATTTCATTTTATTTTTTGAAAATACAGCCCCTGGCATTCCTATGTGTCATATTTTACTTGCACTCTCCAATCATGTTACTTTAGCATAGGCATAATTACCCCCGTGGAACCTTGACAATATGGCAGACTGACTGATAGAGAGATATACTCATCATGTATGTATTTTAAAGATCGGCCCTAACGATATTGGTCCCCATTTTTTTGGTTGCGAACGAGGATGGTAGAGAATTAGCTAATTAGATTATTGGCGCGGCAGAGAGGATTCACTTCGAACTCGGCGTCCCGAGGGTTGCAATTTCTCAACTGATCAGGAGGGCAAGTCTCTATGCCCAGAATTCAACGAGATAACTTTTCAGGCCAAATAGGGCCTTTGGCAATATGACCAAGGAGAGAGGATACCTGTCGGGATCTCAGTTTAGCAGCACTTTAAAATGTCACGTTTAGATGAAATTCTTCGTAAAGACAAGGTCCACTTGAACGGTGATGGCTATTACTGCCATTACAGGAGTCTCAAAGAGGGCATCTTGACTGCATTAAAATCACTCCAGTAGGCATCAATGTTAGCTTCGGTATGAAAGCTCGAGCAACGATGGATGATTCGTCTCACCTGGAATAAAGTCTTAATTATAAGGGCACAACAGTCTTGCTTTAATTTGTGTTCTATAAACCTTGAAGGTTGGGTTGTATTCATGAAAGGTAGGGGTGCATCTTTGATTGGTTGCAAGTTCCAAGCAAGTCGCTAGGTACTGTTATGCTGTAGAATTAGCAACAAAGCTGAAATGGTGGTAAGGGGTAATCCCCGTATTCCCCTGATATAGAGTTAGTCATGTTGGGCGGTGAGTACTGGGTTTAGATCGGGATTAGGAGACATCCGCTTACAGTTATAATTTCTTTCCAGCAAAGTTGGTTGGGCTTTTGTAATGGCAGCGAAAAGCATTACGGCATAGCCATGTATATAATTACACTTGTCTCATTGGGTTCAGCAGTACTAAAACAGTTTGGATATAAGTACAGGCATAACTTGTGGTTTCGTTTCAGCACAAATGCCACAATCGTACTTTTGAGTGTACATTTTTGAAATACAAATTCCATGCAAACCAGGAATATTATTTATGCACATGGCGATTTTTTAAACAATGTTATACATGCAGTCTGCCGGTTGTACCTGCAGCATTATTTGAGAATTTTTGACTGCAGCTTAGCTGGTGGCTTGTGGACTCCTGGTTAATTCATGGGAGTAGTGGCAGCTAACCTTACAACACATTGTGTATTGCCAGTGTAACTAGCTGTGATAGCCTGCACAGGAATGCGGTGGCTTTGATGTAACCTTAACGTCTCATGTAGTATTTTGAAAGCTATTTTCGCTGCAGTAATGTGTTGACATATGTTGTTTCAGCAGCTGAGCCTGCATTATCGATGCCGGTCCTCATGAAGGCTAGCGGCAACAAGACTCTTGATTAGGCCTGCTGAATTACATCAGCATGCCTAAAATAATGAGCAAGAAGACCTCTCTCCCAACGGCTCTCCAGCCCAGGACCAGGAAAGCTTCCATGGCTGCTCGAAAAAATGCAGATATTGAGCTGGCTCCTGAAGTGCTCCAATTAGCAGCAAACATACAACAATCTGTTGCCCAGTCTGGCAGTCGGGTGTCACTCAAAGACTTCACTGAGGTGTTGGAGAGTTTAGTAGTAAAAAGCAAGGTAAAGAAAAGTGCTGTGAACTCAATCGCGCCAATGAAAATGCTAGTACAAGCAGAGCTAGAAATACTCAACATAGTAGGCCGCATTCCAAGACACAAATATCAGACACTGAGTCCGTCGATGGCACTGCAGCAAATGTGGGTCCAGCAAACATGCAGGTGGCCGATAGAGAACCAAGCTCCCATAGCGACAATCAGTTTCCAGTCCCCAGTGAGGCTGACAACAGTGACACATCCTCAACGAGTGAACCAGAACAGTCACAGGCAACCCCGAAAAGATGCCAACATAAGAGACGAAACTCTCGGCACAGCAAAGGAAACAAGTCGCATGCACACTTGCATGGTGCATGCAATGATGCAGACTCTGACATAAATAATGCAAATGTCTGTGTTCAATACAAGCCTAGGGGTAAGAAAAAAGTAAGGCATCATACTGAGTGCTGTTGTCATGGGGACAATGTGGAGAATACAAAGGAGCACCGGCATCAGCCTCACAGGAAGCGGAAGCACAACTGCTGACACTCACGGGACACTTCAGGTACAGACTCTGAGGAGTCTTTTAGCCAGTCTGATGACTTTTCATCCTCCAAGGAGGAACCCACCCCCACTTTTAACACCGCAAGAGTGAGGTTAGATTTGAGAGTGCCACACAGCCTAAAACCTAAAACAAAAATTTGGAAGGGTAAACATGTAGAGATGAACAATCTGTATGTGGTCGCCGACAGACCTAGGTGCCCTTTGAACAGAAAAGCAGGAACAAGAAGCTGAGGGCTTACAGCATTAAGTCCATTACAGATTGAGTGCCAACTTTTAATGTCTATATGGCAGCGTACACACTGAAATTCCCAGAAGAGGTGACAAGGATGACCCACTATCTCAATACTGCAATGGAGTAAACAAAGGGGGGAGTAAGTGGGGGGGGGGGAACTAGGTGAGGTCAACTATGACCATGAATTTCGTCTGGCCAGGTCTAGGGATGTAAATATGAGCTGGCATGAAGTGCATAATGAGATCTATATGTGCTACAGGTTCTCAAGTACCCATAGGTTTAGCCCGTCAAACTGTGGACAAAATGATAAGCATAGAAGTTAAAAAAAACAGCCCTTTCCCCTGGGCAGCTGCTGGAAGTTCAATGCGGGTAAACACTGCAGTGAGTGCTGATTCCCCCACAATTGTACAAAATGTACTAGTGACTACCCAAGCGTTCATTGCACTAGGAGAAATCAGCGCTTCGGACCCAGCCAGTCCCCCAGCTATGGTTATCAAAACCAGAGATTTGATGGCGACCCACACCCAAAATTTCCAAAATGGTCCCAGTTGAAACCAGGCCCTTCGACGACCATATGAACTGTCGGATCAGAGGCTTTTACCTCAGGGAAGAAGGTTCAACAGTGCCAACACATGTTAATCCCGATGTATTGAAGCAATACTTGGAAGGGTGTGAGCAGTTGCTATGGCAAGAAATGGTGACCTGTTTTAGGTGCGGTTTTAAATTAGGCTTTACTGGTGAAAACATCAATTCCATTTCAGATAACCTTAAGTCAGCTCAAGAGGCTCCTGAGGTACAGGATGCTAAGCTTAGCAAGGAACTCCAAGCTGGTAGAATAGCAGGTCTATTTGATCACAAACCCTTTCCAGTCTTTGGAACCAGTCCCCTGGGCACAGTGCCTAAGAAGGATGGCATGAGTTTTTGCCTGATTCACCACCTCTCTTACCCCCCCCCCCACCCTCCACCCCACCCCATGACTTGGGTAATGGCTACATCCCAAGGGAATTGGCATCTGTTCAGTATGCTACCATTCAAGAGGCAGTGACTGCTATTACCAGCTTGGAGGACCCTGTGGTTTTAGCTAAGTCTGATATCATCATTGCCTTTAGGACAGTTCCCGTGCATCCACAAGCGTATCCCCTTTTGGACATGGAATGGAACAATAGGTTATATTTTGACAAAAGTTTGCCTATGGGATGCTCATGGAGCTGCAATTTGTTTGAAAGCATCAGTTCTGCTCTCAAATGGATCATTCTTCAGTACTGCCAAGGCTTGAAAGTATGTAAAGTACTTGATGATTTTCTTTTTATATGTAGCTCTTACCATTCCTGCAAAAGGGGCCTGGAAACATTTAAGAAAACTTGCAGGCAGGTAGGGATCCCTTTGGCACATGATAAAACAGTTGAGCCGTGTAGAGTTTAGAGTTTTGGGGGGTCGCTCTGCATACAGTTAAAAAAGGGGACACGTTTCCCAACTGGAAAAATTGGCCCGATGTCGCAAAATAATTTCGAATTTATTAGCCTGCAAGAGTGTAACAATGAAAAAGTTGCAATCAGTCACTCAATTTTACATCGTCAGTTCTCATGTCTGCCTGACCCTTTTGGAAATTTAACAGTTAAGGTGTCAAAGCCACATGATCATATTAGGTTGATTCGAGGCAGCAAGGAAGATCTTACGCTGTGGCTGGTATTCCCAGAGATTTTAATGGGAAGTCCCTTTTCCACAATGCAAATTGGTTGTCCAGTTGTAAATTGTGGCTCACGACTGGCACAACCGGCACTTTGGTTTCACATGCAGCTTCTGAGGATCAAAGGGAGAACATAAAGTGATTACACGATCACCTGACCATGATCCTAACAACACACTGTTTCAAAATGGCGGCCGGATATTGGGTCCCCGTGTGGTTTGACGGTTTCTGTTGCGATGTTTATTTGGGTGGCAGGCTTTATACTCTGAGTTTGTTTGATCTGGGCTTGGCTGTATACTGTAAGCGTGCGATGTAATGCTTGCCCAAGGAGGCTACACGAGGAAATTGTTTACTAATTACTGCAACAAGCAACATGCATGATTGAACATGGGAGGTCTTTTTTGTCATAAAGTTTCACGGAAAGGGATCACCAGAAAGTTTGTCATTAATAACATGATTGATATTCCTGTGCAGTTTCCAGGTCAATTTACCCCCAAATTAGGTACCCTTGGAGATGTACAGTATGTGGCCTTCAGTTACAGTTTTTCGAAACAACATGGGTGACAGAATACAAGCTTTTCAGCCTTCTGCATGATTATGGGTATGATTTACCGTAACATCCCGTATTGTTGCCATGTGTCATGAATTTGACTTCTATCTTGTTCTGTGTTACAGACTTGTTACATTTTAACATTCTAATGAAACTGTAACTAAAGTCTATAGTATCTATCGTCTCATTTATATCATGCACAGTCATCTCATAGTCATATTATCATGATTTGTATTGTCCAGTGAGTCTTGTATATATTATTGTGTGTCTCCCTGACTGGATAACCCCTAGATTAGGCAATGTTTAGTGCTATTGGGCAACCCAGTATAAATAAATACGTTGAAACTAAACTAACTATAAAATTTAGTTGATTGCTCCAATATCAATGTGTCTAGTTAACATAAAGCAATCACCCAGAATGATAACAACACAATCATCATTGTGTTCGTAGGGTCTTCATTACTGTGGGTTGACGAATCTACGTACCTTTTTTTCTTTTATTTATCTTTGCTTTACATCACAAATTTTCACTCCTGCCTAACTCTCTGTTCAAAATTTGTTCAATTCAAGCCTTTTTGTGAAAATACAACGTGAAAAAATAGGTCCTAGATCCAATAATTCGTGCGTTCATGCGTTGTGTTCATCATTTGAATTGGGAACATGCTGAGAGCATATGGAATTAGATGCATTTGATTTGATGATGCATGTCACGTGATTAAATTTACCAATGACAGGACTCCAAACGTCCATCGACTGAAATATGACGATTTATGCTATTTTGGGAGGGATATGCCAAGAATTCTTTATTTTTAACCGATTAGAGACCTTGTTACACAAAGACAAAATCCTGAGCTTTCCAGGGGTACAAAAAATCATGGGGCTCAAGGAGAAACATTGAGGCTGCAAAAGGGCAAAGTTACCTTTTAGTTTTGGGGTAAATTTCGGACTTAATCATTGAAATTGTGACAAAAACGGGTTGTTGTTAAATTTTTATCCGTGTGAATGAGAAATGCTCCTTTTAAACACAAAATTTGAAATAACCAGTCGCAAGTATTGAAGTTTGTCTACAATAAAATTTAAATTCTCGCAGGTAAATAGAGAATACCGGCAAACGGTGAGCCAATGAATGTTGGCTTGTGGTGCGGGCGAATACACTTGCAAATGGTGTTTGGAGTATGTACTAGCTTACAATGTGCTAAGGGCACTGCTGGGACTTATGAAATATCAAATCCAATGATTTATTTAAATTTTATTTGAAATATATGCCTCAGGTTTCAAAACTGGTATATAATTTTCATGAGTATTTGCGATATTAATAGCCAAATGTGGCCGGACCGTGTAATACACATGCACAGGTTGAATGTCCTGCTGTCTGCTTATCAGATCATTATCAAATTATCCCATTACCGCAAAGATGATCAACCTAGCAAAAAAGCCAGAATGGACTCCTCTTTCATGTAGCCTCCTTGGTCAACCAAATGGCTGAAATTACATGTATACCCCAGTGAACATTATCAAACAGATGGCTCAAAATGGCTTGAAAAACCTTGAATCATGAACAAACACCGTAACAATGCCCATTGTTCAGTGACACATTGTGTTTAATCTAGTTAAGTTTTGACAAGCTTTGAGGTCAGAACTATTGAGCTTTGTCAAGTTAGGCAACTGCTGTGACGCATTTTACGCTCCATTTAGATTAATCACATTGTGAAAAATACCTCTCAGTCGCCAATAATATCACCATTACTCTGCTGATTCTTGTCATAGTTTTGCATCAATTTTCTCATATAAATATTGATTTTTTTAAACAATATTTGGTGACCAGATACTTATAGTGTTTATCTTTCAGACAAAGAAGCCATTTTGTGATTTTTTAGGCACAGCCGTCATAGACCAAACCATCCTGGCACCTTAACAATGGCAATATATTAACAATCAAAAATCAGTACAAAGTAGGTAAATTAAATTATACACTTAGCTAGGCATTTCAATGGTAAAACAGTCTATAGTTAAATCCTAATCCCTGGTGAGAGATTATCCACAGGTACTGTCCCACAGTTCAAACTCCTATGGCAATTGCCAAATAGTCATTGGAACCAAACCATACCCCCACAAGGGTATGGTTTGGTTCCAGTGTGATACTCAAAGGTGTGGTGCTGATCCAAATCCCACAGAGACGTAGTTGGTTGCAGTGTGGTACAATTAACATCAAATACACCAGTGCACTCAGAGACACTGTCCACACTCCACAGGTACAATGTATAAATTGGTATCTCCTTGGCAATAAAAATGGATCACAGTCACACTGCCTTGAAGTCACACAGCTTCTGTCAGATCTCAGAATTCTCCTGTCCTAGTCATGCAGGGAGCTACTTTATATATTTAGGCTTAGAAATCTCATTATTCCAGAGTTTTCCAATTAGTCACCCATCTCAATTAGCTGAAACCTGTGTGGACCACATATGAATGTAGGTCATCATTCTAGCTTTTTTCAATTGTTTACAAAACCATGAGTCACCTCAACAAAGCAGACCAACTCAGTGACTCTGCACACACGCATTGAGTAGAGTGACCTCTCCAAATCAAAACAACCATCACATCCATCACAATCAGGATGATCATACAACGATGTTACCAGAGAGACAGCATAATTAGGATGATTTGACATCGTTATTACCATTGACACATCGTTGTCACAATGGTTTGATGCAGGTGACACCAATGACACAGTGTGATCTGGATGATCATGTAACCATGTTACCATTGACACTGCAAAGTTAAGAAGATTTGACATTGTTGTTACCAGTGACACAGCACAGTCACAATGACTTGACAAAGGAGATACCATTGACACAGCATAATCAGGATGATTCAACAGCGATCTTGCCTTTGACACAGTGTAGTTAGGAATATCCACACAAAGAATGCAATCATCTAGTTTTGCCCTGAGCGCCCACTTACTGCAAAGACATCTTATGATTATGGAATTTAAATGACACAAGGAAAAAAAACGCTATAAGACTTATGTTAACCGGTCAGCACATTTGCCTCATTTAACGATTTATGCAGGACAAATCAGCAGATTTTTCTGCATTTTAATGATGGAAGCTTACAGCAGAGTGGGATCGACTGCTGAGCAGCAGCTTGGTGTATCATTTTCTGCCAGAGAACTGAATTTGGTAGGCAGTTTTGTTTGCTTTTGAAAGCAATATCGTTTATTGTATTGTAAACATATTTATTTACCAAACTGGATGACCCAGTAGTTTCATTGTAACTAATCTGGAGGATCTCCAGTACAAAGAGCACACATTGAATATATATATATATATATATATATATATATATATATATATATATATATATATATATATATATATATATATATATATATATATATATACACACACACAAAACGCACAGGACATTACAAGAAGCACAGTTTACCTTGCTCAAGCACAAAACTGCGAAACTACGAGCATACAATATTTGGAGGATAACCTTTTCGCTGCATTATACAGCTTCTATACTGCTGAGAATCTGAAATAATTAATTGACAAGTATTCTCTCTTCGACAATATATAATTGTGCAGCTGTGATAATGGTGGAATTTAAGTTATCTGAAAGGTCGGTACTACCGGATAAGATGATTTCTGGTAATCTAGCTTTGGAGTAACACCTGGAGCAAGTACATTTGCAGCAGTATTCAGAAGTTTTTTCCAAGGATTAGCATAGAGAGGACAATTAAAAAAGTAGTGGAGTCTATCCTCGCATTGGTGTTGACAAGAGCAGGCCGAGGAAGGAGCAATTTTGTATTCAAATAGGTGAGAATGTAGACTTGAGCGACCCGAGCGGAGCTGAGTGTGAATTATGTTAGGACAACGGTCCCCTTGAGCAAAGTACTTCAGAATGTAGTGTTGGAAATATTGTAGTTTTTTTAGCTTTTGTTTGAATTAACGAAGTGATGGAGATTCTCTGATGGAGATTCTCTGACATCACTGGGGATATCATTCCATAGTCTAAGAGTAGACGGCAGGAATGAACTATAATATCGACTAGTTGTACATTTAATTTCTCTAAGATCATGTGAATTGCAGAGGGTGTGCTGTGTATTCGCGAGTACCTAGTTTGGTAGCATGTTAAAAAGGTATTGTGGTGTAAGTTTGTTTAATATTTTGTACAGAAGCAGCAGTTTGTGAAAATTGTTCCGAGCATGAAGTGGCTCCACCCAAGTTCAGACAACAATCTTTCATGAGACGTGCACTTGAGAGCAGAAGAAAAATTTTGCAGCTTCGTACTGTATCTCTTCTAACAGGTCAGACAAATCTTGACTGCAATTGTCGAAGAGAGTACATCCATATTCTAGGATAGGGCGGATCATAGATATATACAATTTTTCAAGAGTTTTGCTTGAAAGTTTGAATTTAAGTCTTTTTAGTAGAGAAATAAGCTCCCTAGCTTTCATAACGATGCGATTTATGTGAATGTGCCATGTAACATCATGGGACAGTGTGATGCCTAACTGTGCATGCCTCATACATTCAGGTATTGCCGAGCTGTCAAGATACAAAGTTGGATGTGTATCTTTCTTGCGTTTGCAGGAGAAAAATAGAGAAAGAGATTTGATTGCATTAAAAGTGACCCGCCAGATATTTCCCCAAGCATCAATACGACCAAGATCGGTATTGATGCGAGCACCAGATATAGTAGGGTCATGGATGATTTCTAGGGTGCTGGTGTCATCAGCGGAAAGTCTGGTGTGACATAGAATATTGTCTACAACATCATTGATGTTGACCAGAAAGAAGAGAGGCCCAAGGATAGAGCCTTGGGGTACACCAGCTTCGATAGGGAGCCAATCCGAACTTTTGGCCATGTATGACAACTCTCTGCCGATGATTGGTAAGGTAACTTTCGACCCATTTAATTATTGGCCGGGAAATGCCTAATTGGTGCAGTTTGAAGAGCAGTCCAGGATGCCAGACCCTGTCAAATGCTTTAGATACATCTAGAAAGACTATTCTAGCCTCTTTAATAATTTCTAATCCATTATAGATCTTGTGGACTATGCTTATGAGTTGATTAATGGTGGAGTCATTGTGGGCAAGACCGGAATTAAGTTTTGTTAAGAAGTTATTACCCACTAGATATTGATACATTACATTGAAGACAAGCCTTTCAAGGACTTTGAATACATTGCATAGTAAGGATATCGGATGAAAGTTTGTTTTAAATTGCGTATCGGACTTTTTGAAAACAGGGCATGTGTTAGACTTTTTCCATTGATCAGGGTACTGGCTGACAGATAGTGATGAGTTAAACACTTTTGTTATGGATTTACATAAACTAAGATCAGTTTGTTTTAGTAAAAATTGCTTATTCCGTCAGGGCCAGTAGCTGAGCTAATTTTGAGGGACGAGAGAACTTTTGCGACACCATTTTCATAAATTTGGAATGGCTGGAGCCTGGCATCAGTGCGGTACTCGAAAGTGGGCAAGGGAGGTGGGTTATCTTTCAGAGGGGTTTTACATTGACTTGCAAATTACTGGTTGAAATAATGAGGGGTTGTATGTCACGATGAACTTTGCACCCAAGAATCGATTTTGATAGCCTCCACCATTTCTTTAACTGTATATCTTTGCTGTCAAGCTCAGATCTAGTATTAGAGAAATATGTGTGAATTGACTTTTTGTTTGCAGTAACAGATGCCTTCCTAAAACGTTTATGATATTGATAAAGGGGTATTGTGTGGGGAGATTGAGCACCACTGTCTTTTCTGGAGGATTTTCTATATCTTTTCCTGGCTCAATTGCGTCTCCTGATTAAAGTTTATTTTCAGAAGTAATCCAGCATTGGTCTTCAGGTCTAATAAGAACATCTTTACATGGAATGAATTTCGCTCGCAGTGTCAAGGAAAAGGCTGAGTTCAATATCCCACAGTGTCATCAAAAGTATCAAATAAATCGAAACTAATGTTCCAGGGGGCCTGTGAGAGCTGCATTCAGATCAGCAAAGTTCGCTTTCTTACAGTCCCAGACTGTTCGCTTAAAGGCGCTATCGCTTGGAAAAGCTATAGAGATAGTGCAGTAGTTGACTGAGTGATCGGAGTTTGCTATTGGTGGAAGGACACTGCTATTGAGGATGTATCCAGGGGAGTCGGTAACTAAATGGTCTAATAAGCTTTCTGTACATTCAATTGATCTTGTTGGCTCGCTTGTGAGTTGGTATAAGTTTTTACGTGCTACTAGATCGACAAGTTTCATCCCCATTTCGCTATTAGGGTGATCAGAGTCCCAAGGCAGGCAGCGATCATTTAAGTCCCCAGTAATAATCAGAGTACAGGGATTTAGTTCCAATGCTTTTGATATGCACTCCGACAGGTCATGCAAAAAGAGTTCCCGCACTTCTGCTGACTGTCCAGGTGGGCAATAAAATGCCCCGACTAAGGCGGGTCCGCGATCAGTGGCGATTTCAGTCCAAAAACATTCACAGTTGGGGGATTCGAGATTAGGTTGACGGTTGTAGGGTAAAGAGTTTCTTGCGTAAATGGCAACATCACCACCACCACCAGTTGGGTCGTTCCGCAAGGGGGGTTGCAAGTCCTGAATAGTCAGCAATTGATCTGGGTAGCTCTCATCGAGCCACGTCTCAGACAGAGTAATTATGTCTATACTTCCGGATTGTGCAAGGTGACTAATTTCGTATAGCTTGTCATCGCTTTTCATGCTGCGTATATTAGCATGACAAAGTTTAATATTTCTCAGGTCTTGTGGCCCTGGGTTTGGATGCATGTCCACTGAGGTTGTGAAAAAATAGTATAGTACCAAGGATGCGTTCCGCATGCGCCGAAAAACGATTAATAGGACAAGCAAAAAAATTTAAGTGCTAAATGCCAGTGAGGCACCTATTTGATCTACGTGATGGAAGTCAATGATTATTTTTAGAAGGGATTTGGATAACAGGAATATCCCGATCGCCGCCCGGTATTGTTCAAGTCTACAACCCATCTATTTCATAAATTTCTATCCATATTTTTTATTTGGAATCCAGTGTTAACCTATGGTGGAAATTACTGGAGCTCAATATTTATGTAGGGATGGTATTTTGCCTGTCTGAAGTACAAGTACTTACAATTTATACATCAATGAAAACGCAAATCTTTTCCTATCTTCCCATTCCCTCTTGCGGTAAGGCACCAGGAACAGATGGTATACCAATAGAACTGATTAAGGCATCTAAAACAAACTTGATCCATTATTTGTTAAGCTTTTCAATAAGATATTAGAGGCCGTGGTAAACCCCAAGGTATGGAGTGAGGCTATCTTTTCTTTCAATTTTGAAAGGAGATTTTACCAGGATGAAAATTATTACAGAGGCATATCTCTTCTGAATACCTTTAGTAAGGTTTTCACCTAAATAGTAAGTAAAAGATTGACTTCATGGGTTGATGATAGCAACAAAACGTATGAAGAACGAGGTGGATTTAGGAAAGGAAGGGGTACTGTACATTAAATGTTCAATTTGTATTCTATGGCTGAAAATATTTATTTAAGAGGAAGGAGAGATTGTATTGTGTATTATGGACTTCAGTAAAGCTTTCGATACTATTTCACATTCATTATTATGGTACAGGTTAACACAATAATGTGTGCATGGTAAAATATTAAAGGTAATTCCGTCTATGTATTCACAATTCGTGTCATGCGTACAGACTCTGGAGGGCATGACAGACTTTTTTTCAAGTGTAAGGTTGGTACTACACAAGGATACTTATTGAGCCTGTTTTTGTTTTACTTATATCTAAAACAGTTAATTGAAATGCAACTGGTATATATATATATATATATATATATATATATATATATATATATATATATATATATATATATATATATATATATATATATATATATATATATATATATATATATGAAATAGCTCCAAACATATTTATGTTACTATATGCAGATGACATAGCCATGTCTGGAGACATTTTAGGGGAAGTACAGGAGATGCTAAATGTATTAAGTGAAATTTGCAATAAGTGGGGACTTAAAGTGAATGTAACCAAGACAAATATTATGGTATTAAGAAATGGTGGGTACCTCAAAAAGGTGGAGAAATGGTTTTGACAGGGACATAAGGTCGATATTACAACTTATTATAAATACCTAGGTCTTATTTTCTCTTCCAAACTTAGTTGGGCCTGTGCAAAAAACATAAGTAATACAAGTAAATAAGGTTATTATTGTAATCTAACATGTGCACTCCAAGGTAGGAAATTTAGCTATAAAGCCGTCATTTAAGCTGTTTGACCAAATGATTGTATCGATTGTACCTCGTGGTGCATAAATATGGGTTGTTGAATATTTTAAAGTAATAGAGACCATACAAGTTAGGTACTGTAAGTTTTTACTCAATTAAAGGTAATTCAGTCTATGTATTCACAATTCGTGTCATTTGTATAGACTTCGGAGGGCATGACCATGACAGACTTATTTCAAGTGTAAGGTTGGTACCAGGCAAGGATACTTATTGAGCCTGTTTTTGTTTCATTTATATCTAAAACAGTTAATTAAACTGCAACAGGTATAAGGGGTATATATATATATATATATATATATTTATATATATATATATATATATATATTATATATATATATATATATATATATATATATATATATATATATATATATATATATATATATATATATATATATATATATATATATATATATATATGTATGTATATATATCTGAAATAGCTCCAAACATGTTTATGTTACTTTTTGCAGATGACATAGCCATGTCTGGAGACATTTTAGGGGAAACACAGGAGATTTTAAATGTATTAAGTAAAATTTGCAATAAGTGGGGACTTGAATGTAACCAAGACAAATATTATGGTATTAAGAAATGGTGGGTACCTCAAAAAGGTACACAAATGGTTTTACAGGGACATAAGGTCGATATTACAAATTATTATAAATACCTAGGTCTTATCTTCTCTTCCAAACTTAATTGGGCCTGTGCCAAAAAACATTAGTAATACAAGTAAATAAGGTTATTATTGTAATCTAACATGTGCATTCCAAGGTAGGAAATTTAGCTATAAAGCCGTCATTTAAGCTGTTTGACCAAATGATTGTATCGATTGTACCTCGTGGTGCAGAAATATGGGTTGTTGAATATTTTAAAGTGATAGAGATCATACAAGCTAGGTACTGTAAGTTTTTATTCAATTTATCATTTCATACCCATAACGCAACAGCTCGGGGGGGGGGGGGGGTGTTGAAGATTACCTTTATGCATATTGATATGAAAGAATGTATTAAATTTTGGGTTAAAACTGTTAGTCATTCCAGCAGAGAGGTATCCTAGGTCCAGCTATCTGATGTTAAAACAATTAGATGAGAGTGGAAGGGAGACTTGGGCTACAAATATTAAGATTTTAGTCTTTAAATGTGGGTTTGGATATGTTTTGATCTCACAAGAAGCAGGTGATCCCAGAGCTTTTATAATAACATTTGTTAACAGACTAAAAGATCATGTCACTGAAGATTGGGCTAGATGCATAGCAGATTCAGATAAATTAAGAGAGCATAGACAGTTTAATTCTTTATTAAATCCAAAAGGATATATATTTCCATTTACAAAGAAATTTTATTGCAGCAATTGCACAACGTGGATGTTCAAGTCGTAATCTAAGTATTGAAGTGGGTAAACGAAATAACACACCAGTAGAGCTACCATTATGCCAGTTATGTAATCATAAATTCATTGAAGATGTGTATTGCATGGTACTAAAGTGTACAAGCTACAAGGTATTAAGATGTAAATGGGTTCCTGAACATTATTGGAGAAATCCGAGAAAGGATAAATTTTTCAAATTTATGTCCACACAGAATGAAGTCATAATATACGGTTTAGGTGTGTTTATCTTTCATGCTTTGAGGTTAAGAGATAGATTACTGCCGTCTCTTGTGCTTTGACCCCAGGACAATACATTGGTGACAGTCTTAGGAGACCCCTCCAGTGAGAGACTGTTCATATTTTTGGAGACCACTGTAATGGAGCAATGTCCCATATTTCTCATTTTACTGTGGCTGGTGAAGGATTACCTGCTTTGGGGAATTACATTTTGATTTGCCCTGGGGGTAGTATCCCTGAAAGAGATCGCTGTATCTATTATGTACACGATATATTGTAGTCCAGCCAGTATTTGGTGCAATATAGTCTCACTGTTTCATGAACCAGTGCGTGTACTTAACTAACATATGTACATACCACGGGTCTATGGCCTGAAGTACGAAATAAAGGACAATATTATTATTCCTCAGCAGGTCAGCTGTCAGCTGGTGTTACCGTCAGCACCCCAGTCAGCTGATCTGGGTCATGTGACTGCCATCGGTTTCCATATCCAGTGCATTGACTTAAAAGCTTTACATGTGGTGCTTTGATGCAATTTTTTTGCCAAAGCTGGATATCGGAGACAAGAGATAAAGCAAGCGATTACTGTAACAAAAGCAGTCCGGATTTATT
Source organism: Hermodice carunculata (assembly GCA_964020975.1). Classification (NCBI taxonomy): domain Eukaryota; kingdom Metazoa; phylum Annelida; class Polychaeta; order Eunicida; family Amphinomidae; genus Hermodice; species Hermodice carunculata. Next base: position 57,478,213 of record OZ026625.1, read on the forward strand.
CATTTAATTAAAAGAATATGTTTTTCCCCTTTAAGTTCTGGTGGTTAATGGAACCTTTCTTGTTCTTCTTCTTCTTGTTCTTCTTCTTCTTCTTCTTCTTCTTCTTCTTCTTCTTCTTCTTCTTCTTCTTCTTCTTCTTCTTCTTCTTCTTCTTTTATTGGGGAGGGGGGGGGGGCTAGCGCCAGTAAACAGCTTTAACATTTATCCAGAATTTCCACAATATGGACCACTGGACACAGCATAGTTAGGTTAGGTTTATAAGATATAATATCGGTTTATCTCCGCTAATAAAATCACAAAAAGGAACTTCTGCTAGATTCAGACAAAGCCCCTCGCATAGGCCTAGGAAAAAAAGATATGTGGCATTTCTACTTCCAGGTGACAGGTCGTGAAAGAAATTCCCAATTCCATGTCGATAATTTTTATAAGAAAAATTCAAACAAACATGTCAGCTGTAGAAATTTAATCGTCCAAGAATGTTTTTACCTTGGGTGAAAAGGATCAACTTAATTTATCCATCCAAAGGTATCATGTCCTTTGCCTTGAATATGGAAGGAAAGATTTTTGTAATATTCTTATGATTCCATGCTACGTTTTATATTTTGATGGAAATTAAATGAACATTTTACCGAGGAGACTGCTTGTAAAATAATAAATGACTTACTTTGTTCTTTCTGTTTCTTGTTTGTCAAGAATAGATGGGACATAAAAAGGACCGGGGAATCTTGCCAAATGTCCGTTTCCGTGGTAATGAAACTGTTCAGTGATGGTTTTATCTTTAAGCCATTAACGGTATCAATGGTAACGTTTCGGTTTATCCTATGTCTGTCTTTTCTCACGGAAAGGATTTTTTTGTAAGTTTGATCATCAGATGATTGCGAATAAATGAGAATAACTAAATAAGTTTCGGTCCTGCATAAATGTCTGACTAAGTAGCTAAGTTGGGATTTGATTTGACAGATTGCATTCAAACAGAGATCCATTTCAATATACTTGAGATTCAGAAGGAAGACCGGTTTGCGTCAGACGTCTGATATATGCATGAGTAGGAGTGGTTTGTTGTGCATTCAGTTGATTTAGACAGTTTATGTCAAGATTCTTATATTTTACAATATAGATGGAAACAATGCACAATCTTGCATACGTGTCACGTGGTTGCATTTGCATGGCCTGGGATCGTTTCTCGAAGACGAGAGTTTACCTTCCAGAAATTTGGTCTCTGTGTAATATTTTGTGTGTGTGTGTGTGTGTGTGTGTGTGTGTGTGTGTGTGTGTGTGTGTGTGTGTGTGTGTGTGTGTGTGTGTGTGTGTGTGTGTGTGTGACAAAAACTTGTGAATCTTAATTAACGTAATCTCTGTGAGGAGCAGACTGGACAGCTCAGTATGTTGACGGCCTTTTCTCATATTTAGTGATACCTTGGAAAGATTAGATAAGAAAGGATATTGATGTTGCGCTTGATGACTGTGGGACTTACAGGTCATGTTAGTGACCATGAACGATATTTTTAATGTTTGCCCATACGAAGATGCATATTTCAGTTATGTATCTCCATGATTATAAAGTGACAAAATTTTAGCTGCCCATGGCTCGCAAGTGGTTGTAATCACACAAACAGATGGTTGGTAGAATTGGCCTTGATGTACCGGTTTCTGAGGAAAAAAATCACAAACATGATCGAGTTTAATTGTGGTAGCTTTTTCCCTTGAATTAAAACAAAGTCAACACCTTTCTAAAGGGTCATGCCATTTTGTTAGGGCTCGTGTACAATAAACATTCGTTTTTGCACTAAAATTAAGACAGTATCATCGAAGCAGAATAAAGTTTAAATCGATCCAGTTTTGGCTGGTGGAAAGCGGGAACGGTTAAATGACAAACCTTGAACATTTTAAGTTGGGCGTTCCATACTATTCTGTTGATAGGTGCTGAACGAAACAAGTCGGGGGGGGTGTATAGGAAACCTAGTAATTCTCACAGCTTCGGATCAGTTTCAGGCAATATGGCTTCTTAGCTCGACAATAAAGGAAATAGGTCTTTAGTTATCCTTGTAGTACATTTGGAGCTGCATGACTATAATTCGTGTTGCAAAACTTATCTGGCATTTTCTGTTGTTTTGACACAACATTTTAACTTTGATCTGAATGTAGCTGTGAAGGTAATCATAATTTCTATCTTTTGGTCTGCACAAAGTGCCCTTCTGCATATGAAATGATCACCGCTGTTGTCATGGTTTCATCGACTTTAATTCACTTTTTTTCATAACAGACTTTTGCTGCTATGAATGGTATTTGGTTTGGTTCAAATTAGATTTGTTTCAAATGTGTCTTGTACCATATATGAGCCGTGAAGTGTAGTGACATCTATATCAAAAAATCCCCCACAATACCAAAGTGAATATTGGGAAGAAACGGAGTGGAGTGAAGCGAAACTAGAACCATTTTCGATCTGGAATGTAGTTATTCCGGATCCTCGTTTATTTAACTGCATTGTCTTTCTGCAGCTGTATCATCCGACTTCCTCTGCGCATTTTCCTCGGCATCCATATATTGTATTTGACATAAAAGTAAATACATTGTATACTATTTTGGTAATTGACAAAAATTTGTGAGAAAACTGGATAAGTGAAAATAAGATATTAATTACCATTTGTGCATTGTATTCAGGATGACTCAGACAAGGTCGAAACACAACCGCTACCATTCTGGGCATCTATGTCAAAAAATCCCCCTCAATACCAAAGTTGTCCACCCCGAACATACGAAATCAGATTGATTAGCACAAATTTCTTTGTGTAGTGTTGCTACTTTAATTCCCCTTCATGTTTCTACTGATGACATACATGTACACTATGCTTTTAGAATATCTTTTGTTTCTTTGGTTTTTAATATTGTTTTCTGTTTGCGTGTGTGTTTTTTTTTCAATCTAATTTTAATGTTCTAAAATTGTTTTTAAAATAAACAAGGAGAACCGGACGCTCATGTATTATATATGTTGTTAGCGTTCACACTAACTCGCATGTTATACGCAGGAACCTCGGTACTAGGACTCTGTACAAACATGAATAAATTGAAGAGCTGACAGATTTGTTTCAATGTCTCTCGTAAACATAAATAAGTGTATTTTGAATGTTTAAACACCGAATACATGACTGTGCATATATTACTGATGTGCTCATCGATCACCGACATGAAACAGAATATAACTCTCATATCCTTTCCGTCAGTAATTTAAGAATTAAAGACGCCGGTTAGGAATCTTATCCATCACACGGGCACAAGTACTCTCCGCATCTGCGCGCGCATGATGTAATAAAGTATAGGCTAGCTTATAGCGCTTTATTCCGTTCCGCAACTTCCTTTGGGGCCATCATGCCGGTATAATAGACTTATGTTGTAAAATGTTTAATTTGGTCTAATAGCAATGCCCTTTGATTTCTACAGGTCAACCGTACTTTGTTGTACAGTTTTATGTACATGGGAGGTATCGAAAAAAAATCAGGTATGCTGCATGTGTGACCAGTATACTGAGCAAAAGGACAACTCAGTCCTGGTTAGTGATTGTTCAGGAAACCCTAAAGACTAGTGACAACACAACTCGACTCAGTAGTACACTTGTGATGACTGATGGCAATCTTTATTCTGTGAACTCGTGTGTTGGGTTGTACTCTGTAAAGTTAAAAAGGTTGGTTTTAACTTAGTTTCTCTCCAAATTGGGGAGCTTGAAATCCTTTGTCTTGGCTTTGCTCATGTGAGGGACAAACCCGCTGCCTACAAGGGACTTCTGCAGCAAAGAGAGATAACAGACTTCAACTTCTATTTACAAAATTACTTCCGAATGTCACTACAAGTGGCAGCACCAGCCAAGGCATCATAAGTATGGGTGTGGCATATGGCTCTCTGCAGTACTTACTTGCCATGTCTCCCTTTGTGTACTCATGTTTCATCTTGGCGTGGCTTGTCCAGCCAAGTGGTGACATACACATTCCATTGCCAAAATATGAATTTCCATTTTCTTTGAGCTTTCAGTGAAATTTGACAAGTTTCCTACACTTTAAGGACTGTTTGCCTCAAAATCCTACTTTACCTAAGTTCCACATAAACCACTAAGAGAGTGTCTGGTCTGGGTTAAGGTGTAAAATGCTAAACTGCAAAACTTTCAGGATTACTCAGTATTGCTATAAAATTTACCAGATGTACTGTTGAGACTTTAACGTGCAATTTGGAACAATTAACTACTTTACACTTTGGCCATGAGACCCAGCATTTCAACAAAGAGCTATATGACTTGAAAAATTCATGAACTTTGTCAAAAATGTACTAAATGGCCGGAATATTATATACAAGACTAAATTATTACCAAGTACTGTGTTTCCCCATTCCTGGTCACTTTAGTTGGTCTTTCATAGTCATTCTCCCTCCACTCACTCTGTGAGACTTACCCCTCCAGACAAAGGAGGATGTGGTGACCATGTGCTTTTAAGTCTCTCTCTCTCTCTCTCTCTCTCTCTCTCTCTCTCTCTCTCTCTCTCTCTCTCTCTCTCTCTCTCTCTCTCTCTCTCTCTCTCTCTCTCTCTCTCTCTCTCTCTCTCTCTCTCTCTCTCTCTCTCTCTCTCTCTCTCTCTCTCTCTCTCTCTTGCAGAGATCTTGAAAGTGGAGAAAATTCCAAAAACATGCATCAAATAATGAATAAAGTCGCGACTGACACTTACCTGTAAAGTTAAAAAGGTTGGTTTTAACTTAGTTTCTCTCCAAATTGGGGACCTTGAAATCCTTTATCTTGGCTTGGCTCGTTTGAGGGACAAACCTCCTGCCTACAAGGGATTCTGCAGCAAAGAGGCTGTCCAAATGAAATGCTTGCCTTAAAAACTAAGACAAGGGATAATTGGCATACAGCAGGGTAATGTTACTTGCCATTACAGGGATGCCTGGTGTCCTGTTTGACCACCAGAGGTCAGTGGCGTAGGCCAATTGTACAACCCTAGCAGAACATACTCTTGGCTATTACTGCGCAGTATAGCTCCAGCAGGAAGGTGCAAAAGAAAAATTATAAGGTCCCCTAAGCTGCGTAACAATACATGGTTACACATGTCAATATCTTTACCGTTTCATGCATGATGCCAAAAGCAGCCATCTTCTGTCTCCCAATTTGTTTCCATTCTGTATCTGTGGAGAGTCCAATCAAACTTCTTGAAGTGAGATGACGAATGCGTATAATAACTTTCCCACCCATAACATCTACCTGACAACGGGTGAAAATTGAGGTCAAGTACCGAGTACCGGTCGGTTACAGGTAGCATTGTTACGTAGAAGTCCCATTTGATTGGTTCTTCACTTACCAGCTGATCACCAAGATGGCGGCTGTCAATGAAGTCACCAATCCCGTGCCATTCGGCTCAATGATACAGGCAAACTGCAGCTCTGGCTTAGGAGTAAATAGTTCAAGTTTGTTTTAAATCTTTCGTGCAAAGAATTTACAAGTAGATCTGTTAACATACATAAAACACAACTTCACTAATCAACGTACAAATTAGAAAACATGAAAAATACGATACAAAAATTTTGTAAAAGAATAACAGTATTATGTGATATTTATTCTATTTGCAATTACTCATACCAATGTTTTTTTCTCATCTTAAAACAATAATTGCCGATTAAAGTAAGAAATTTTTCGACAGATTTCAACATGATAAAATCAAGTAATTGCCCGTCCACTCTATACGTTATTTTTGGTGACATGAAACTGCATGTTTGCCCCATACTAAACAATTCTTGGATACATGATGCACGTAATTGGGGAAACATATCCAAGAACATGCCCAGCATAGAATTATGAACACTATATAATAAAACATTGGGGTAGTTTTACAAGCTCGGGATAAATTGCTGTTGGATTCAGCTTTGGAAATACATAATAAATTATACAGGTTTATTTTGAAGCAGCAAATCAGGTGATCACGGATGCATACAATCACCATACTTCTGGTGCGCCTTTGGGCAAGTATCGTTTTTCAATGGAGCGTTTTACATTGAATGACTTTGCATGTAACAACCACATGTAATTTTTCATTGCCATTTGCGCTGCACATCTTGTCTCATGAGAAAACTCTTTATAACTCTTTCAGTGCCAACTGGGACTAAAGTCGAACTATTTAAAACGAAATGTTCTAAATTATAATAAAGCTACTAGATTCGTGTTCTTTGTAAAAAAAAAAAGATCTTTCATTCACGTACCAGGATGCCGGTAGTTACACGGAATACAATAGTCCAGGTCAACAGCTTTCTTCGCGCTGCGGAAAGCTGTTGGCTGAGTCCAAAATGCAGCACTGAAAGAGCTAAACTGTCCATATCATGCATTTTTTTGTCATTGGCTATGTGCACAGTGCAAATAATTTAGATTCCACAGAGAAAATTGAATAAAACTTAAAAAATTTAACCGGTCGTCACTAAATATACATGTTGCTATAAATAAGGAGTTTTAGGTCCTTTGAGAAACAACTTGCAGGTGACAGCACGGTACACAGGTGTCCATTGTCCTGATCTTGATCACACAGAATGAAGTGGTCCTGTGAACTTCAGAATGGTATGAAGGTCACCTTTGTTTTAGATTATCATCACTGTTGCTAACATGAGGATATCCCTTTAGCAATTCTCTCAATTTTAATAATTTGTTGAAAATTAGAAAATGACAGCACCACCATACAGTAAGCAATTTTGATCTATATCAAGTCAACGTACATTCCCAATAAGAAGTTCCAACATACGCTTTGGCCGTGAAAAATAGTGAAAACGCACAATTTTTTTTTTAAAAAGCAACACCACCTTGAATAAATTACGGTCTACAGGTCCCCGGGAGTGTCCCTATGCAATTTCAAAGTAATTTACTTTGTGTAGAAGAACATTTTCAAAGATTTTTGTAAAAAAAAAAAATGAGAAAGAAAATTCGTTAAAAGTTATTGGGGCGTGACCATTTGAACAAACGTGGTAGGGGCCCAACCAAGGTACATCCCACCAAAATTGAAGTGAATGTAGTTGGAGGTTGGGAGGAAAGGTTGGGAAATGTGAATTTGCTTTGCAATTCCCCTTAACTTGCATCCATAGTAATCAATAGGAATGCATGTAGTAAACGACAGGTACCCAAATTGAAATACATAACGGCTAACGTCTTAAAACCCCTCGGCCAACCACAAGAGGGAACTGGTACTCCTGATATTGTACGCAAGAATTTCAAAGTAAATTGACCCGAGTGACCTTAAAATAGAGTCAAGGTCATTCTCCTCTAAACTTGTATTCACCTTTCGAAAGGGAGATCAAACTAAATAATTTGTGATCCTGGCTTATCAGGTCCTTCTGATATTTCTTGCATTTTTAATGGATTGACCCTGGTGACCTTGAAATCAGGTCACGGTCACTGTCCTCCAAATCTGAGCTAGACTCTTACAACGGCTTTTAACTGTAAAAGTCGTATGATCCTCTCTTATCCAGTTCTTAAAATCTCTTGTGCAAGACATTAATGAAAGAGAAAAGGTGCCTCTGGTGACCTTCAAATTAGGTCAAGGTCACTGTCCTTCAAACTTGGCGAAGACCCTTACAAGGGTATTTATCTGCAAATGTTTCACGATCCTAGCAATTCAGGTTCTTGATATATTACGTGCAAGAAATTCACAGAGAATTGACCTAAGGGAACTTAAAACTGGGTCAAGGTCATTGTCCTTCGAACATAGAATTAAACCTCAAAAAGAGTTATCAACCAAACAAGTTTCGGGACCCAAGCTTATCTGATTCTTCTGAAATCGCGCGGAAGAATAAGGGACACGTGGACACACGGACAGACGCACGGACTCACACCCAGATACAGGCGATAGCAATACCCCCCAGGCCTATATGAGCAGACGGGAGAAAAGCGTTAAAAATCGGTTATCACTAGTGTCATTACCTAATGTACACCTTGATTTATAGTATCATCAGCCAATCTACACCATGATTTAACCCTCCCGCGAGCTAAGCTTCAACAGCGTTTCACGACAATCTGAGGGACAGTTTTGTACAAGACAAAAACAGCAAAAACACACATTAATTTGCATAAAACATGAAAAATATCCGAGCACCACTTGAAGAAATTAAGGTCTGGAGTCCCCAGAAGTGCCCCTATGCAATGTCAAAGCAATTGGCAGAGCAACTCCAGAGATGATTATCTTTAAAGATTTGGCAAACAAATGAACAAAAAAAAAACCATAACAAATCAAAATATCAATGAAGCGTAACCTTTTGAATCTGTTTGACCGTTTTGGATACAAAGTCGAAAATGTGAATTTCCATTGCATCCCCATTGACTTGCACATAAATCGATAGGAATACATGCATTAACCGACAAGTGCCCAAATTGAAAAATTCTGTAAAAACCAGGGACCCATAGTATCATCACCTGGTGAAAAACTTTGTTTGACCCTTCCACAAGCTGTATTTCCAAAAAGATGAAAAAAAAAAAAAAAAAAAAAAAAAAAAAAAAAAAAAAAAACCCACAATCTGAGTGGCGATTTTCGAGAAGTTGACAGTGTCGAAAACACAAACATTTGTAAAATAATAATGATGATGATGATGATGATGATGATGATGATGATGATGACGACGACGACGATGATGATGTTGATGATGATGATGATGATGATGATGATGATGATGATGATGATGATGATGATGATGATGATGATGATGATGATGATGATGATGATAAATAGAAAAAAGTCACAGCGCCACTTGATGAACAAATTGAGATTGGGGCGGGGGGGGGGGCAGGAAGTACACTTAAGCACCAACGTAATTTCGAAGCAATTGGCCAAGTGGCTGGGAGAAAATTTCTTGAGATGTTCGAGAAAATGAACCAAAACTTCATATAAAATCCAAAATTAATTGGCGCATGACTTGATGAACGAACTTGGTAGAGACGCACGCAAGGCAGACCACTAAGTTTAGAGAGCATCTGGCCAACGACGTTAGAGAATTCAAAATGTGAAATGTGAATGGAAGACGAAACTATCATATAAGCTCAGCTGAATGACATGTCAGCTCAGCTGAAAATGGTTCCAAGTTTGTCATTTAGGCCAATTAATCTTTGTAGTAGTAAAGAATATTTCAAAGCCAAGAGAATTAATTCGAACCACTGTTGAACTTTAAATGTTGACACAGTTCGACTCTCAAGTATGAGATGAATATTACGTTCCTTCACATAAGTATATACACTGCGGAGTACAACTTGGCATGCAGTGACATTAGGAAAATGGTATTTCTAATCTTTTGGGTGAATTTGGGAGTCTGTACTACCAAAGGCACTGCAGTGCAGTTTCTGGCCACTGTCCTTAAATTTGGTTGTATTCATTGATTATAGGGGGGAGAATGGTTAAAACCAGTTTGATATTGAAAACATTTTGCATTAATCATTTAATCTTACGCTGTGTGCTGAAATACAAAGAGACGTTATCTGGTAAAAGTTAAAATAATTCTCAGAAGCTTTTCTTAATAACAGATAGCAACTAACACTTTGCATGTGTAAATCAACTTTGTGGCTGACTTTGGGCAGACTGATTTATATATCAAAGTAAGCTTCCGTAAATTCTCCAATTGAAGCCGCGGCTTGTATTAGAATACAATTTATATTTTTCCAAATTGAAGATGAAGTCAGAGCGCGTCTTCTAATAGAGAGTTTTCCCCGCCCCATGACCTGATGAGCTATTATGGAGATATACCGAGAACACATAACATCATAAGGTCAAGTAATAATTGAAGGGCTACATTTTAACATGCATACTTTTCATGATAAAAATACCACATACAGAAAAAAAGTTATAACATGCTTCTGTTATATTGATAAAATGACATGAAAAATGATGGGCAAGTCGCACACATGAAACTTGAACTTTTAATTTTAATTGCTTTAAATTAGCAGTCTAAAGTCGGGGTGCCTCTTCAGATTCTTCTGCTGAACAAAATGACGGATATTTAAACCTTGTAGGTGTCCTAAAGTCGGGGTGTGTCTTATAATGGAGACGCGTCTTCTAATCGAGAATCTACGATATTTGGCCTAAGGAAAACTTTGGTACAGTTGACCCACGAAGTTTTCTCCTGTAATAAAATGATGTATTAAACTTTCGAATCCCTTGCTCTTTTCACTTGGCGTCGCCACTTGCAAGTGGCGCGGATCGATTGTGTCATTTGGGCTGCAATACCAAAAAGCACATTCCTCTTAAATCATTTCAACGCTCCAGGAAGCAAAGTATTGGTCACAACGAAACCTCGAATACATGTCGCCTCTCCAAGCAACATGCAGAAAATTGTATTATACGCCATTTTACAAATTACAATTATTGTCAACTAATCTCGATATAAACTTGAGGGAAAACTGTGCACAAACCGACTATAATGTACTTTTTAGAAATAAACTTCGATGTTACGATAAATGAGCTTATGGGGGAAATAGTTGTCCAATGGAAATGCCAATCCCAGAAGGTGACAGTAAAGGCGGTTTCCACTTATATTACCTGCAATATAATAGTTTGATTCTGGCTTATAGTTAATCTTTTATAACGTGCCACTGTTTTGTTAATTTAATTTTAGCCAAGAGTAGTCGTTGTTAGCTGCTATTCTATCCGATTCCCGGTCACCTGTGCACACAAAGGTAATTTGCTCTTTACACCATATATATGATCCCCGAAGTCGGAAATTTTATTGTAAACATATTTATTTATCCTGGATAGTCCTATAGTGCAATGGATGACTAATATAGTGGGTTCTCCTGACACACAGAGACACACAAGTACCTACAAAACGCACAAGACTCTACAAAAATAATGTTACCAATTACGATATTGATACCAATACCACGCCATGACATCGTGACATCCAAACGGTTGAGATGACCCTGTAGTAACATGAGGGGGGAAATGGACACGGTTGAGATCGATCATAGAGAGAAAGAAAATTAAAATATGAATCGTCTGGTTTCAATGATACATTTCTAAACCGGTTCAGAAATTTGAGTATTTGCCACATCAGATAGTTCTTTGCTAACAAAACGAAAACTGTTTACCGACCTGTTTGGCAACATGGATAATGAGACTGGGATGAACTCTATGGGTCAATATAGATAGAGTAGAATGTAATAGCTTTTTCTTTGGCTGCAAGAATTTCGGGCAATAGAGGAGGAAGTGTTTTGGTTTTTACTTGGACAGGAGCGTATGCATGAAGGACTATGAAGGGTGTTATGAAGATTTTAGTTGAGTCTAGAGAACCCCAGTCACATCTAAGTGAGGCATATGTTCGGGAAGCGATCACCAGAGGAGTAAAAATCTAACCTGCAAGTAAGGTGACTTTCAGGTTAGATTTGAAAAATTGAAGAGAAAGGAAGTTTCTGATATTGGAGAGTAGATTCTTTCATAACCGGATGGTAGCTGGGAGAAACGAGTTGCTAAAGCGATGAGTTCTACATTTGAGAGGATGTACGGAGGTAGAATTACGTAAGGAACAACCAGTGAACGGAGGAGGTGGTAAGCATGAATGGTAAGTGGCAGTAAGCTGATTCTACATTTTATAGAAGAGGTTTCACTTGAAATATTTCCGTCTGAGGATTTGCCATCCTCGTTCCTGGAGTAGTTTAGCATGGGAAGCGTACGGTGCCTGTATATACATTTTAGCCGCCTTGAACTGAATGCATCGCAGAAGATAACAAAGACCTTCTCTGCACTTGTCAAAGAGAACACAACCGTATTCAGGAATGGATCGAATCACATAAAAATATAGTCTGGTCAAAGCTTTGCAGGGGAGTTTGTAGTTGAACATGAGGAGGAGTGTTGTGCACTGACTAGCTTTGTTAATGACACGGGAGATGACTTGTGCATGCCAAGATACATTACTGCCAACAGTAATTGAAAGATGGGTATTTACGTTGGCTTCAGGAATAGCAGATTGACCAAGAATGACTAATGGATGGTAAGGTTCGTAAACTTTAGCTGCACAAACAACAGACAGATATCTAGTGACATTAAATATGACTCGCCAAGTTGTACCCCAGTTATGAATGGCTGGAAGATTAGTATTTATGTTATCAGAAGATTCCATGATAAGTTGACTAATTTCTAACAGACAGGTGCCATGGCCAAAAAATCTGACATCGCAACAAATGTTATTTACAAGGTCATTCACATATACCAAAAACTGGAGAGGGCCAAGTATGGATCCCTGTGGAACTCCAGCTTGAGGTGGCAGCCAGCAGGACAATTGGCCATGAATTATTACACGTTGGTAGAGGTTTTGTACACAATTCTCAATCCTATCAACAAGATCTAGATGATCGGAGATGCCAAGTTGGCACAACTTGAAAAGAAGACCAGGATGCCAGGCATTGTCCAATGCCTTGCATACGCCCAGGAAATCATTTCAGCTTCCTTGGAATGGTCCAGGCCATTATAAATATTATGAATAATATACACAAGTTTATTAATAGTGGAGTCGTTGGCCTTGAAGCCATAATTTTTAGAGATGAAAAGATTATTTTCAAAGAGATATTCGCAAAGGGCATGGAAAACCAATCTTTCAAAAACTTTTGAAATATTGCAGAATAAGCAGATGAGGCTGTAATTACCCTTTAACTGTCTATTGGACATTTTGAATATAGGACGTGTTGGTTTCCTCCATCAATCCGGGAATTTAGAAAGATTGAGTGGAAGTTTAAATATTTTGGTAAATGACTTGCAGATCGATAGAAGACGAAATTAACTAATGGGCTTCCTATGTGGTCTGGCCCAGAGGCAGAGATGAGCCTTAGGAAGGGAGGAAACGGCATTGTGTTCATTAAAGGTAATCTCTTGTAATCGGGTATAAGTGCGATAAGTGAAATCGGGCAGAGGTGGAACATCTGCATCCAGTTTGGTTTTGCATTGACTAGCAAAGTATGCATTGAATAAACTACATTTTTCAGTGTCACTGGAAATGATCCTATCATCATCAATGATGCAGGGTAGGTCTAGATGGATTTTACTCCGTAACACGGAGAGGCTCCACCACTCTTTGGAGCTAATGTCCTTGTTGTCTAGTTGCTGTCGTAATTTAGATAAATATACACGGATGGAGAGTCAGACAAGCTTGACAGCTTTATTTCGGGACTTTTTGTACAGTGGATAGAGTCTTTTTTTTTTTTTTTAGTAAACACAAAAATATGAGTATGAAGAAATTAAAAAGATTTAGCATTGAAGTGAAGTTTAGAAAACTTATCTGGAAACTAAGCAGAGTCGAGTGAGCACGTGATTGAACACGTTCAATGAATATTAATCTTTGAAAAAAAAAGCAATTTACCACCGCCATTTAAAATAAAATCATGGCTGTGTCAAGTATCAGGAAAGGACGGCTGTGTTAAGTATCAATAAAAAGACTACTCCTGGACATGCACGAAATTTTATGTTGAAAAAAAAAAGATTCAATCGGCAGAGCAAGCACCGTTGGTGTCACAGGTGGCATGGTGATCCGGCGAACAACTAAAACAGGGGTCATTCTGGAATGGGTTTAAGCATATGAAGTCAGGCTTCTTTTCAGTCTCTTTTTTAAGTGATTAAGTATGGCGTGGCATTGCTTGTTGCCAATAAATCACGTAGGAAACGGTGAGATCGAAGTCAAATTGCGAGCCAATAGGCGAGCGATCTGACAGATCACCGCCCCCTTGATGATGTAATGACAACAATTAATGCCACACCATACTTAATTCCAATTATAGGGAAAGGTGGGGCATAACGGAACCATTAACTTTGGCACCTCATAACATGCTTCTGAATGGACTTGTGGTACCCATATTTTACAAGTTACTACATGTGTAGTTTATCTTTAAAAAAATAATGATAAAAGTTGGCTTACTTATTTATTATAAATTTTAGACGCAAAACAATTTTTTTTAATTGAGCCATTTTGCCCCATCCCCTGGGGCAAAACGGTACACCCCCATGGGGAAAAATGGAACTCCAGTACCATTTTACCCCATGGAGGGGTACCATTTTACCCCCATGAGTGGAGGCAAAATGGCTCTTTCGCCCTAAAACAACAAAAGACTGCACCCTGAAGCTATTTGCGAAACATTATGAACTACAGAGGGCTACTTAGATTTAGCAAACATTGAGAGTATCCCATAGAATGACTGAAGTGGTAAAAGCAGCCACTCTAGAGTTGGTATCAGCACCATTGTCCCGGGACAGGCTTTTGTCTTGGCATTTTCAGTACATAAAACATAATTGTCACCAGGAAATATTACAATTAAAAACTCAGGTGAATAATACTTGGAAGCAAATGTGGGATAATCAGACCAATTCCGGAAACAACTTCACGCATGCACAAAAAATGAGGAAAGGTTGTTTTTTTCACACAGCCATTTGCAGGACATCGTTTTCTTCTTGTTACCATCAAGGCCATGGCTGCAGCTACAACTTCTAAATGTGTCACCTATACCTGGTCTGCTTTTGAAAAAAGTATGCCACAAACATTGACCTTAATAAAATGTTTAAAATGTAAGTGACAGAAAGTCTTTTTCCATGCAGGCTGCCAAAATAAATAGAATAATATTGAAAGAAAGCCTTGTATTAAAGTACCGGTATTTGTTCTGCCATCAAGCTCATATATTCAGCACACATAGCTGGACATTATGTATATAATAACCTGCAAATAGAAATAAGAATTGTTGACGAACTCTATTGCTCTTATAACCAGTTTACGCAGCATTAAAAATAAACTGTTTTCATTTGCAGAAACTCTCCTTCGGCCATTAAGCCCATACATGCAAAAGTCATGTAAATCCGAATAACAGTTTAATTATGTGTTCAAGAATTACTTACATACGAAAGTACACTCCAAAAAACACAAGTGTAGAAACACTGGGTGTCCTGTAACAATGCACCATGATGTGGTTATGTACATACCCATTAAACTCGAGTACAAATGTAAATCCGAATAACAATGTATAATTATGTATTCAATAATTACCTCCATGCGAAACTACACTCCAAAAACACAACTGTAGAAACACTGGGTATCCTGTTACAATACACCATGTTGCGGTAATGTGCATACCCATTAAACCCGAGTACAATGCCTGTTAACTAATATTTGGTGATTGCAAGCTCAAGTGTTTGTCATAAACATAGATATCATTATAACAATAATACGCCTATTGCTATTTGCTGACTGAAAGTCTTTTTCTGCTTTTGACCTGTTTAAGAAAAGTTTAGTCTTCAAACATTTAATCAAAATATATGATCACTTGCAGAAAATCTTTTTCTGCTATTATACCCATACATGTACAGTGCTGTACATCTATCGACCTAACATTACTTGTCCCAGTATGAAAGAATCACCAATAAATGTAATGTGCAATTATACTGCACGAATATCAATAACATAACTGATGAAACACTTGCTTTTCTTTGGCAAATCTTGTTTGTTAACTGCAAGTAAGACCTACACATGGCAAAAATTATTGTAAAATATGCAATATGATTCTTATCTGAGCATACACTGAAGTATAATCCATGTGCTTCTGTACCACTAGTTTCATGAGGTCAATGATTCGCTATGGCTTAATCGCACAAATCGCAATCATAGTCATCAGCTTCATCAATGTCCCCACCCGCGCAGTTTGGATGGGCTCACTGTTGGCAGCGTGTGCACCTAATCATGCCATCATGCTTGGTATTGCTCCACATTTCTCCGCAGAAAAGACATGGCTCATCTAATTCAGATCTCTCATCTGACAATTCTGACCCTTGCTCATGATCACCTACTTCTGGTGTACTTGTAGGCCTTTCTTTGGAACTCTTGGCCTTGGGCTGTTCATCTTGATGAGTTGCCGTTTGGGTGCGTTTGCGGTTTTGTTTTACCATTCTTGCAGGGTTTATATTTTCAGCTTCATTGTTTCTGGCCTCTTGTTCTTTTTCCTTCTTTTTGCCAGCTGCGAGTTCCTTTTCAGCTTTCTTTCTTCTGGCAAGCTCATCCTTTTCAGCCTGCTTTTGCCTTGCAAGTTCTTCTTTTTCTGCCTTTTTATGTCTTGCAAGTTCTTCTTTTGCTGCTTTTTTTTCTCTTACAGCCTGCTGTCGTTCATTTTTTTTTTTTTTTTTTGTCTTTTGCTGCTTGCTCGTTTTCTATTTTGGCCCTTTTTGCATCCTCCAGAGACTGCTTGTACGGGCTGCTTGTCAGAACAATAGTTTTACCCTGACGTGTGGTTTTACGTTTGCTGGTTTGAGCATTTGCCTTGGGTGGAGGTGATATTTCAAAAGGAGATATGTACCCATGATTAGGAGATTTACGTGTGTCTCGTGACGTTGAAGGTTGTTCTGGTATGTCAGATGATCCTGGTTGTTGCAGACATCTGGAGTCACTGGTTGACGTGGCACATCGGGAACTGCTGGTTGATTTGGCACATCAGGCAATGCCGGTTGATGATGCATATCAGGAGTCACTGGTTGATACGGCACATCAGGCAATGCCAGTTGTTGATGCGCATCAGGAGTCACTGGTTGATACAGCACATCAGGCAAAGCCGGTTGTTGATGCGCATCAGGAGTCACTGGTTGATGTGGCACATCAGGCAATGCTGGTTGTTGACGTGCATCACGAGTCACTGGTTGACGTGGCACATCAGGCAATGCCAGTTGTTGACACGCATCAGGAGTCACTGGTTGACCTGGCACATCAGGCAATGCCGGTTGTTTACGCACATCAGTAGTGTCTTGTTGAAGTGGCACATCAGGCAATGCCATTTGATGGGGCACTTCAGGAGTCGCTGGTTGGTATGGCATATCAGTGGTTTGAGAAGGCGCAAACTCGTGTGGCTCAAAAACATCTATTTACTGGGTGAATTACTGTTTTTCGGAACCCATTTTTTGCTGTCAGGGCATTTGCTACTCTCATAAATGCATTACCAAATAACTCGGCAACTTGAAATGTGGTCACTGCTCGACCAGGGTGGTTACGTAGCCATTTCTCTAACTCTTGGGTGTAGTAAGTGGATACTGGCTTCATAAATCTGACATCCACTGGTTGCATCTTGTGAGAACAGTGTGGAGGAAGACAGAGGAGTTTCACACCATGCTCTCTCGCAAGATCTATTACTTCTAGGTTCATAGTATGCGTTGAGTGGCCATCCAATATTAACAACACTCTGTTTTCCTTGCTGGCCCCAGAGAAGCGAATAAAGTGTTCAAACCAGTTTCTGACAATTGGAAGCTGCATCCAGCCACTATTATGACAGGTGTACATCGAACCATCTGGTGCCCCATTCATGAGCTCCATCTTCATACGAACTCTTGGGAAAATGAAGAGTGGCTGCATGAATGATCCAGTCACACTCGTGCATAGCTCAGCAGTGACAAGTTGTCCACGTTCGGCATACACTAGGCCACCAACCTGTCGCCTACCTGTCTTGGTAAGAACTTTCGATGGTTTGCATTGCATGGTGGTGACCCCCGTCTCATCACATTTGTAGATATTACTGGGTATAAAGTGATATTTGTCCATAAGAGATTCGAGCAAATCAAAATATTTATTAACGTTAACTGGATTAAACGCCTTAGCTCTCGGAGGGGAAGTCTCCTCTGGCTGTCTGAGCGTCAGCTCTGGGTGTCTTCCCATGAAGTGAATGAGCCAATCTTTACCATCTTTCTTCTTCTGCTTATTAAATGAATTTGGCAATCCATTTTTTGTGGCAAACTGGTAAGCCAGGCTGCGCACATCCCCAGACGTCAAGCCAAAGAGCCTGCTCTCCATTAGCAGAATATAATCAACGAGATCTGCCTCCAACTCTGGTGGAAATGATGTCTGAAATGATACAGATATTATTTCCTGTTATAGATGATTAAATGTTGTAACCTTTAATCTGCAGATTTGAATAGCACCATTTGAATGATCCTAATGAGCATAAAATTGAATTTTTGCAACTTTCCTCATTGTATCATTTGTTTTGTTTTCTAATTTGCTTTACAAGGAAAAAGTCCAAAAATAAGAAATTAGTCTCTCAGAAATATATTTGAAAATATGTCTGTAAATATCGGAGTCTAAAAATATTAGTGCCCCCCCCCCTTAATTTAACATTTGCATATCATTCACACCTTGGTTAACAATTTATTTTACTGATATGTCATAGTGTCAGCTTTGGTGATTACGGTTATCAAAGAATTTTAGAGAACAGAATGATCCTGCTGCCATTAACAAAATAGTTCATCCAATATGACTCGTTTACTTATGCAATTTTAGCACAAATTAGCACACTATAGAGCTATAGGGCTACATACTTTGTAATGTCCCAATATTTTGGTGTGCCCTTTGGTGTACTTGTTTTGGTCATTGAAGCGGCGACGGAGAGCGGTTTTAGGAACCTTAAACTCAACACAGGCTTTCCTCAGGGAAGTGCCACTGTGCATGACACTAATGGCCGTTTTCATCTGATCCTCGTCCCATGACTGCCTATTCGTTTTCCTCTTGTATTTTCGGACCATGGTGAAAGCTGAAAAAGTACATTCAACACCTACTTCAGTACAGTAATGTATAAGTGATAAAAAAGTTTTAAAAACGTAGAGGTGACTAGAAAGCAGGCCTGTAGTAAGTTTGATGAGGGATATTAGGTCCCACAGGCCTATTTGAAAACTAGGAAGCTTTTCAGTTGACCTTATTAATTTTATGCATACTTGTCTGATGGTTGGGGCATAATGGAACTCATTTGGGAGGGCAAAATGGAACACCAGCGTCCAAAACGGAACATCGGTCCATTTTGCCCCCCCCCCCCCCACCCACATGGGTCCATTATGCCCCAATCCCTATTTTTTAATACAGCCGTCATAGCTTAAAATCCACCAGTCCCTGAACGTTCCTATTTATTTCATAGATAAACTAAAGCCTGACCTGCACATTAAAAGTTTAGTTCTCCAGATTCCCTGAGTACAATAGTATCTACCGGCCTTTAAAGATACACCTACCTTAGATCAGGAGGTCCTAAAATCTTCTTCTAGTATCAGGACACGCTGAATGGCGCGCTTCAGCCATGAAAATTTGCCAGTGTGTCAAGAAAAGTACCCCCTATAAGTTTAATAAAGAAAAAACAGGTGGCGATACCTCCCTATTAGTTTTTATGGGGTGTGCCGTTTTACCCCGTGGTGCAATTTTGCCCTCCTTTCCCCTAATATGGTTTCAAGTTGAAACCCCCATATAAATATATATATATATATATATATATATATATATATATATATATATATATATATATATGATGCCAAAAGGGGTTTAACCGGCATGTTTTCTCCCGTTATGATCGTTTTTGTTTATGCCGTTCCCGTTTGCTTGCGTACTCCCTCCACTGCAGAATTGATTGTTTTGGAGATGAGCGGGGCCCTATGGGGGGGGGGGGGAGGGGGGGTCGGCGGTGAGACCACAGGTGTGAAAATTGTACTGCTATAAGTTACAACCTTTTAAATAGGCCTAGGCTCAAAATATTGATCATACAAACAGAGGCCGAAGTATATCATAATTATGTCTCAGGCCTCCATTTGACTATCCTGCTGATATAGCTCTTTGGAACGTGGAAAATCTCATAGGGCTCTCCAGACGAATGATGTCCAACAAATATGATTGGCTGAATGAGATCATGTGACAAATCAATACGTCACATTTTGAAGTGAACGACGATGGCAAGCGGGCATTCGTCTTGTGCTGGGTGATTTTCGAAATAGATCGTGTTCTGTTTGGATTATTTTTACGGGACAAAAATTTCTTACGTGCAAAGCCCATGTGACAATAAATGAGAGCACTTATCAAAATTTTTTATCAAAGTGAATTTTGGGTGTGGAGCCGGAGGAATTGGATATCATGGCATGGGTAGACCTAGTAGAACTAGGCCTACTCACTGACACAGTGTCTTGACACAGGTTCAGTGGTTGCAGTCATCTGGAGGATTATTTGCCAAGTGTGTCTATGAATGCACTTGTATCGACTTGTCATTACATGTGGTAGCATCATTGGGGTAATACCTAGGGAGTAATGGCATGATTATGTTTAAACTTTGCTAGATTTGGTTGTTGCAACATTGGCGGCAAGTTGGCATAAGGAGACATGGACTTGAATTACTGATCTATCTATTATAGACCACGCTAACTACCATAAGAACCCAGAACCAAAAGTAAACATTGCCTTTTCGTAAAAGATATTTTGTGACCATTTGCTGTAATTGCTCTATTAGATGAACTAAACAACCATACATTGTACGTATTTTATTAATGGTGGCAAAATAGAAATTCAGGGCTGACATGGGGTGGTAATTCACGGGGGGGGGGGGGGGGTAAGTCAACAAAAAGAAGGGTCACCGTGATATATCAGATCAGGTATTATATCACAACAAAGTGTTTAATCACAGTAGCCTCGTTTTCACACCGACTACTATATCATAATATAACATACCAGTCATAAGAAGGAACTCAGTCTTCATGTGAAGGCAATTAGACTTCACTTTTTTATCATTTTGCTTTTGCGTCTTTAGTAGGCACGTTACTCAGAGCATATCGTCGCCTTAACAATAAAAAAATATTAATAAATTGCGTCTGTCACAAAGGGAGTAGGAAATGGCAGGAGCACTCTTTCTTGCCAAAGTGAGATCCATTCCAGGTAAAACATTTAGTATAATTTATCACTGACTGAGTAATATAATTGAAAGACTTAGTTTTCGGGAGGGGGGTTACAGCAAAATGATAAGGAGAAGAGTGTGTAATGAAACCTTTGATTCAGGTTTTAGAACTAACAGTTAAAAGCAGAAGAAATTGTTTGTAGGTTTTCTCGATATAAATAATGCATACCAGAGGGTATAAGATGCTTTATAAGATAAAAGTAGTAACCATGATTAGTGGGCGATTTCTCTAAGTGTTGAGATCTTGACATTAAAATGCAGAAAACATGTTCACATGAGAGTAGCGAAGTACATAATACATGACTGAACATTGTTTCAAATATTGGCATGTGCGCTTTCCCCAATTTTGTTTGCATTGTACATTAGATTATTAGGGGGCGACATTAAAACCACGGTTTAAAAGCAGGACTTTAATTTTGATATTCAAGACTATACTACACAGATAATATTCTACCTGGAGTAGAGTCTCAGAAGAAAATCTATGATATGGCAAAGATAGTGGGAAAACATGGCAACAGGTGGAGGTTACACTTAAGCAAGAATTAAGTAATGATGCTTGGGAAGAAAACAGATATACACAAGAAGTGTAGCATATGGAAAATCACAGAAGGTCAGGTTTTTATTAAGTCAAATTGGTAAGGTGGCCGAACATGAATATATAGGCGACTTCAGGATTAAAACAACGGATGAACGTACCTTCCGTTATTATATAGAGAAGATAAACAAGGTGGTAATTTGTACAAAGTAAGTGATAAATGATACAGTGGTCCAAAGCTTCAAGAGAGCCTTCACAGCTGAAGTGTTGTAAGACACTTGAAATACCTGGGATTTCATTTGGTTTGAGTGTGATTTCCATAAATGATAGAGACATCTAGGGTAAGTACAGGACGTAAAATGAGATGGGGAAGTGGGATTCTGCGGGCACCACCATGTATAGCAGCAGAATCAGCCATAGGGGAGCTAAGACGGTTTAGCATCCATGACAGGATCGCTAATGCCAAATCAAAACATTCGGAATATCTTCAAGCAATTGGGGAAGCCATGTGGTGTATCAAAGTTTATATGGTCTCTGTTAAGAAACTTACAAAATGGGCTTTAAATATACCAAGTTAACAGACATATATGAACTGAGATGCTGTGTAAAATAAGGATAGCCTTGGGTGCGTTTGCATAAGGTAATGGCCAAGCATAGGAAGGGTATTACTGTGGTGAACTTTAGCATATCCTCAATTCCCATTCAAAGCTTGCAAAAATGTATTGAGATCAAAATAAAGCGTTTGAGGACTGGGAACAACCTCTGCTTGTTTAACAAATTAAAACAAAATAGCTATTACACTGTGCTTTTTGCTACCAGGGAGAAAGTCTTCTGTGAGGAGTTGGGTTAGGCCTCCATTCCATCTGAAGAGGACTGGACAGATAAACCTAGTGAGCAAGCATAGTAAATGCGAGGCCACACATCAAAGCTTTAAAATGATAGTTCAAATTCTGTATTGTAACACCCACTATTCTCCAAACAGGGAGGCCGTATTTATATTTTAGGCATGGCACAAACTATGGCTGATCAGATATACTCTGGGAATCCCCAAATATTGCATGAGTCAGTTATACCAATTATATGGATGTTTGGCGACCTCTGTCCATTTGGAAAACCAAGATGAGGCGACTGTTAGGGCTGCGAGACCCGAACCAGGATGAGAAGACTGTTGTAAGAGCGGTTGGACTCAGTAATAAACAGCATTTCTCACTACTTAGTCAAAAAACGTTTAAACTTTCATGTGTATCACAGATTGCTTTCATTTGAACTTGGTCATTAAAACTTTAAAGAGTTTGAGGAAGGTTGGACATGAGCTGAGCATTTTAGAATGTACCCAGAACAGTCAAGATCCATCCTCTTTGTGGTCATAGTATATATATATATATATATATATATATATATATATATATATATATATATATATATATATATATATATATACATATATATACATACATATATATACATACATATATATACATATATATATATATATATATATATATATATATATATATATATATATATATATATATATATATATATATATATATATATATATATATATATATATATATATATATATATATATATATTCAGCACGTCTTTATTGCTGCAGGGCTAACATGTGTACAGTCACCAATCTGGAATAACTCCAAATACAGTACTACAGTAGTTGTGCTGGATTGAATACTATGAATCTGGCCATGTAGATCATGGCATTTATGGGTACCTGCCTCCACTGGACCATTTTTTTTTCTTTTTCTTTTTTTTTTTTTTTTTTTTTTTTTGAGGAATGGGGATTTGGTGCAGTTGGTATGAGCGTTTCCTATCCTTGGCTCTGTGCTTGGTACTGAGGTTGCTGGTTCAAGACCTGGCTGTTCAGCTGTCATAACACATATGAGTTGCCTGTTATGTATGTGCTTGCAACTGAACATTTCTGGAAGAATAATAGTCTGAAATCAGGCTCCCTTGGGAATGATATTTAAGATGTTACGTCTTTTTTTTACTTTCCCAGTAAAGACTGGTTTGGTCTTACTCCACTAGACAATCCATAAAATGCTCATATCTGCTGTTTGTGAGCATCCAGTGGTCATTAAAGAAACTCACGCTAGAAGCAATGCCATCAGTCTCACCAAGCTGGAAACCATGTCAACTGGATTCTACCCTCTTCTAATTGCTTAACAATTCCCTCTTTCTCATCGTTCTCCTTCTGGGAGGGAAATTATAGCTGTCCTAGGATAAGTATGGGATATCGTCATTGTTTGGCATAACTTTTTCCATCCATTTATACATCACATTGACCACTGTACAGATAAGTGCAATGTCACAATAAACACATATTCAGTTTCGGATTTGAGGGAATCATGCCTAATGGCATATGGCTTAGTTACAGCAGTTGAGAACATGACCTCTAAGCATGAACCAGTCACCCTCTGACATCTTTGAGTATAGATACAAGACATTCACAGGGACAAATCTCTGCAAACATTCTTATAAAGAAAGATATTAAAAGCATAGACCTGATCCTAGGGTCTTCTTTTGGATGTTTTACCATCTGACTCCAGGAAGATTCAGAACAGAACCTTCAAGAAGACTCAGTGTCTATAAGAGATAGTTATCATGGTATCAGGATGATCAATATGTCCCAGGGTTCCTTAGGGCAAGCAGAAATGTGAACTCGTCCCTTTACAGGTCATTTATCACATTGATTATGATTGTAAGAAACTGCAACACTACAATCACAGAGCCTTTGATGTGGGACCTTATGGAGATCAGCAAGACACAGAGGACCAGCTCTCCTGTTTCTAAGACCTTCAAAACTCAGAAGACATAGCTAGATGATGACAGAGATTGTGTTGTGTTGGTGTCACATGCTTCTGATGACCTGTATTGTAATGCACAGTGTCTGCATAGATGATTCCATTGAGGTTTCCAAAACTTGATCAGAGATGTAAAAACGGGTATTCTGTGGGACACCTATTGACACACGGGGTAAACCCTTTTAGGGTACAAGTCCCAGTACCTTAAAATACTCTAGAGCAACTACGTCAAATGCCCAAGATGTTCTCACCATTAAGAAATGAGAATACATTTATGAACAACAAATCACAAAGACAACAGGGCATTTAACAGGTCCTTTCATGTAGGATGCTCCAGGAGATGCAGAATGTACCTCGAGTTCATTGCAGACAGTGTTGTGCATATTGATAGCATGATCAGTCACTGGTCTTAAGTATTTAATACCAGTAATACCATACTTGATGTCCACATCTATGATCTTATACCAGTCTTTGCAGCAGTCACTTCCAGCAGTCCAGTGACCATTTATATCAGTCATTGGGCTTTCCTGAATATGTCCCTAAATATATAATTTTTGCTGTATGTCACAAGCAATGCTGGATACTAGATTGTTGTATTTGACATTCAATAGTTGTCTTCAAGCACCTCCATATGCACCCATTTTAATATGACCCCTTCACTTTGAGCTTGTGTGCATATTCATATTCTAGACTGGAGAGGTATGTAATATCTTGCTGGAAATCTTATAATCATGAAATTAGTGCTGAAGTGTATGATAGAATAGACCAAAATTATAGCTAGTTTTCATCTGGGCAATAGAAGGGGTCCTCAAATTTTCACTGGGGAAAGTAAGAAAATATGTTATCACATGGAATGAATGTGACAAAATGCCAACTATAAACCACCAGGATGCGAAACAAGCAGCCTACAAAAACCTAAATCACTAAAGTGAACACCACTGTCACATAGCATTCAGCTGCAGGTGCTACCATATTTGACTGGGCACAGGATATCAGGTGATCCCATCAGTCTATTGGTGCCCTCTGTTTATCAAAGTATTTCTCCAACAGAGTGTTTAAAAAAGTATGGAGCCAACAGTATACTAACACCACGTGATCAACAAGTTAGCAGGAGAAGCCACCTTGGAGATAAACAAACCCAGCCCATAAGAGCTGATTGGTTAGTCATTGTCAAAAGGAAGTGGAGCCTCATACAAATTCCCATGTGCTGCTGGCTCCATCTGTTGGTGACACATGTTACTAAAACACACTCCACCTAATTCACCTACATGCACATATTCATCTGAGATGTTTTATTAATCTGTTAATACCAGATCGATGTATCAAGGGAAGGCATAAGACCTCCCTTTCTGTGATATTATAAAACAAATACCAATGCCGGCAGTTTGTTGCTGTCAAAAGAATATCAGGCATTCCCATTGAATACATCTTTCTGCATTAGATGCAAAAGGCACCAGTTTGTCCATTATATCCACAGCTGGAGCAAGATCATCCAGGTCTACTCAGACATTGACATGCATCAGAATATACCAACATATGAAAAAACTCCTAGGTGCTAGCAGTACCAATATTCATTGCTGGTACATGGTAACACTGTCTGTTAACATAAACAACACACAGTCTGCTAAGAGATGAAGACCCCAGACACAACCCACCAGGTGTAGAGGCACTCTGTACATTTCTGCCACCTTTAGTTAGTTTGACTAAAGCACGAGGCTTCCACTCACTTGGCAAACCATCAAAACCAACTGCAAGTCAGCAGTGGACCCTGATCTTGGAATTCATGCATTATTACTTATATTGACTGCAGTTCCCCATTCTTCAATGCTTAAAAATGAATTTACAACCTAATTACAATAGCACCAACTGCTACAGGCCACCCGTTTTACAGTCAATGAGGCACATTACACCACATAATGATCAAGTGTAGTAGGTGCTGGTACTGTACAGATTTGGGTTTTTTCTGCTTTAATATGTCAAAGTATCGGATGTGTACATCAAGAACATTCAAAAAGGGAGAAATACAAATAAAAGTAATGAATTTCATTTCAAATAGAGTTCAACATCAGCTTCCTGGACTTCAGTATCCTCAATAGTGTCTTTTCTCTGATGCAACAGTCTGAACTTCTCAAAACCATCAGTGTTTGATCTCATCACTGACAGGGTAGGCTGCCTTGCGGGGGATGCCAATGTGCCTGGCTCTGTGGCACACGAAGTATGTCATCCTATGAAGCTCATCTTGGTCTGTATCTTTGTCAGCCCACAACATGGAGGCTTATTGTGACTAGGAAAAGGCTAAAATAAGTTTCTCTTGGACCACTTTAAGAACAAAGCCTCCCCCTAGGATGTGATAAGCAGCAGACTGAGCACTCTCTTGCACAATGCTACCTCATCTGGAGATGCTAGTGCAGTTGGCCATTGGTGCATGTCACCTGTAAATAGTGCTACGGTTAACTCCCCTCATAACACAGTGTTGCAAGTGGAGATAAATGGGGACTAAAGAAACCTTGCCTCAGTCAGTGGCTGAAAATGTCACAGGACAATGGAAGTAGGTTCTCCCATCATCAGAATGGTGTATCTGACATGCCCTACTGGCACTTGAGAGCAAGTGATCATGCCTAAAAAAAAATACCCATCAGAGTGTATTGACTCAGATAATTTCAGGATATTACCATCCTCCCTGCACTGGTTTGTGTACTTTAAACATGAATGCCAAACTGTCATATATGCAGGAACATCGGCAGTACTGTCAGCTCTTTGATGGAACCAAGACACTCGGCCACTTCACTGGATTTCCCCAGTGTTTTATTCCAAGGATTCAGATGTAGTGCCTTACGGGTGCTGTTGGTCGGATGGTTTTTGTATAAGCCACTCTTGCTCAAGGGTTTTGGGCTTCTTAATCAGAGTACTTTGACCACAGAAGGTGCTAAGTTATTGATACAAGACTTGCAAATTATCCACTTTAAATTTTCCATATATGGGGTACCAAATATTACATTAGAGCAAGATTTGCAGCTTGGGAGATTTCTACCAACAAGATTTAACCAAAATATACAGTACACACCCTGATGATATTGAAATTTTACAATGACCTTTTAAACATTTTATATCAGAAAGGTACGGAAGCCTAGAAGGACCAAAAAAAATATAAATAAAAAATACCTCGTAATTTTCGACTTTTAAAATCTCCAAATTTCAATTTTTAAATCTCAAAATTTCTACATTTAAAATCTCTGAATTCTGAGATTTTTCTCAAAATTTCAACTTTTTTCTCAGATTACTTCTCAGTCAACATTTGAGTTTTTAAGCTTAAATTCAGACTCAAAAACAGCCGAAATTTTACGTTTTTGCAGCTGAAATTTTGACTTTGAAATTCAAAACTTCTCGAGTTATTTCCACGAAATTTTTTTGCTCTAAATTTGGATTTTTTTTATCTGAAATTTTTACTTTAGTAAGGTCGAAATTTTGACTATTTTAAAGTCAAAATGACGGCACAAAAAAGTTGAAATTTTGAGCAAAAATGAAATTTTGACTTTTTAAAATGAGAATTGTTGGCTTAACAAAAATCAAAATTTTGGAAAAAAAATTTAGGTTGAAATTTGGACTTTTTCAAAGTCTAAATGTCGGCTTAAAAAGTTAATGTTTGACTTTTTTAAAGTGGAAATTTCGAAAAAATTCCGAAATAATGAGATTTCAAAACTCAAAATTTTGAGATTTCAAAGTCGAAATTTTGAGAAAAAACTCGAAATTATGAGTTTAATTTTTATTTTTTGTGGTCATTAATGCTTTCCGTACAGAGATGTTTCAGTCAAATATTCCTGTGCCAAATAAACACATCAAATTTGACAAAACTGTTGGGTTTTTTTCAAAATAAATTCTCGTCAAAAGGCAATGCCAGCACAAAGCCCAAATTATCACATGACAAACAAGCAAAGCCGACAATTATAAAAATGATCAGTATTTATTAGCATGATACAGAGTCAATTTACATACAAATGTGAAGGCCTATACACATGCAGCATGAAATAAAGTTATTACAATCTGAAATAGAATATGGAGACGATAGACTACACACAACCTCATTTACAAAATAAAACTGCTGACAAAGACAAACCCTTTGAAGATGTATATCAGCATAGTATGTGTGTATTACAAATAATCACTATGGATCCATCTTTCTTCTCATTTCATTACCATACATAATCAAAGAGGCACAAAGTACAAAGTGAGTATTCAAGCTGATATGCTTTAACAAAATGAAAGTGAAACTATTATTTTCTAAAACAGAGCTGTAGCCCCACCTCATATGGTAAGACACCAACCTGGGCAGAAAATCTCCTGCTCGCTGTTAATAAAAATTACTCAAATTTAATTTTCTCTTGCTTGTTTATTAGTCTTCTCCAAAATAAAGTAATGGGACTCCTGTTTTGTATGTAACATTTTCACAAATCCCTCCCTTTTCTGTGCGCAGTACTTGGGAGTCTCTGAATGGACCTGACGTCAACAAGTGCACACCTGCGCATCTGTGAAAATCATGGAGCCACTGGGCTGTCAAGATGAGGCTCCATCCCATAATACAACATTAAATCTGCATACACAGTGAAGTGAAATCTAGTTCTCATGCATGAATATGATGGAACCTGTGCACAGCTCTGCTGATGCAGACAGGACAGACTCTCCAGCTCTCTGAATGCCTAAACAATGCATTAGAAGCCAGTTTTCTACAGCATTCTTACTAGCATCAACAGTACCATTTAGTCACATGACAAGCATGTGATGGCTGAGTTGTGCAGCGATGAGCCTGGCCCAGCAGATAAATTCAGGAACACCTCCCACCCCCAAAATATCAAATTTTATCATTTTAGGCAAAATCTGGGCAGTTTTCTTCTGGCTATTAAACAGAAAAGAAAAAAAAACAGGAATCCGTAGGATACCACGAAATGGCTCACTTCAGTTGTGTTTTGCAGCAACAAACACCTGGTTCTACACAGAACATGTGAAACCTGCCTGAAGTCTGTAGGACCAAAATGTGTCCTTTAGGACAACTAGTGTCGCATACAACTACATGACCATGAAAAGTCCAGGTTAAAATAATTCAGTGACAAATCTTAACTGAAAACCGCATTCCCACAACCTTAACATAGCCTCAGTACATCTGCGAAGCTTTGCCACATGACACCATATCAAACAAAGTGAATCATTCAACATTATGCCTCAAATTGTGTCCAGTGCAACCAAACAGTAGTCAGCACTCTGGAAGCTGATCAAAATTAAGAAGTCACTCACAAAAGTCTGCTTGTGCGTCTACAACAATTATGACTCTTGATCTGTATTAAAAATTACAGAACTTCTCTTGCTGCTTGCTGTCGAGCAGTTTAATATTTACAATGTGCACACTAAAAACCTCACACACTCAACTGTACAATACAGTCCACTCTGGTCCCATTCTTACAGAAGCTGTATATACAAGCAGGTCTGTTATCTACCCGTAGAGCCCTTGTTGACAGGAACTGTGTTGTGTAATTACTATCAGAAGTTTATTTGCTTTTAGTGATAAGCCTCCCTTGGATCTGCTTGGAATTTTGCTATAATGGCCCAGATAGCGATACTACTACTTAAAATCCATCAATTGGTGAATGTCACTTTATTGTTCTGACATATCATTTTTCACATATGACGAGTTGCAATGATCATGCCACATTGTTCCTCAAAAGGAAATTTTGATTTCTAATCACTCACCATTGCAACATTTGGTGAACATTAACAATGGATTTTAAGAGGGTTATTAACCTCACAACCTCATCATTCATTAAAATAATGATCCTCGGCCCCAGGGCCCCAGCTTCAGCATTTTGTATAAATGAGGTGTTCCTTGGTAATTAACCCTTATGTCAGTTTAGGCCATCAAATGGGTACTGTGACTTGCACTACCAGACTGTACAATATATAGGTATTGCGATAAATCCATCAGAATTTTCACTTCTCAGATCCCCTCTAGGACCACTGTCAGTCTTACAGCCAGTTAATCACAGGGTAAGGCTAAAAAAACACTGGGAGTGAACAAAAACATCCATGGGCCACTTCAAAACCATACTCTCAGGCCATATTCACCACAAACCTGATACAATTTTTGTATTGATAAAAAGATCAAACAAGATAAAAAAAATAAGATTGGTGTACATAATATTATTCTAGATCTCCTTCACACAGTACAGAATTACAGTTTAGATAACCCTAGCTTTGGTTATACAGTATAAGGCCTAGAAGTAAGCAATTTGAGATCAACCTGTTAGATTATATTGGGGATTAGATTAAAATTCTAATGAGTTGTTGCTCAACCATGGACAGCTTGGATGGGACCCTGGCATTCACATCGTGAAGCATGATTTTACCAGTATGAATGCAATATGAACAAAGGAAAACCTGTGGTTGAGCCTACGATCAGGTGATAAATGTTTCACCATTTAAGAATGTAGAGACCAATTTGTTTTACATGGATTGTGAAAGACATATTGAGTTATCGACTCACTCTCACTGATGTAGGCATATGTCCCCTACCCTGTCACGAAGTGCACAGAAACAAGGGACTTGGAGAAAAAACAACAGTCAGTCACAGGAACTCTCTCCACTTGCTCTGTGGACCAAGAATTGAACCCAGATTGCTCAGGTGAAAGGCGAGTGCATTGATGTTCAACTGAATGTGCACCTTTGCACATCACATGACACAGCAAGCAGGTGCTGCCACCTTGCAGAATAGTGCATCTGTCATGCCCTATCAAGTTGTTAGCTATTGTTGTAAAGTTGGTTACAATTATTGGGCATGTCATTCCCACTGTGAGCACTCTGTCATCTTCTAAAAGTACTCCGCATTTTACAACTCGGACCAAAAAAATAGGAATATTGCTCCAGTTGTTTCCTCAACAATTTCACTGTTGTAGTTGTGGTATTATTCCTGGTACTGTTCTAATATCAGCCTCCAATTCAATCTCTTGTCCTTATAATTTTCCCAAAACCTGGGGCTCTTTTTAGGGTGATTATGGTATGCTGCCATGTGCAAGTTCAAAATGCTGCAACAGGTGACCTGAACCTGCAGTCCACTACGACCAATATATGTAATGTGGTCCCTCTCTTGAGAGACCACTCCAGTGAGAGACCACCTGTCTTAAAAGGCCACTTTTGTAAGATATTAAGCCAGTACCTTTCATGTTATTTATACCTCCCATGACAGACCAACTATCTTGAGAGAACCTAATAGACCAGTTCATAGGACTCGGGTTTAATCGGTTCACTTCGGGAACCGTACCCTGCTTTGTTAACATTTTGTGCTCTACCACGCTGGTCGGATTACACGTGGAAGCATAAGAGTGTAAAACATGGGATGTGCTAGGATTTAACAAAAAATCAAACCGTCAGCAAACTATAAATGCACGTTTCACCACTGATGTGACATTTTAGGTAAAAGATTTGCACTGTTCAGCACAATCCCTGCTGTTATCACTAGCATCAGTTGCGGCATCCGTTGTAAACATATAACGGCGTGGGTCCGACTCGGCTACTTGCTGATTGGACAATCAGGCCAACAATGGGATGCATAATTAATTACGGTCCGGAAAAGTTTGGTACAACTCGGTATGAACAGGTCTATTGGGTCATCCCTAGGGGTGGTCTTTTAAGACAGGTTTTACTGTACAAATGAGCTGTGGACCCTTGAAGTGCAGAGGTACTTTGACTTGATCATTAATTAAGCTTTACATCAAAGTCTGACAATAATTCTAAGAGGAATCACATTTCATGCAGTATACTTCTATAAAAACCAGTACTGCAAACATACCCACATATGTATAAATTCTCACTGTTCTTGCATTTCAGCTATTCAACTTAAATTTTAATTTAACTATTTTTGGAGATAGCTCCAATTCAAACTTACATTAAAGTACTATTTCAGTGTCTTCCATTCTCACAGCTTTGTATCATTGGATAAATAAGTGAAAATAAAATACAGTGCAATTAAATAAATTTTACAGTATACTTATAAAACACTGTCAATTTACAGTCTCAAGTTGTATCAGTACACCATCACATCTTGTCTATCTCCTGCTGTTCCATCCAAAACTGTTGAAAACTTGCTTGGCTCAGCAAAAGCTTCCCCTCAATTTGCAAACCACTGGTTAAAGTTGTTTGTAATTTCA
Organism: Hermodice carunculata; assembly: GCA_964020975.1. Taxonomy (NCBI): domain Eukaryota; kingdom Metazoa; phylum Annelida; class Polychaeta; order Eunicida; family Amphinomidae; genus Hermodice; species Hermodice carunculata. The sequence goes on from OZ026625.1 coordinate 57,510,445, forward strand.
AATTACACTGGCGCTGACTGTGTCTCTTCTCTATTTTTTATTCAATGTATCAATGGTGACTCTGTTTTAAGTTTTGTATGATTTATTGACTTCAGCTTCATTTATATCTGCTGAATACATTATTCTTAACAAATGGCTGGCTGAAAATCATTACATTCATAATGACATGGTTTACCATCTTTAAATAAAGCTACCATTATCGTAGCAAAAACAGTAAGTAGCAAAATTGAGGTTTAACTGCAAATGTTAACTCATTCCATACTATGGTCACAGGCCTTGGTCAGTGGTTCTGGCACTGCCTGGCAAGTCATGCTGCAGCTGCCGCAAGGGCAGCTGCAGCATGACTTGCCAGGCAGTGCCAGAACCACTGACTGAAGACTATAGGCATGTTGGTACTTGAATGAACGCTCTATTCATGAAGAATTTAAATATGCAATTGTCATCTTAAATCTTGGTAAATATACGGAAAAATTGGGACTGGTATGGAATGAGTTAAGCAAACTTCTCCCCCACGGCATACCAGTGTAACCCAGGTACAAACAGCATCCAGTGTCATAATCTGTTAATTACCAAATATATTAGCTGTCAAAACTTTGACCCTTTCCTGCTTCAAGGATAAAACTGGTGCAAGTAACTTACTTCAATGTGGATATGCTGCCAGTACAAGTATCTGGTAAGAAAAGTTGATGTATGATCACTGATAATCATCACAACTTTTGATGGAAACATTTTCTGTCAGTGAGAGATACAAGTTATTAAGATTGACGGAACTGACATTTGATAGCCTGATATATTCATACATTATTCTGATATTTAACAACCCTAAACAGGAAGGGGTTAACCTTTTTCCGCTTGAATTAAATCCAAGTCAATAGCTTTCAACAGCATAAATCTACATTGATAGGATTTCAGATTCCACATCCCCAAGGAACGAATGAGGGAAGATGTACTATTCTTTTGAAAAGACATACCGAGATAATAATGTTCCGTGCATTGTTCCCATGGTTCATCCATCCACACCGGTCCCTGTCTTGAGAGACTATCTCAATGAGACCATCTGCCTAAAAAGACCATCTTTTCACATTATATTCCTCAGTCCTTTTTCCTGATTATTTATACCTCCTATCAGTGAACACTGGTCTAGAGATGCCACAATTTCGTGATCTCTAGGTGGTCTTTCGGGGCAGACTGGCCTGTTCATACACACACAGGTTACCATATGCATGAATACACTGACTTTTGTTATCCGAGTCCCTTGTTTATGGCAGCAAAGAGTCGGCACACTTGCTGCCAACATGCTGGAATACTATAGAACACCAGATTAGCAGCAAATATGCTCAGAATTAGGGTCAACACAGTGTACGGACAAGACGCATGCAATGCATGTACATGTACAGAAATTACATAATTAAAACATTTCTCCCAGCATATGTTTTTGCTGAGTTGGCAAGCATATTCAAGACAGTCTGCTTGCATTTACCTTGCTTGGCTACCAATCATACAGCCTTTTGCAGCACTTAACTCATTCCATACTATGATCACAGACCTTGGTCAGTGGTTCTGGCACTGCCTGGCAAGTCATGCTGCAGCTGCCCTTGCGGCAGCTGCAGCATGACTTGCCAGGCAGTGCCAGAACCACTGACTTAAGACAATAGGCATGTTGGTACTTGAATAAAAGCTTTTTTATGAAGAATTTAAATATGCAGTTGTCATCTTAAACCTAGGTAAATATACGGAAAGATCAGGGACTGGTATGGAATGAGTTAAGAAAGCAAAATGTCTGCTTCGTCCTTGCTTTGCTAGCTCCAACTTATTAAGCGTATCACTGTTTTCAATCAGTTTCCTTTGTGCCATCATCACAAGGTTCTCATGTCATATATTATTTTGACTATGCTCAATAAGCTACAATAAAAATTGATGTCTCCTTCCTTGGCTTGCCAGCATAATGCAAGTCATCATATGTACATGTACGTCTTCCTTGTTATGGCTAGAACCACATTGCAGTCTGTGTCTTTTTTCAAAACTGCACTTGGTTTAACCAAAAACAAGTTGAGTTCTGTCATGTAGGCATTTCTGCTCTGAAAAAAACTCCACTGCCTAAAAACCATCTCAATGCAATTCTTCAATGACTGTCCTTTCCCCCTATACAATGTATGCTCCCTTCCCCCATAGCCCCTTACTGCATGCTCCCCTTCACACACTACTCCATTTTCATTGTACAAAATAATGATTGCTCCCATACACATAATTCAGTTCATGTATGCACAGCTTACTTCCTATCCATATATCAGACTACCCTCTAAAGTATAAACCCTTCATTCACGGTAAAACATAATTCTGATTTTAAAGGTGCAAAGATTCCATCCACATCATAAACATACGCTTTCTGGTTTCATTTACCATATTAATTCATCCATCTTAATTAGTTTAATAATTATCTTATTTTTCACAAATTAATATTCTGCATAACACTCTATTTCTGCATGGTATGTTTTTGTTTTTTAGTTTCTTTTTTATTATTATATATTTTTTTTTAGTTTCGTTGGAAACAGGAATAATAAATACACGAGGTAAAATCTTGTGTTGAGAACTATGCAGTCATTAGCAAAAGAAGCAGAATACCCGAGTATCTGAAAAAATTACCACCAGCAAATATGAGGTGTTTACAGTATACATATCATTGTTTTTACTTAATCATGCTTTAGCTAGGCTACAATACTGAATACAGTGAAACCTCATTATAACTACACTCAAATACCTGACATATTCACGTATCAACACCTTTCATGGAACTAAAAGTGCATTTTTCTGTTTTGATTTATTTATCTGATATATTCAGCAATCTGACACATTTTCCAGCAGCATATGCTGGGGTCATTATAACAAGTTTTCACTGTACAGGTTTCTACTTCTTGCACTTCACATGGGTTGAATGTGGCATCACTGGTCCTCTCAGGTTGGATCCACTCAAAAATACTTATATAATTGCAATCCCATGTGATTTGCCTCCAAAGCTGACCAAGTTCATGGTTATCCCTACCACACTTGCAGAGGTGACTTAACATGGAGCTTGGGTCTACTTTGGAGGCAAACATGTGACACACATAATGAAATAAAGCTTTCTTCATGTCATGGCCCTTGTCAATAAACAGAAACAAACATTAATCCTCCATTTTGTTACATAATGTACGATGACTAGCATTTTAAAGGAAAATGTTACGAGGTACATTCCTGTATTTCTGCATACACTACAGTTTCAGGACACAATCGCTAAGAAGTTTATACAATTTACATATACACATGGACATTTGTGATCCTTCAACAGTGTGCAAACATAAAAAAAACAACCATGCAATTCTCAGTCATGTATCTGCAATAAATTTATCGGTGTACGATTGAATATACTGCCGTACGGCCGATACCCTGTACAAACTACACAGCATCACTCAGCTCAAAGTATGTCCGAGTCTTGTAGACTACAGACAATCACACAGAGGACATCCGTGTTTACTGTTGTACATGTACAGTGATAGGCTGTCTGTTCATGACACTGCAATTTCCAATATATTAGTGAGTATATATACTCACTTAATTGCAAAAGTTTTAATGGATTCAAAGTCAAATCCTTTGCTGTTTGACTCATTTATCCAACTGATCGGGCACATTTTTGTTGAGAACAGACCATGTCTTTACGACGAGGTTTCAGTGCACTACAGACTATCCCACGGGGTGTGTCTGTATCTAATATACATGTACTGCTGTGACACTTGACAAAACAGTTGTATACGCATACTCTGTAGTTCCTGAGAGATGCCTTCGAACACGGTACATCTGACTGACCAATTAACCCTTTGAGTGCCAGTCACGGCTTAAGCTGTGCTGATGAAGCTGGATTACAGTAATGATTCCAGATTCATATTCCTCATTAAAAGACCTTTCATTCAAGTACCAGCATGCCTATGTTCCCAGTGAGAAATTTGGTCCAGGTCAACAGCTTTCCTTGGGGCACTTTCCGCGCGTTGCGCGGAAAGTGCCCCAAGGAAAGCTGTTGACTCAGTCTCTAAATTGGCTCTGTAAGAGGTAAGTGGCACATAATAGCAGCACAGACATATGGACATGTAAGTGGTGTACAAACACACAGATGGTACCAGACCTCATCTGCAGTCAGACTATCACCGGAATGGGAGCAAAGGCACATGCAGTGAAACCTCATTATAATAGCACTCACATATCCAACATACTCACTTGACGACACACCTTCCTTGGAACAAAAAACATATTTTCTGTGTTATTTGATTCATTTTTGTGACCATTCAGTTAGCAGACACATTTTCAGGGAACAGCTGCTGCCACTATAACCAGTTTTCACTGTGACTATAAATGTTAGTATTGCGATTGATAAAACAAATTTGAACTAAAACTCTAATATTTTGCATAAAATTTTTAAAAGCAATAAAAATCAGATTTATTTTACAGTCTAATTTAAAAAATTTTAACTTTAATTCAACATCCTGTAAATTTTGAGCTAAAACTGTTATCAAAAATTTTAAATACAGTTTTGCTGGTAGAAGTGTACGCTTTCATTTCATGCAATTTTTTTTCTTTTTTGCCTTTTACACAAAAACCGGTAAAACTCAAGATTTTAATTAATTGAGCAATTAAAACTCAATTTATTACCACTTACAGAGATTTCATTATTCTTAATAGCTTAATCCAAATATATACTTTTAGAAAAAAAATATAGTTTATATGATCTCAAAAGAAAAGTCTTGTGTGTATATGGACGTTTGGAGCAGTCGTATTTTCTGTGTCAAGTGCCCTTAAAATACAAATATGTTCGCTGTAAGGATGAGAAAATCCCATTCCATGTAAGGATGCAGAAATTCATTCCTTTTAATTCTGTGTCTAATGGGGAGTGCATGTAACCATGGTAACTGAATCCACAATAGCCTTGATCTCTTATTTTTTTTCCTTATCGAAAATTTTGGGAGATACTTTACCCATGGAACTTGCATGCATTTTGTCCTGCAGACATTTTTCCTTTAAAAATCAATGACTTGTGACTTTTTGGAAAGACTAGGAACTGAACAAATTAATGACATGTGACGAGGTCACTTGCTTGTTGACAGAGGTCACACTTCCACGAACTGTATCCATTTATGTACAGATACTTACACGTGATGATGATGCACACAAGTTATCTTTCCATTCACAGGCAGTTTGGTTCTTCCTGTCCGCTAAACCACAGATCATTTTGTTGCGATTGTTTTCTATTGCAAAGTTAGCACAGTATCCCATTTATACACTTTATCCAAAAAAATTGGTCCACAACGGTTGAATCTCATTTGCCTTTAGAGAGGCAAGTCAATCCACTGCAGCTGTACCCAGAGCAACGTGTGTGTTGCAGATGGTACCATTGGTAACTTAAGCTCAGTGCCGATCTTTCTACAAGCAGAGCCACCTGGTGGGTAAAAAAATCCAGCCTAACTGATTGGCTTCTGGTTGTCCACCAGAAGTGGTGTCACATGTAATTTACCTCCCAAAGCATCCTCTATTGTCAATTGCAACAGTGTCCACTTTGTGTCCCCACAGATGACTACATCTGCACTGTGTATTCATTTGGTAATGGAGATATGAATAAATCGATTATAACTGTATCCCTTTCGCATATTAACAGATGATTGCACTGTATTATCTGTTATAGTTGTACTCATTTGGTCAACACAGATATATTAATTCAGTCACATGTATAACTGCATCGATTCCATGAATGAAGAGATGAATTCACCCATTTTGCTACTGTACAGGTATTTAGATTGTCCAATGGTTGATCTGCTTCTGGTACTTTGTATCATCTGCCCAGTAACTGATGAGCAAGTCCAATTTGTCATGTCAGCCCCCTGCCATGTATCTAGGTTGTCTGTCGGTGCAATTTTCCTGTGACAGTTCCCTGCCTGTGACCCACAAATATCAGCCACGACTCCATGTTATCCATAAGTGCAATTTTCCTGTCACAGCTCCCTATCTATGACCCAAAAGACTACTCACTGGTGTAGCTCTTTTTTGTGCAGTGTATTTCCATTGATCCATTTTTTTTATTTCTCTTCGTTTTGGTGTGTGTGTGTGTGTGTGTGTGTGTGTGTGTGTGTGTGTGTGTGTGTGTGTGTGTGTGTGTGTGTGTGTTTCAATTTTATCAGACACTGTGCTGATTAGTTTTATTTGACTTCCAATGTGCAGTGCGGACAGGTATGTACAATTATAAATCTCTATACACAAAACTTCCAAAAATCCTGGATTTCACAAAACACACATACCCATGACTCTCCACCACTGAATGACCTTGACATCAAAAGAACCTTAACCTCACATTTACCACATTTGAAATGTGCTTCAGAAAATATTAAAAATTTTCACTATCATTAATCCACCTATTTATCATAGATTGGTAAAGGATGTGCTTCTGTGTTAAATACAAATTTATCTAGTGGAATTAATCTATCATCGTCACTAAATAGTAGATAGAGATACTTGAGAGTTTCTGCTAAATAAAAAGATTCCATCTTGTCACGGTAGCCTATTCGATCCAGCTGCCGCACATTGTCAATAGAAGCATAGCCTTCTTTTAACTTGGTATGCTTTTCAAAGGATTGGAATATCTCCCATCCCCATTTGCGGTACATGGGATTTTTGGTGACTCTATAAAGATAGAAGATGCTCTCCACTGCTTCTGGCCTCTGAAGATTGTAGGAAGCACCAAACTGAAAAATAAATAACAAGTGTATAAAGTTTCACTGGCCACTTTGAATTTATACATACGATCTTTACATGTACACAATTATAAAGCTCAGCAAACATATCTTTTTTTAAAAAATATTTCATGCATTCTACCTTGTTGTGGGTACATATGCATCTTTCCCCACATGGGTTTTGAATTTCTATACCTGCTTGATAAAAGAATGAGTGGGGTAATGTTAATCTGAGCCCCAATATATATATATTGTCCCTGTTTAGCATCCCACAGTACTAAGAATATTTAGCACCCCATGATCCTGAGAAAAACTGAACTGAAATGCAGCTCATTTTCAGACTCACAATCGGAATATTTGAGCTACATATTACTAAAATTATTATAAATTTGGAATGTTATTAAAGCTTCATTTACGCTTTTCCTAAGTCACAAAAGTGGGGGCGCTTCTGGGAGCACGGTCACCAAAAGGGGATGATACCTTACTTATTTTACATATATACTCTGAGCTTTTACATGCACTTTGTACATGAAAGGTTTATTAACTCATTCCATGCTATAGTCGCAGGCCTTGGTCAGTGGTTCTGGCACTGCCTGGCAAGTCATGCTGCAGCTGCAGCATGACTTGCCAGGGAGTGCCAGAACCACTGACTTAAGACTATAGGCATGTTGGTACTTGAATGAAAGCTCTTTTCATGAAGAATTTAAATATGCAATTGCTCCTTCAAAAAGGTCAGCTTACAGTAAATATGAATCTTGTATCGTTATGTCAATTCACAACACGTGCACTTTTGTTCGAATTGGCAGCAAATAGTTAACTCATTTGATTACAGGTGACAATTTTGTTTGACAAGTTTGTTTGTTTGTTTGTTTTTTTCACAACAACAAATAAAATAAAATATAATTTTTTCTAATATATATTTTCTGACTAATGAAATGAGAATTGCCTTTCGTTAATGTACTGACATGGCCAGTCTGCAACCCCTCATTCTGTATTGCCCACAAAGTCCTGTTCTGACTGCCTATAGGGCTATGATCACATGACCTACCAGCTAACACATACACTACTGATACAATGCATTTCTGTGTTGTGGCAGATACATTTCAGAAAGTAGGTGGCGCCACCTCCCTAGTGGAATTTTAGCACACGAAAGGCCCACATAAGCCTTAAAGACAAAGTGTTTCTCACTTGTAAATGCAGTTTCTGGAGTGAAAAGATGGAGCATGTGCCAGAAGTGACACCCCCTAACCAATTTAGTTTAGAATGATTTTGCGATGGCAAGCTTGTCTTGTTTGGCCCTTGCATTAACAAACTCACACCTGATCTGAAAGAATTAGGTCAACTTACACTCATAATATCTTGTTTGGTGCCAGGATGGATGTTGATAACGGCCACTTCGGGACTCAGTCCCGTGGCCGTGGTTCTGTACATCTCGTAACAGGTTTGGGTCAGCTGCTTGGCAATGTCCAGGTGATTGTCGCCGAGTCCCAGCTGGGCCCCCATAGCCATGGTGCCTGGTAGGAAGCAGGCCAGATGCTCCTGGAGAGGAAGACACAGTGTTGAACATACACATCCCTATCTGAGGTTGACATAACCAGACCGTGTCAACAGTTTTTATCAGTGCATCATGGGTACCCACAATGCAATGCGGACAGATGTTGACAAAATAAAATATAGCATCCATGACCAGCATTGTCTGATCCTTTCAACCAAAACATTTTCAAAAGGGCAAAATTAAGTAAAAGTAAAGTGGGTAAGATGCACTTGTGGTTAGTTAGTGTAGATCGACTTTAACGACCTTTCTAATGTTATACTGCAAATGGTAGTGATTCTTATAATAGGATTACAGGATCAGAGCAAACACCATAAATGTTTAGTTGAGACCAGGGACACCTGTCTTCAAAGGCAAATCAAAGCCGGTCTGTGATGATCGGTGGTCTAAGACGCCAGGTACATGTAACATGAATGAAGTACATGAACTACACTGAAAACGATATTTAACCCTTTCCCACTTCAAAGTAAGACTGAGTCAACAGCTTTTCTTAGTGCCTGACCCATGTCAAGGAAAGCTGTTGATCTGACACATTATCTTTACAGGTCTCACATACAATTATCCCTGAAGCAAATGATATTCCACCAGCATCAGGTTTTGGCCTGTCTGAGGGGGAAAGGGTGAGAATAGAAGGTCCGTGACAGCAGGTATGAATAACATGAGTCTCTCATTGGAGATGTTTCCCCACATATAGCCCACACCATGATGAAGTGGAAGATTTAGAAATATACTCCACTTCGTGTTCGTATTCAAAACCTGTCCCTGGCAAATGATGAGATCACTACCTGTCAGGTTTTCTGTTTGGATTTGTACTATTGAAAGACATGGAATACTGTTACCATGGTTACCTTGCAGTACCCCGTACACCATAAGATCAACTATATGACACCTCTAACTACTGTCACGAAGTTAACTCTTTCAGTGCCACATTTTTGACTGACTCAACAGACTTCCTTGGCATGCTTTGGGTTGCACCCAAAGTGCTCCAAGGAAAGCTGTTGACCTGGACTATCATATTATATGTCAGTACAAGCATGCAGGTACTTGAATGACAGGCCTTTTTACAAGGAACAGGAATCTTGCAACCTTATCATAAATCAGAATAGTTCCTTTTATTTAGTATGACTTTAGTTGCAGTTGGCACTGCAACAGTTAGAACTGAGTCACAGACTGAGTCAACAACTTTCCTTGGTATGGGTTGGGTGCTCAATGACCAATCCATGCTCAGAAAAGCTGTTGACCTGTGCCATGTTATCTCAACTGGTCTCTGGTATAATGTACAATTCATATTAACCCTTTCCCCCTCAAACCGGCCAAAACCGGCTGGTGGTCAAATGCCGTCTGCTTCGGTGATTTCAACTGATCTCAACAGTTATGAAAAACAATTTGACTGAGAAATGTACATGAGACATATCAAGATCACATGCCCCAGGTCAACAGCTTTCCTTGGCATGGATTGGGCACTTACTCAGTCTTAATTCAAGGGGGAAAGGGTTAAAACTGTTTCATTGTTGTTGAAATCACAAACATTGAAGCAGATGACATTTGAAAACCAGCCACTTTTCGCCAGTTCAAGGAGGAAAGATTTAATGTTGGAAAATTATGTCTCGAGTCTAAACACTAATCAAACCCTTTGTTCATATAATTCTAGCCAATTCACGAGTACATGATGAAGGCTCTGACTCCCCATGTAATAATTCAAAAGAAACTTCACAACCACATTTATGGATGCTCCCTGCCTTACAAGATGATCATAATAAAAAAAATTCATCACCGCTTTATATTATTTACACTCTTCCACTCACAATGTAATATAATGTTGAAGGACATTCACAAAATGGATGTTCCCTGAACTTACCATGTGAGTCAATAAGTTTTAATTCACATAATGCATGCTCCCCTACTCACCATTTCGTTGCGGAAACTGCTGCTTGGACTCATTCCATTGAGGGCTCCAACAAACGCCAGCTTGTTGGGCGATGAGTATCGCAGCAGATGTTTCTTGATGCCAGCTATGGACTGGAGATAGTCCTCCTTGAATCTGTCATCAGAATCAACCAGCATAGGAGTTATAAATGATCGTTGTGTGTATAGCCAATGAAAACGACAATGCCTAATTCTTCTCCCCCCCCCCCCCAACTAAGACTGAGTCAACAGCTTTTCTTGGCATGGGTTGGGCAATAAACACATTTGCACAAACCTCGCAGCTTTCTATTGAAGCATGTGACATACAAAAATGAGGCAGTTTTGCGATTAATATAATGATGTCATTTATAGTCAACAGAAGACTGTGGCTGATGCCTAGTTTTTACAAATGAATATGACCTTTTTATGCACATTCTACCCAATCAAGTTACATCTAACCAATGTGATACTTCTTAGATTGACGGCTGAGATTTAAAGCTTTAGAATGATAATGAATAAAAGGGATAAACAGGAAGTTAGCACTGTCAGTCAGACCAGCAAAACAGTGCAAATTTATCGTTTCACAGTTTTAGCAATTTTTGCGTGGATTTACAACTGGAACTGTCTGAAAATTACCTTGCATAGTACATTAAAACCTTTTTTTCTGATAAATTGCCACTTTTAATATGGATTTAGACATTGGAAATAAATTATATTCAATTATTTGCTAAAAAAAAAAATGCAAAACACTTGTCCCATTTTTTGTGAAACATTCCACTTGTTGTAAAGAACGTCAGGGTTTTTGCACCAAAACTTTGACAGTTAAAACTTATTCAGTGCTGTTGGGGCTGTTGTGAAAAATATTATGTAACGTGAATAGGATTAAACACAGATCACTGTCCTCATGTAGGCAAATGTAACATCAACCCTGAAGGATCTTAACCCTTTTAGTGCCAATAAAGTGGATATACTTAAAACAAATCGTTCTGAATTATAATAAAGATGCTAAATTCGCTTGTAAAAGGACATTTCATGTAAGTACCAGCATGCCTGCAGTGACACAGAAGATAACACACCAGGTCACCAGCTTTCGTCGCCATACTTTGGGTTGTATCGAAATCATGCAGAGGAAAGCTGTTGACTCAATGCAGAAGGTGGCACTGAGAGAGTTAATGTGCATGTGTATCTGCATGCAACTTTTTCCCATTAAACACTATAAAGAACAGTCAAGTGTCATAAATAATACCTGCTCCTTCTCTCACCAAGAATCATAAAGGCAGTGACACAGCCTTCTCCAATATACTCTGGGTGCATAGCACCACAGTTTGGCCACCGAAGCTGTTGAATATATCACCTTGGAGTCTCTACACAGTTAGAAACGAACTGCTAATATGCTCATGGACAAAATTTAAGCCCGACATAAGAGGAGACTTTTTGTCTTATTATGCTTAAGTTTTGTCCACGAGCATATTTAGACAGAAGCATGTTATATATGTTGTGGGTAGCATACTCATTCTTTGTTTTTCCTGTCTGTATCCACTGTTTGAGTAGGTACTCATAGTAACTGTCCGCACTGGCCCCAGCTGACACTGTGGCCGACTGTCTGAAGGTGGCCGAGTGAGGGTTGATGAAGCACGACACCAGGCCGTCCATCTTCTGCATGCGATGAAGCTGCTCATTGATCGCTTGTACGGCTTTCTGTAAAATAACATAGGATATTGGAACCTACAACTTATGAAATATTATCAAACTTTGTCAGCAATATCATATAATACAGAGCACAGATATCTATACCACGTAAAACTAGAAGCCGATCAGTGACCAAAAACCACTCGGCCAAGACGGATGGACAGATAGCCAGACAGACAGGTAGGTTATGACAATACCCTTGGGTAGGTCAAGGTTACTTCTGTTTGACCTAATGACAAAAGCTTTGCTGCAAATGCAATGAGCAGAGATATGACAAGGCCATTTTTCTTCAATGCAGCACTGTGTGACCTAAATATGTGACCCAGTGACCTAGTTTTCACTAGGAGTCTGAGGCATCCTTAGGACCAACTGTCATAAATAATTGGTGCAGCTACAATGAGAAAGTTAAGATATGAAGGTATCATGGTACCGCCATTTTTCTTCAATGCAGCACTGTGACCTTAATATGTGACCCAGTGAGCTAGTTTTTGCAATAGGCTTCTGAGGCATTCTTAGGACCAACTGTCATAAATAATTGATGAAGCTTCATTCAATATTTTTTTTAGATATTGTGTTAATGCAGTTTTTTTCTTTAATGTTGTACTGTGACCTAGTGACCTACTTTTCGATAGGCATCTGAAGCACATCAATGGCCCCCTGTGATAAAAATTTGGTCTCTGTAAAGTGAGTATTTTTGGAGATATCACGTTAACAAAGCATGGACGTCTCTACTATGATACACTTAATATGTAGAAAAACATGACCCATATTCATAAATATCAAACCCAACAATGACAGCAAAGAGATTCCAGAGTTACCAAAGCATCAACATTCATCTTCCAATACCAATGTGAAGAAGCAAATTTCACTCCTGACTTGAGACAGGCAGTCACCCACAAAAGGCAACTGGTAGTTTTAATCCAGTCCTCTCAACCTTTGAAATATTCTTCAATAAATACAGAATATAGTGTTTCCAATATGTACAGGCCTTACCAATCATAATCCAAATTTTATTACTTCTGCAAAAGATAAAGGAGAATTGGTAGGCCTGTCACTATTTTGGTTCTTCTGACTAGTTTGTCAGCTGAGTTTATAGCAAAAGTAGAAAGAAGGCCTATATCATTTTTGTGATATCTATGAATCTGGAAGAATATCAAATTAATAAGTTAAGTGATTGAATCACTGTTATAGAGTATCAAATGCAAGGAGTGGACTTCTACAAGTCCCTCACTAAACAATTAAGTTCCACAGACGGCCGTCTCTACTATGATACACTTATGTAGAAAAACATGACCCATGTTCATAAATATCAAACCCAACAATGACAGCCAAGAGATTCAAGAGTTACCAAAGCGTCAACGGATGAACGCATAGATGATGACAATACCTCTCTACCCTAGAAGGCTGAGGGGTAACAATATGGAACATAGACTTCCATACCATATAAAACCATTTGTGACTTTCACATCTATACCATACAAAACAATATAGGATATTAACATTTATACCAAATAAAAACAGAATAGGACATTGACATCTATATATGCCATAAAAAATGGTATAGGATATTGTCATCTATACCATATAAAACAGTATTGCACATTGACATCTATACCACATAAAACAGTACAGAACATTGGCATCTATACCATATAAATTAATGTAGGGCATTGACATCCGTACCACATAAAACAACACAGGTCATAAAACAATATTTACATTCGGAGTTTTTGTTAGCAATGAAAGAATAGGGACAAATTTTGTTTTCATCAATCGATGGTAACATCATGTACAGCACGGCACGTGCCAGTGCCTGCTTTGCTACGTAACAAGCGGCTGGCCACGCCCATAGCTCCTCCCACTGATAAACATTTTTAAGGTCCTTCGCAGTGGCTATCAAAACCTTTACGCACAAATAGTCATGCAAATTTAACTCTAGTCTAGTATAAATGTTAATATGAATATAAATATAAAAAATGAAGTCTGTCTCTGTTGTTGTCATTGGCATGTAACAGCGCGGTTGTGGGTAGGCATTTTCTTCATGACGTCGCTATCGCGACGTCATGAAAAATGCCTCCCCACAAGTGCGCTGTTACATGCCAATGACAACAACAGAGACAGACTTCATTTTTATAATATAGGGCACTGTTATCTATAGTATGTAAAATAATATATGACAATGACATCTTCACCATGTACATATCAACAATGACATTGACACAACAGGACAACAAACACCAGTCATGATCACTGACATACTGTAAATTGTTGGGGTTTTTTTTTTTTTTGCTTCGTGTATATATTTCCATTTTTGTATTTTTGACATTTCAATGTAGTTTTAATGTCACTGTTTTGGACCTTATTCCTATTCAAACAATGTTAGGATACTATTTCACTGTGCTTTTACTTACATGGTTTTGTACCATCAGTGACATAGGCCAAAATAAGAGGAGAGTGAAATTACAGCAATATACAGTATGAATTCCTCTATTGCATACGAAACAAACTAATATCCAAGTTTTCTCAACTCCACTTGAAAATATTAATATTAACTTTGGTCTGCTTTGGAGGTGACACTCCCTCACGAAAGACTTTAAAAATATCACCACTACAAAACATTAATAATGAATAAACAAATAACTTTCTTCGCTTTCTGAAGAAGCCGTCCATAATTTTCCATCTGGTTCTCTGAAGACTCTTGAAGCCTTTTGTATGTCCCTTTTCATGTCTATGCTTATTCAGAGTTTTTGGTGCTAGAGGCACACACCCTTCATAGCATATTGTTACACTTTCTAAGTATTTTTTTAAGCAAATATTAATAAATAAAAAAAACTGATGAGGAAAAAATGATGTGTGTGCCCATAATAAACTGGGATTTCTATGTGACCCTTGTTAAAAAAAAAAAAAGGAAACGAAAAAAAAGAAAAATGTGCAACATAGGTACAACTACAAAGCTAGACCCCCAGTATACAAGCTACCATGATGTAAAAGTTTCCAAGATATCTTTTTTGGCTGAATCAATGAGTTCACCTCATATTTGGGGTCATTGGTGACTCTGCTGAGGTCACGGAACTCTAGTTGTATGGTGCCACTCTCTGCCGTACTGATCTCTGTAAACTGGCCCCGTCCATTGGCAAGATTAATGAAGCGGCAGGGAATCTTGGTTGGTCCATTGAAACAGGGCATCAGGTGGTCGCCCAGCTCTTTCTGTTGAAGTAATGAAGACAACAATCATTTACATGTAACTTACATTATGAACCCAGTGCATTTTATATTTGTTCACTTTTCCTGCATTTTACATTTGTTCACTATCGCTGCATTTTACCTTTCTTGTTTAATTTCTTATTTACTTGATGCCACTACCTGGAAAAAAAGTGATAATACACAGTGATGACAGTAGTTTTACACAGTTAAGATTTTATTGAAATATAATGTTTGTCAATTTCAGGAAAAAATGTCTTAATTATATTTTATATATATATATATATATATATATATATATATATATATATATATATATATATATATATATATATATATATATATATATATATATATAATGATAAATAACACAGCGTTGAGGAAATTTGTTGACAGTACACATACTTTCTGTCCTTCAGGGCTCACTTCAAATTATGAACATATGTAGTGTTCTAAAGTACAGGACAGATCTATCTGATGCAAACATTTTTATAGTAATATTTGGAAAAAGTGTACTTTGCACAAATCAATCTCATTCATCAACAAAGTATGTAATAACTTACCCCTCAATGCCATGTTGCAATCAACATGAATGGCCTATGCAAAATGGCAGAGATCGTCAGCTGCTGCCATCTAGTGGCAAATGTCTGAACTAAGTTGACACACCTGCACCATATGAGCTTCAGCAATCCCCAAGTTTTCAACAAGATGGTATTGCAACAACATGCATAAAAAATTGTTTTAATGGTGGAACAGTACTTCATGAACAACTTACTGCTTTGTCAGCAAATACTTGGTCCTTTGACAGGTGGTATGCACTCAGCAAGCCTCCCAGCTCTCGGATGACTATCTCAAACAATTGAGCCTCTGTGGGTTTGTTGAAAGTAAGAGAAGACTTCACCCAGTCCCGGGCTTGCTTAAACTCTGGCGAAAATGTTAAAAGAATAATGCATAAGTGAACGTGTTCCTTCCTTTTTCTGTGCTCCCATTCTTAGCCAATTTTCATTATAATCTTTTTGACTGAGGGTTCAAATTCATAAATGTGTGCTGCCTGAAAACTCAGGATGCTTGCCTCTGTAAATCATTTGGAATTGGGGGTTGTATATTATATATCTTTCCCACTTTGTTGCTGAAAGTCACATCCAGTAATGACCTACACCAATACATGTACTGGACCCCAACACTTGACCAAAAACACAAACATTTCAAGACAGAGTGGCTACTCACATGGCTTTACATACTTGCGATTTCTTCTCCCCCCCGTTTCTTTGCCATGTTATATCAACATTACAAGGATACCACCGATATCTTATTTTTTATACAACCATTCTTAAGCAAGTTGATGGGAATTTACAAAGTTGTACAGTACTACTTTGAGTGACCTCTCTTTTGGAAAATACACAAGACTCTCTTCTGTTGCCCTGTGCTCTGCGAAACTGCCATTTTTACCTCTCCCAACTGAAGATTTGCTTATCTTGACTGAACATGTCCCTGTCTTCACTGAGCACTTTATTGTCCTTGCTGGTCATTTCCTTATCTTGACTGAACATTTCCTTGTCTTGACTGAACATTTCCTTGTCCTGACTGAACATTTCCTTGTCTTGACTGAACATTTCCTTGTCCTGACTGAACATTTCCTTGTCTTGACTGGGCATTTTCTTGCCCAAGATTACCCCTTAGAGTGCTGTTTGAAGACCAAGTCAACAGCTTTCCTCGGGACACTTTTAATTTGTATACTTGGCGTGCTGTCCTGAGGAAGGCTGTTGACTAAGACTACTTTTTGCTTTAGACTAGGCTTCCTGGTATTTGAATGAAAGGGACCTTAATGAGAAATTTCAATCTTTTAACAATATATGTTTAACGGTAATGAGAAAATGACTATAGCAGTGATTAGCACTCTACGCCTTAACACCAGAGGGCCAAAAGATCATTCGAAACACCTTTAGAGCAGTGATGGACTTAATATTATAAATCTGCTTCATACAATAACATCTTATATACATAGAAAGTCATTTTTATCACCTCTAAAAGGGCAAGGTCAGGCACTCTGGTGGTGATACATGTAACTAAGAAAGAAGCACAGATAAGAAATATATTTTTGTCTCTTTGACTCTGCTGGTAATTTTGGTTCTGAATTACATGTGCACAAGAAATACAATTCTTACATTATCACCCCAAAATTACCTGTGGCCAGTGGACCACTGTTGGTTCCAGCAACATGTGCTCAGCTTCAGAAGAATATTCAGACAACCATGTCATACATGTTGTATGATTGATAAAAACAGCTTTCTTTTGAAACATTTTACTGCTTGGTTGAGTTTCGCCAATATGTTCTCTTTTGTGATACGAACTAGACTCGGTCAACATCTTTCCTTAGTATGGATATGATGCATTGCACTCAACCCATGACAGGCAAAGCTGTTGACCCCTGGCATATTACCATGAATGTATTATATACAAAAGAGGATGATGACTGTAGATGGCACCACTGCAACATACCCCCCAGTTATCATCCTTGCTAGTGGAGACACCTGTAGGATAAACAAACTAGTTCCTCTCATTGGTCAGCTTTTATCAGGCACTGCAGGCAGGAAGTATTGCATTTGTGTCTTTTTGCCCAGAACCACTTCTTAGTAGTCATTACCCTATTCCGCAGTCCAAACTCTTTACTCTCCATAAGCTAACCTGTCCCTGTCTAACCTATATACATATGGAACTACTATTGTCCATATTGCACACGTTCCTCTGTAAAATTTTGACATGGGCTGTATTGGCCTAAATTAATTAAAGGGTCTTCAGCGAGTAACTCCTCAACATGTTTCAGAGCCTTTCACCCATCATAATAAACTAGGTAGCCCAAGCATCCCCTATTCCCACTACTTTTTCTCTTTTTTTGTTCTATTAATGAAAATGTAAGTACAAACATTGAAGCTGACAATAATTTAAATGCTGGCACTTTTTGACCACTTTGAGCCAGACAGGTGAACAATGACACAATCTGAATCTTGTGACCTCTGCTGCAGGGACAAATGAATCCTGGAAAATCCCAGAATAAGTTTACCATATGGACTTGTTGGCCTTTTCAACCCCCCCCCCCCCCCCCCACACACACACACACACAAACATCATGGAATAATATACAATCCAGAGTAGGTCAACAACTATACGGATGGCACCCTAAAGTGAGATGAAAAAAGTGCTCATATAAAAATTTTCTTTAAAAAAAATGAGGTCTGATCATGTTATATTTTCTACCAAAATGCTATGGTCATGATAGGGTGTGCATACAATATATTACATTTGTCAGCACATTTTTTTTTTAAAGTTTTTGCTGTACAATTCTGCTCATAAATTTGTTCCTGATGACACCTTGCTCAGCATTTTACTTGCTACCTACCCTACATTCTTTATTTGTAAACAGCTGGATGTTCACCCTTGTTGTATATGTACACCAGCACAGACTGCAAAGGGTTAACAGGTAAACAGATCTGCAGAGGTGAACAAAAGGTTACTGAAAGGTATT
Organism: Hermodice carunculata; assembly: GCA_964020975.1. NCBI lineage: Eukaryota > Metazoa > Annelida > Polychaeta > Eunicida > Amphinomidae > Hermodice > Hermodice carunculata. The sequence goes on from OZ026625.1 coordinate 57,529,061, forward strand.
GGTTTTCAAAATACTCTGACCAACGCCTTTGCTAACACTGACAACATCACCACAGGGCAGAGTACAGCTGTACTTAACATGATTCAGTGATATAATCACCACAGCCATATCTTTGACTGGAAGGTTCGTAACTCAGGAAACGAAGTATAGCACAAATACTGACCGATGCAGGAAGAGACAGAAGGGACATCTATAATGATATACCACAACCTGTTGAACATCTTTCGATGTGGTATTGGTTTCAGAGCAATACCAGTTATTTTTCCACTGGTCAGGTTCCAGCACTGTTCTCTGATTTCTGCATGTTGTACGCCATTGAGGCACCAACCTCAGTGCTCTGCTCTAAACATTTGCAGACATCAGGACCTGGTAATTGACTATTAACAGATGCACAACTGCACAGGGTCTGACAGACCACTGCAAGGGGCCCCCTCCCCTTCCTCCTCCCCCCCCCACCCCCCAATCCACACACCCATCGTGGAAAACATGCAAGTATCTATCTGTACAACTTGACTTGAAGGCGCATCACAGGAAAAACAATTTTCTAACTGGTAGAGTTGAGAGCTGTGGCGCATGTGACCATACTGGCCCAAAAGAGTTACACGCTTGCTACTTGAATATCATTGGAATTTACTCTCGCAGAAGGAAAGAGAATATACTAGACCACGAGTGGAACACACAAGACTCTATTTACTCACAAATAACACATGTAGAACCACACGGTGTAACTGAATACATATTTAATCAATAATTAAAGATAGACACATTTAAAAAAAACTGAGAGCGGTGTCGGTGAAAACACGACACACTCCCCAAGGATCTTTAAACTGCTCAGGTTGGAGACAAATGTGGCAGGCATGGTTAGCCATGCTTTTGCAAAAGCCTATCAGCAAATTTCCATTTGTATGGAATGGCAATGTGGAAGATGGCTTCCCAACAGAGCATCACTGGCAGGTACACATACACTGGAACACTGAGAAAAAAATCACTATAGCCAGGATAAAACTGTGCTGTCATGTTTTGTCACATTGCCTGAGAACACCTGAACTGGCTTGTGTGACTTTTATCCCCACTACTCAAGGCCAGTTTCTCAGGCAACAGCTACTGAAACCCACTAATACCGGCACAAGGCAGTTGCACAACGGAATAAAGCATAAATTGCCTACACTTAATTCCATCATGCACGCACAGATGTGCAGAGTACTTGTGCCGGTATTTATATAAGTGGGTTTCACCCAACAGCACACATGGTACACTTGCAGCCTTTCATCTCCATTATCAATGCCACATCATACTTTCCCTTATATTTTGCCTCTGCAGTAAACATAAAAAATGACATCAGAAGCTGGTGAGTCCTTTGATGTTACACCACATCAACCACTACTGGATGCATAAAAGCAAGCATGTAAATTACATCTAAAGAATATTTGCGTGTTCTCGACACAGACTCTCCCTTTTGTTATTCTATTTTTCCAAGTTCTACTTTCATGCGCTAATACAGCAATAGGTTGCACTATTTTTTTGCCTGTGGTTGGAACTTTATCTGACAATTTGGGTCTACTTTTGTTTCACTTTCACTATACCCACCCAAATGGTTAGCACTGGCTGGACATTCAGACTTGTTGCTGCAGGGGACACTGTCCTCTGAGTGTCACTCACTGGGCCGGCTATCACATTTAGCCTTTCCCTACTGGAAAAGTCCAAAAGTGATCTGCTTCAGGGTTTTGACCATTTCTCAATGACAGAAGCATTTTGAATGAGAATTACTGATGATGTCCCTCCAGACAACAGGCTCAAAGTCAACAGCCTTCCTTATGATGCCCAACATACAGCAAAGAAAGCCGTTGATCTAGCCTTGACCCACACATAGGTAAACACTTTAAATTTTAATATCTTGAACAACACACAGGAAAACTGGTGACTTAAGCCTTGACCCTCACATAGAAAAGCTGTTGACTCAGTCTTGACCTTCACATAAGAAAGTTGTTGACTCAGTCTTGACCCTCACATAAGAAACATGTTGTCTCAGTCTTGACCTTCACATACAACAGCTGTTGACAGTCTTGACCCTCATATAAGAAAGCTGTTGACTCAGTCATGACCCTCACATAAGAAAGCTGTTGACTCAGTCTTGACCTTCAAATACAACAGCTGCTGACTCAGTCTTGACCCTCACATAAGAAAGCTGCGGACTCAGTCTTGACCTTCACATGCAAAAGCTGTTATCTTAGTCTTGACTCACATAAGAAAGCTGTTGACTCAGTCTTGACCCTCACATACAAAAGCTGTTGACTCAGTCTTGACTCGCATAAGAAAGCTGTTGACTCAGTCTTGACCCTCACACAGGAAAGCTGCTGACTGAGCACACCCCTCAACCTCTTTGTCTTAACCCTTTTTTCCCCATGGATGCCATCACCAGGTTTCCTTGGCCTCGTGTCTTGACCCATACCACGGACAACTGTTGATCCAGGTACACATTCCTACGACTATTCTCATTCGAAAAATTTTTCACATTCAAATTAACAGTAAACATTGAAGCGGGTAACATCTGACCACCTACTGCTCTTGGTTGGTTTGAGAGAAAAAGTGTAAATATATATTGTTAGGCTTTATTTTTATTCCTCTGCCCTGAGGGATCATCAATTGTATCAGAAAGGTGACCGGTTGGCAAACTATCAGTAGCACAGCTTCACCTCAAGTGAGATCTGCTCTTTACTGTGGAAACATTGCTGCATAACTTGGCCACTATTTAAGACCTGCTGATTTCATTTATCACTGTCCTGATATTAGCTTTGATTTGTTACAGTCAACAGAGATAACACCATCAGTGGTTTATCACTAGTAAGGGAAAAGTTTTTAAATGTCAGTATGCCAATGTGAGCCCGCTAGTCATTTTCACACAGTGGGGTGTAGTACCTACACCAGCCCATCACCACTGTAATCAGTCAGCACTGAGGTGGGCCGGGATCGGTGTGTTTTCATTTAGGCCCAATCTGACAGCCTTTCTGACTTTATAAAGAATTCTTATCACAGTTGCCATAAACCAATTTGATGTCGTAAGGGTCAAAACATTGGCCAAGAAATAAGCATATCATTCGACTGACAAGACGTGGATCTGTTAATCAGCATAGAGATACTAAAGCCTCATCTAGAATGCACAGTACGTCATAGCCACACTCCCAGCCTATAGCAGTTAACTCTTAAGGTGCCAAGCTTACACTGAGTCAACAACTTTGCTCAGCGCTTGCTTCCGGTGATGCACCCAAAGCGTGCCAAGGAAAGCTGTTGACCTGGACCATTCTGCTGTTCTCCACAACTGTTTATACGCTGAATAAAAGGTGAACTTACAAAGAATATGAACCTAGAATAGTTACATGTACATCATTTCAGCACACACTGACTTTCATTGAATTGGCAACGAAAGGCTCAACTCAGATCTGCAGCTACATTGACGAAAAACAGCATGGCTTTCCAATCTTCCCTCACCCAGATCCCTTTCATTCCAATATAAAATTAGTCCTCCTTTTCTTCAGATTACAAATTAACCCTTACTGTCCCCAAATCCCTCCATCCAAACCACAAACTAAGGCATAAAAACGTGCTGGTACTCCTTGCTCAAAGTACCAGCCCAACTTGTCATCATCACTTACCATCCTTGAGGCCCATGATCCACATAGTGTCAAGGGAGTCCACCAGGGTGAGCCCCACTCCAAACCACTCCTGCCAGCCCTTGGAGAGAGGTCGCAGCTCATCGTGACCCCATGCATACTTCTTGTAGGCACGCCATGCATGCAGGAAGGCATCCTTAACGGCTCGTTGCTGTTCATTCTTGGGACCTGAAATGTACATAGACACTCAGTAAGGTGGAAATTTCCCTGGTACGCTCAAACCATGACAGGTTTTCATTTCTTTTAAGGTGGCAACCAAGTGACTGTAAACAAAAAGTCCCATTGCATTTGATAGCTTTCTTTGTAATGTGCTTTGGAAAAGCAATTTGACCTCCATGCAAGGAGTAATGAATATAGGCATGATTTCATTAAAATTGAAATTGAAATTTGCTCATGATTTAACTTTTAATTGAAATTGCCTCCACATATCGTGTTAAATCAATCATTTCAGCACAAATAAGGAAGCATAGAAAAAGATATCAAATTGGAAAAGCCATGGACAAATTCTCCAATGTGTGTGTGTGTTTTCAACTTTTAACAGAATGGCTATTTAAACAGTAAATTTAGCTTAAGACTGGGCAAGTGGCCATCTTTTAAACAGTATATTGCAAAAGTCTTTTAAATTTCAGAGATTTATATGATACAGACAAGTAAATCAGCAACAAAAATAGTTTGTTCATTTCAAAACAGTATTTTGTGCAGACTTACCTTTCAACAAAATTTATATTTTTATTTATTTTTACATTGGTAAAATGCGAAAGGTTTCTGTTGGTGGCAATATGGAAATAAATACAGAGAACCTTTAAATGCATTATGTGTCCCCCTTTTAACAAGTAGCCACTGAACCCCCCCTCCTTATGAGGGTGAACCAGTGCAGAAGGGGTTTGTTTGCTATTCACATCTTCCTTAACATGTAGGACTTAAAATAAAGTTGGCTGAAATGAGTATGCACACTTCCTACCTCAGGTCTACCAACCCTGCAAATCTCAAAGAGCTATCAGTTATAGTTGCAAAGATATGCTCCAGACAAAATTGTATTGGGATCTTGAGCTTGCTTAATGAACTTCGTTAATTAATAAACAAATAAAGGAAAGTAATTAGCCACATAAATTTATGCCTATGCACACCTCCTGCTTCTGGTCTACCAACCCTGAAAATTTTAAAGGGTTACCACTTATAATTGCAAAGTAATACTCCTGAAAAAATGTATTGCATCTTGAGCTTGCTTAATGAACTTTGTTAATTAATATATTAATGAAGGAAAGTAATTAGTCAAAAAAATTTTTGCCTATGCACACCTCCTACCTCTGGTCTACCAACGCTGAAAATCTTAAAGGGTTACCACTTTTAGTTGCAAAGTTATGCTTCACACAAAATTGTATAGTATCTTGAGCTTGCTTAATGAACTTTATTAATTAATTAATCAATGAAAGTAATTAGCCACGCAAAACAGTGCCTATGCAAACCTACTACCTAAGGTCTATTAGCCATAAAAATTTCAAAGGGTTGGTATTAATAGTTTAGAAAATATGGCCCGGACAAATCTTGAGCTTGCTTAACGAACTTTGTTAATTAATCAATTAATGAAAGTAATTAGCCACACAAAACAATGCCTATGCACACCTACTACCTAAGGTCTAGCAACCACAAAAAATCCAAGGGTATAGGATTAATACTTTAGAAGATATGGCCCGGACAAAATTTGTCTTCCTTAACGAACTTTGTTAATTAATTAATTAATGGAAGTTATTAGGCACACAAAACAATGCCTATGCACACCTACTATCTAAGGTCTACCCACCATAAAAAAATCAAAGGGCTGGCATCAATAATTTAGAAGATATGGCCCAGACAAAATTTGTATCGTATCTTGAGCTTGCTTAATGAACTTTGTTAATTAATTAATGCAAGTAATTAGCCACAGAAAACAATGCCCATGCACACCTACTACCTAAGGTCTAGCAACCATAAAAAATTCAAAGGGCTAGCATTAATAGTTTAGAACATATGGCCCGGACAAAATTTGTCTTGCTTAATGAACTTTGTTAATTAATTAATGCAAGTAATTACCCACACAAAACAATGCCTATGCACACCTACTACCTAAGGTCTACCCACCATAAAAAATTCAAAGAGGTAGCATTAATAATGTAGAAGATATGGGCCGGACAAATTTGTTTCTGACGGACAGAAGGACAGACGGACGGTGCCCATTACCATATCCCCTCCCCCACTTCGTGGGCGGGGGATAAAAAGAGCTTTCATTCTAGCAACCATGGTAACAGCATGTGTCATCTAAGGTCAGTGGTTTATGTATTGCCTGGCATGTCCTGTTGCAGCTGAACCATGACTACCAGGCAATGCAAAAAGCCACTGACAAATGCTGTGCCAGCTTTAGTGTTTCGTATGCAATTAGAGCACCTGCCTTGTCCCCTACATGTACTGATAGAGTGCTGTCCAGCCAAAAATCTCTGTAGCAAAATTTTCTTTGTAGGATTCTTTCCACTTCTTTATATAAAAACAATTATTTTTGAGAAAATCTGTAGCAATTTTGATGAGCTTTGTAGCAAAATTTTGCTACAATGCTCCAGTTGGACAGCCCTGTGATAATCCTATTAACAACAGCAGGTACTCATACTTAACTATATTAACTGCAGCTCTGGCCTGGTCCCCTTTGTTGCTAGGCAACAGAACTATAACTTCACTATGATAAGGGCACTTGTGTCAGTAAAGTTATTTACATGGAACCATCCAGACATAATGCTTTTTCTAGCAGATAAATGAAATTTTCTCAATACGTTTAACATCTCATAAGTTTTAAAACTCAGTGAACAATTTTCTAAAACTTTTTGCTTTCTGAAGTTGTAACATTTTTTTTTTCTTTTTCTTTTTTTTTTTATGATGGCAGCTCATTTCGCCCTTTCATACTAGTCAAGTTTTTATCAAGCTTATTCTGCCTTCCTTCCTGTCAAGTTCCTGGCCACAGCCTAGGTGGCAGCACAGGGTCCCAATTAATATGAGTATCTCCTTAATAGGCAGTGACTGCTCTGATTGGATACAGGGGTGGCAGGAGTGATTGTTCCGATTGGATACAGGAGGGGCAGTAGTGATGGTTCTCATGGCTGGATACCAAGTTACTTCCCTAAAGCTCCATGATCCTGTGTGCTGGGGAATTGGGCCAAGGTAACTGGTGCATTTTGGCCACCTGGCTACAAGGAAAGCCAAACATACATTGTGTAAAAGTGTGCCATACACATTAATCTATCATTTACCTTTCACGACCCTGTCCCCCTCCCACAACTGCACTTCGAAGATTCAAGAGATGCCAAATTCGTTTGTTTCAATGATATGAATGCTATTATTAGTTAATCTTCTAAATTTATTTCTACAGTAGTTGACACAGGCGACTGGTGCCAAAGGTTGCAAGTTCTAGTCTCCCTCATTCCAAACATGAAAAAAAAAAAATTTTGCCCTTCTTTTCTACTCTCTGCCCACCGCCCCACCCCCCACCCTGCCTTCATTCATTGTTGCCCTTTCAAAATCACTATGGCAGAATGCATCTGCAAAATATGACATTTGCTGCCCACTTTAAATTCACAGACTCGACAAGATGGCCTTGACACTACATTCCTTGGAATTTGGTCAAAGGTTCACGTCACCTCAGCAATGAGCCAATCAGTAAGCAGTGTATATTTGCCCACTAGTCTTGACCTACTTTATGTAATAACAATGAAAAGCTTTTTAGTGAGTGGTATGGAAGAGGATTTTGCTCTTGGAATATCGGACTTGATAGTGATCAGAAGGTACTTGGGCTTACCAATTTGGATTTGTTAGGTTTCTTTTTATACTAGACAACATAGCATCACAAACATTGGGGCAAACTTCAGAATTTGATTTCTGTGTACCTGAGTATATGTCACCGGTGGCTCCACCTGTGGCTTTCTCTGCCTTGTCCCCTGGTGTCTGCAACACAAACAACAAAGAACACAATTGTCAGTTCCATGAAGTTGCACACTGAGAATTTGGCACACCAATGCAGCAATGTGGTTTCACCACACTGTCCTAACAGGACATGCAGCATGGATCTCCCCATTTATTCCTTGTCAGCTCAGCTATAAACAAAAAAAAGAAAAAAGAAAAAGAAAAAAAGCACCAGGCCACATATCATTTTATCTGCATTATTCAAACCTAGGTATGCTTAGCTGTCATTACTACACACAATTTCGTGCTCACCAGTTCACTCAAAGTTAAAAACACAGTTGCCCTTATTTGCTTTATTGAGTCCTGTTTTACTGTATGTAAACTCTGGTATTCATTTCACACTTTAAAGTCCCTCATCATTTTAATCAAACTGCTTCCATTCCTATGCTGTAGCGGCAGTGGCATCAATCGGTCTCTTACAGAAGAATTGACATGCACTGTCCATTTACCTGTCTAACTCTAGATAATCGGCTCTCTCTTAATGTTTGCATATATTATTTATTACTGGTGTATGTCAATCACAATATAATCCCACAACCTCAATGTGCACACAGTGAATATTTCAAAAGTAAAGCTCCTGGATTATGCAGCCCCATGTCAGCGACCACATTACAAACCCTGGGAGGTAATCATCACATCAATTTAATCATTTACTACTTCATACTTCCTTCATCATTGATTGTGTTGAGCATTTCAGTCCTGTTGATCCCCACTCTCAGTTCCTCTACTGCACAGCAGTCAATCCATTGGAAGCCATTACTGAGTACAGTCAAACCACATTCTACTGACACCACCTGTTCCCCTGCAAAATGTGCCCCGATAACTGAATATGCCAGATAACTGAAGTCAAATACCAAAAGAATTTGACTTTACATCCCTCACAACTTGTGTCTTTTAGTGAATATGTCAGATATCTGAGTGTCATTGCAACAAGATTTCAGTATACAATGTGTCTATATACAGCGAGGGTTAAGCAACAGGACTGGCAATGATCACGATAACTGTACACTTTACATACAGCATTTTTCAATGTCTGTGCATGCAATACGTAACAGTCATTGGTTACTGTCCTTGTTCCCATCAATTTTTTTCTTTTTCTAGTAAAACATAAAAATCTAGCAGTCGTTAATTTATTTTTTTTTTCATTTGTCGCCTGTCACCATGCAGATAATGGAGTCACATTTCCAACTGCCTTTCATTTGATCCTGTCACAGTGTTGCAAATATATTACACCTGTAATTACATATTAGATAATGGAAAGCCTGCTCTGAGGTGCCATTTATGACAGGATTACCTGCCACGGAGCTGGATCGTAACCACACGCTTCACATTTGACACTTCCCTCATTCACCCAGGACATTAATTATCGTCATTATGCCATTCAGTTCCAGTTAATACATTGTACAGACATGGCTTGCAAAAAAAAAAAAAAAAAAGGAAAAAAAACCAACAAACAAATAATTGCACGATAATACAGCAGCAGCATTGACTTTTTTATATAACAGAGCAGCCCAAGGAATTTGAGGCAAAGATACAGTTGTTTTCATAATGCATGACTGGAATACATGTACCTTTCAAATATTTCCGTCCAGTAGAGAGCCGTTTAATTATTTTTCCCCTCCCTCTTTTGTTGTGTGTGTGTGTGATCTGCAAATCAGGAAATTCTTTGATGTGAGTTGTGATTATTTTGCCATTTATTGTACATGTATCACAACAAGGTAGTTATTTTGTGAACTGGATGTGTATCCCACCAACCCTGTCATGGCCGTCATGACGGTGTTTCCCCCCACACTGCATCATGCCCTCATGTCCGCTATGACTGCTGCTTATCGCTTGAATTTGCCTATGCATTTTGCCCCTCTCTTCCCAAAAGAACTGTCCGTGCTTACATGTAACCTCTTCCTGCTCAGAGTACGACTGGGTCAATAGCCTCCCTTGGCGTGGGTTGGGTGCGTTCACCTAACCGATGTCAAGGGAAGCTATTGACCTAGCTAATGCCATCATGAATGGTCTTTCATACAAATCTCACCAAAAGTGTGTTGTAGTGACGAGAAATTTAAGCTAAAACCTTAATTAAGGCAGATGAAAATTGACCTCTGGGCGCTTTTGATCGACTTGAGCAGGAAAGGGTTAAACATTGCTGCACATCTCCAATAAACTTTCACATGCTACATGTTAACAGAAGTTGCAGAACTACCAAAAATTTCGTATTTCTTGTGATTTTTTTTTCTTTAATAATGTCTACAGACCTACTCATGTTACTCACATTTAAAAATATCACTTACACCATTTGTAGCACTGTCTTAGTATCATGAGTGTCAATCAATTTATTATACCATGTTTTATTTCTTCATAAATTTACACATTTATTTAAAATTATAAGTTTTTTTAATTATAAATTAAAATTATAAGTTGCAGAGCAGACCTATAAATGCGCCGACTGTCAAAACCTCAGAGCCTAAGGGTCCCCACACAACCAGCTTACGCCTGTACATCTCCGCTCCTATATTCTGTAGGATGTACTAAATTGGAATCAGTCTTCTTGGAACCTCAAGTCCTGGTTATTAGTTGGTTGTTTCTATATTAGCATAATGTTTGTGTCCCATTTCCACTTGTTCCTTACATACTATAATTTGGATACTTCTCCTCGTTTATGTGAAATTAAATGACACATTATAAAAATTGTACAATTATTATTATCACAAATTTGTCATAACTACAGCAGCGAATGTAAATGTTTATTTCACGTGGTGCCAAGTGCCAAGATGCCTGGTCTGAAGCCTGTACTCGGACCAGACCTTTAACCCTCTAGCATTGTCTACAGACTGAGTCAACAACTTTCGTCAGCCCATTCTGCGAGCAATTTGCCCAAAGTACAAGAAGGAAATCTGTTGCCTCATCAGATAACCTACATCATCCTTGGTGTACTAAAATAAAGCAGAACACATGGGAACATTAATTTTCTCTTAATTTTCGACGGGACTAAGTTATATAATTTAAGTCCAGTGGGGAAAAGGTTACACCTGTACCTCAGTCACTCTGCCCCTCAGGGTTAACATAGGAAGAAAATATGTAAATTAATTAAGATGGCAGCCCTGGGTCCATGGGTACAACTAGCTTAACTCTTTCATTGCCACATTTTTGACTGAGTCAACAGCTTTCCTTGGCATACTTTGGAAACAGACAGCACGCCAAGGAAAGCTGTTGACCTGGACCATTATATTCTATGTAACTTCAGGTGTACAGGTACTTGAACGAAAGGTCTTTTTGCAAGGAAATTAATGAATCTAGCTCCTTATCATAATTCAGAGCAGTTCAGTTTGAAGTAATTTGGCTTAAGTTACATTTGGCATGGAAGGGGTTAACGGAGTGATCAAAACCTTACCAAGAAATTAACACTGCAAGATTTTACCTCAGAATCTACCAGCAGGCATCATTGTTATTTACTTTTGAGATACGACTCCAGCATTACTGACAGCATGTCTAACTCCACCACTGCTGGGAGGGGGTCTTTCTAGTGTGTATTAGATGTCCACTAACACACAACTGTTGCATATGTATTTAGACAATTTTATCTCTTACTGTAGCATTTCACTTCAATATATATACTCTCAAATGCATGCACATGTATATTAAATATATATACACAAACACAAATACCATATTATCCCTATTTGTAGCATACTTCCTGATAGCAGCACACAAACCCTACTTTTTGAAACAGAGATCACAGTGTCAATGTTTGAGTCCAGCATTGTGTGCCTCAGAGACAAATGGAGTGTTGCAAGTCCACATCTCATTTGACATTGTACATGGAACAGATGGCGCTGTGCACAGTTACGAGTTTTTAAAGCAACATGGACAAAATGCCAGGGCATAAGGTAACATTATAGTGGTGCACATTTTTCAAACATTCCATGTGTTATGTCATGCACACTACAGTGAACAAGGGTAATATGACATTATGTACTGTACTCCTCCTAATAAGGGCCCCTGCTCTAAAAAGCGCCCCCCCATCTCCTTGGAATCTGCATCATAAAAAAATCAGACCATAAATTTTTTACATCTTTCATGATTTTTTTCACCGTGCTAAATATTTTATCTATATACATAGCTCAAAGAAGGGATCTTATTGAAGGCTTGTCAATTGCACTGCACTTTTGTAAGCATCATGGGTGCTGCTAGGAAGGAGTATGTTATCGTATAATCATTATCACCATCACAAATGCATATTTTGAAATTGACACTAAGCCCATGTCAATGTTCCTGTTAAATACCCAGCAAAACTACAATTTACTGTCAAACTACACCATTCTGCAGCACAGCCTCTAGGCAGATTAACCAATATTTCTGGTTCAGCTACGGTATCTCATCTAAACAGCATTATACCAACAGGCCTCCCCAAGTACATGTATTATTATTTTGTACATATATACACAAGCTGTGACATGGTTCCAGTGACAGCAGTACCAGAATACAGGTATATATATATATATATATATATATATATATATATATATATATATATATATATATATATATACCTGTCACTTATGTCACATGGTAGGAGACCTCCTTCCTAGCTTTCAGACTGTATTAGCGACATTATGACATTACGATATCTCATTACCAGCAACATTCTGCTCAGTCCCCCACAAAAATGCAATAATGATGTACTGTCATGGCCTTGGGACATACAGCAGCCACCATGAAAAACACCATGGAAATGCTGACAAATAGCACGGTACATCATCCCACAATCTGCTGGCCAGGTGAACAACAATACCAGGACTGTGGGGGCTCCATTCACTTTATATGTACACTATATATGTACATGTAATATATGCCCCTTTCCCAGTAACCTGGCCATGGGGTGCAGCTGAAATTGCATTGAAGCAACCCTACATTGCAGATCTACCCCGAAGATTGGAATACCCATCCGTCATTTACCTAAATGTATATAACAAGACTATCATTGGCAATACAGAGCTTTCATATTAGGTGCGGGGCTGCCTTGGTCTACCTCACTTGACGAGGATGTAGCCACATGTGCATGCAAATCACTGAATGCAACACATGGCAACAAGGTCCTTTTTTTATTGTCAAACAAGTAAGTATGTGAATTTTACTGTTTAAAAAGTCATAATCCTGATCTGCAACTGAACATGACACACATGTAAGAATTAAGGAGACCTCATATAATTATGTTCACCATAAATATGCTGTATTCTTACAAATGTTTGTAACACCTTTGTTTTGTTTTTTCACCCCTTCACCCACACCACAGTGGCTGACAGACAGACAGACAGCTGTCCCTGCTTTGAGAGGAGGACGTAATTTTGAGCCCATGATCACTGTTACTTAAAATCAACTTTTTGGTAGCTCCAGTCAGCCAGCAGCAGTCAGCACCGCCTGGACGCCTGACAGTGGAGCCTCCAATGTACAGGGACTGAAAAATGGACCACAGTTTCTGGGCACTGTCTGTAGCTCCATTATTTTAATATTGTTGATACATGTATATGTAGCATTATCACCTGTCAAACACTTGATGACGACTGTTACGCCACATCAATCATACTATCCTTTCCCTATTTAAGTTGCTTAATTTTCACATTGACAACTTTTTGTCTTTTTCCATGAGCTGTTGATTTTTCACATTTTTAGCATACAGGGGCCTCAGGGCATAACTGCATATGTACAACATGCACATTAAGTATACATTGATCATGTTTACTGACAGTTGTGAGCTGACAATGCTTTCATGTCACGCAGTATCATGCTCTGAACAAATATTTGTCATATGTGTACATACACACTCAGCAACTGTTACTATGAAGTATATCGCTGATTAACAGTGACAGATTGCGGCTTCACAGGAGTTATGCATACTCCATCTTTGTGTATACATGTATTTGCCTTGAAGACAACTGCATATAATGGCTGAGATGAGACTGCAGAATTCTTTTGTTACTGGGTTTATCACTGTTTATAATGTGGTGCAGCCTGTCCAAACAAAATCCCATGCTGACTGAACCAGCTGACTGTGCTGTCAGACAATGTTGTCTTGACTTTTTCAGTGCCAACCGTGACTAAAATTAAACTACACTGAATACAATTGTCCAGGGCAACAATATTCCTTGACCCGCTTTGGTCATAATGCACCCAAAGCAAACCACGCAAAGCTGCCGACTCAGTTGAAAATGTGGCACTGAAAGAGTTGGAAGTAACTACAAACAGGTTATCAGGAAATAGAGCCTCAGTAAAGTCTGTTACCTGTTTGGTCTACCACTAATGTGTGCCCTTGTACATTCCCAGGGCACAGTCTTCATACACATTGATATATTTTTCTCAAATGCTTTCATTACATTTTCATAGACCAATGACTACACAGCTGATGCTTTACCTTAATTAGTTTTTACATTTCATTTATCGACTCTGTTCTCTCATTATAGTCCTGTTTCTGCACCTTGGCATGTCCTACTCCAGCTGCCTTTGTGGAAGCTGCAGCACACCTAAGGTAAAGCAACAATCCCTAGTTTTATACTCAGCAAGGAACAGTGGGTAAATGGTCAATACTCACACAACTCACAAAGCATCAAGTGGCAATAAAGTTCACTACAGGACGGGTACAAGGTGCCCAACCTCTGCCAAGGAAAACTATTCACTCATTCATCTTATTCAAGCCAGCAAAGGGTTAAAAATGTCTCATTTCACAGTGGCCACCACAAGTACCTGGCTTGACGACTGGCAGTACACAATGGGAAAGCTATACAGATGACACGTACATGTACAACACCGGCCTGGACCAGAACACTGTGCAGCACAAAATTGTAAAAACCGAGTTTGCAACAACAACTCTGCTGACAGAACCTGGCAACACACACAAGACCCACACACAGTGAAATCTTCAAGACCACTTGCATAAATAGCAGAGTTTTACAGTTCAATTTAGGCTAATCCTTAATTGAATTATACTTCCGTGAAGACCACTCCCCTGATAAAACCACATTTTTCAGTCTCTTATGTGGTCTTAATATAGGGTGATACCACTTGTACCGTATACAGTATAGAGAACTGTAAGTTCCAACTGTACGGGCTCCAGAGGACACAACCTAATAGCTGGCTATTGTGACCAGTAGAGGATACAGTGGTACCTCTTTTGAGAGACCGCCCCTATGGCCGGCCAAAATGCGGTCTCTCAAAACAGGTGGTCTTTCATTAGAGGTACAAAAACATGGAAAATACAGTGCAGTGTTCTAAGAGAGTGGTCTTAAAAAGACATGCGGTCTCACATTAGGGGGGGTCTCTCAAGAGAGGTACTATTGTAGCAGATCTGACCCACACCACACAAGATACCACTTACCACTCGAAGTGTCACAACACAACTGTGCACTGCTCCAAAACAAAACCAAATAACAACAAGATGCATCCTGACTGACCACAGGAGAACTCACAAGCTGTTTTTTCCTGTTCTTTACTCTTTCCCACAGTTTCTTTCTTTGTTCCTCCCTCAACTTCTCACGTTTTTTCCATCTTGATCGCTTTGCAGTGGCTGGTTTCTCTCGCCATATGCTATCCAAAATTTTGGACCTGTTCTTATTGGTCAATGGGTGTGATGTGTTTGCCCTCTCAATGGACATTGCCTCAGAAGCATTGAATCTCTGGCGGGTGAGTGTTTCAGAAGTGTTCCTTTTGCCATTGATTTGTGATTGAGATACATTTCCTTTGCTTTTGGTCAATGTTTGAGACTTATTGAACATGTGTGCAGTTCCAGCACTCTGATTGGTTGGACCAACATTCTAAAAATAGCAACAGATGCAGGACTGTGAAGCTCTTTCACACAAACTGTTCTTGGAAACACACCCACATTAATTATCAATTATGCAGGACCACAACACTACCAAGTGTTACACTCAAATTAAAATTGATATCAGCGAGCATGTGAAGCAACCAACATAATACAATATGGTTGTAATGGTGTTTAATGTTGTCATTAGTATGAAAATTAATGCATCAAGTTACAAACCAAATATTGTTATTGCAAGTAACAACATTAATTTGAAAATAGGAATGACAAAAAAAAATATGTACATCTTAGAAACATGGATGTTGCAGCACTATACTGGATGATATTAAGTCTTATGATTTAACCCTTTCCCCCTCAAACCGGCCAAAACCGGCTGGTGGTCAAATGTCGTCTGCTTCAGTGTTTTCAACTAATTTCAACAGTTATGAAAAACTATTTGACTAAGAAATGTACATGAGACTTATCAAGATCACATGCCCCAGGTCAGCAACTTTCCTTGGCATGTGTTGGGCACTTAGTGCCTAACCCATGCCAAGGAAAGCTGGTGACTCAGTCTTAATTCAAGGGGGAAAGGGTTAAATACGGTATCATCAAAGCTTTATGCACTTTATCTTCTGGTGCAGTTCCCTTACTTAACCTCCCACCCATATAAACAAAATAAGAGGTCTGTGTGAACAGCTCCATATTCAGCTTACCTTCGGAAATCCCGTTCCTAGACACGCTAGTTTACATTCAACATGGAAAATTACAAACCAAATTATACAAAAAACCCACTGACCGCCAACAATTCCTCCATAAATCCTCATGCCATCCCCCCCATACCAAAAAAGCCCTCCCCTACAGCCAAGCCCTCCGCTACCGACGCATCATCACCGACCCACACATATTCGAACAAGAGCTCAGTTCCTTAGAAACAGCATTCTGTCAACGAGGCTATTCCCAGGCTGATATCAGACCACAGTTTGACAAAGCCAAGACACTTTCCAGAGAGCAGACCTTAACACAGAAAGGCAAAAAGACTACTATCCCCAAACCAGTCTTAGTCCTCCCTTACCACCCAAACCTCCAGCATCTCCATAAAAATCTCAAGGATCTTTGGGAAAAAGCACTTCCTCTCTAATCCACTCCTGTCCCCCCTCTATAGAGATTACCCCATGATAGCCTATAGAAGACCAAAAAACCTTAAAGAATTTTTGGTCAAAGCAACACTCACCCCCAAAAAATCCCAAACCACCCCCAATGGTGCTCCAGAAACACTTAACCCACCCCCAGGAGTTCACCCCTGTGAGAGATACCCCCTTTGCCATACCTGCAAATATTTGCAGAGAGGCGACACATTCCAGGGCTACCATTCCCCAAGAACCTTTCGTATCCAAAAACACCTGTCCTGTAGGTCCTCACATGTCATCTACCTCATCAATTGTATCAAATGCCAAATCCAATATGTAGGCCAAACAGCACAACCCCTAGCCAACAGACTGTCCCAACACCTTTCCACCATCCGTAATAAGCACCATACATCAATTGGGCAACACTTCAACCTACCTGGACACAACATCATAGAAGACCTTAGAATTCTCCCAATAGAACAGGTCATTACAACACCACACATCAAGTCAATAGACAACAACATTCTTAAAATTAGAGAAAGCTCCTGGATCAAAACTCTAGGCACCCTTACCCCTAAAGGCCTGAACCAGATAGCCTAAAGTAGCACCCAATGCACAGACCCCCATCCCCCATTCTCAGGGTTTGACGGCTCTAGTGATACATGGATATTCAGTTTCCCCCTCTCGGGGACACCTGCACATATACATGTAGAACAACGTACCATCAAAGCTTTATGCACTTTATCTTCTGGTGCAGTTCCCTTACTTAACCTCCCACCCATATAAACAAAATAAAGAGGTCTGTGTGAACAGCTCCATATTCAGCTTACCTATATACCGTATTCATTTTAATAAGCGCACACTCCCTTATAAGCACACGCACTTGTTTTTTCCAAAGAGAAGAACCCCCAAAATATCCCAAAGCTTTCAAATGAGTGGTAGAAGTTATTACACTTAGGAGCTACATTTTTTCAGCTTTTGTGGATGAATTTTTTTTTAATAGCGCACTGTGCGCTTTAGATGAATACTTTACATGTGCATTTATCCCAAAATAGGTCCCTGAGCCAAGTCGACCTTCAGCTACTTTAACTTAACTCAACTATGATGAGCAGAACTGAGCCAAACAATTAATTTTGAGCTAACAGTATACGGATCATGCAGATACTTAATCTTGTGACCTACTTTTTCTAAGATTCTGCCAATGTACATTCTAAGTTTGAAGTGAATGTGATGTAAAGTCTTTAGAAAATTGCATACATGAACACTGTACATCTGTATTCCTATACATGTACCAATCATGCTAACATGGATTCTTATTGATCATTTCATAATTTTGAAGACTTGTTAAAACTCAAGAAATTATCCTAGGGACACTAAATGTATATATTTGGGTGACAGAGTCAAGCTACATTTTTAGCAAGCTTGAACAAGCTTAAACATGATACAGTATGTGAATTGGGGAAAAAAAATTAACAAGATATGTTTGTAAAATATAAATGTCCCACTACCATCATTATGTTTGCTCTCATTACCCTGTTGATAGTACTAAATGGGGCACTCATGACCTTGGGTAGTGGAAGCAGAAACCAAATTCACTAAAGTGGCCTTGTGACCTTGGAAATTAGGTCAAGCTCACCCTTTTTGAAGCTAATCAAGCCCTAATAGAAGACTATAAACATCTACAAAATAAAAGCCCTGGCTCAAAAAATTCTGCAATTATTAAGCAGGAACCAAATTCAGCAATGTGGCTCTTTGACCTTGGGAATTGACTCAAGTTCACTCATTTCAAAACTTGACCTAGCTCTCATAGAAGGCTGTAATCCTGTGCAATATGAAAACCCCATGTCAAAAACATCTAAGTTATCATGCAGAAACCAAGTTCACTAATAAGTTGCTAGGTGGTGACCTTGGGAATTTGGTCAAGGTCACCCATCTTCTAAGCTGACTAATCCCTAACTGAGACTATTACCATGTGCAATATTGAATTCACAACTTAAATTCTGAGTTACAATGCTGAAACCAAGTTCACTCAAGTGCCCTTCTGGCTTTTGAATTTACTTCAAGGTCACCCATCTTTGAACATGACCTAATTCTGGATAAGGACTATAACCCTGTGTAATATACAGGTCCTATCATAAACCCTTTTCTAGTTACTGTACAGGAACCAAAACTTACTACAGTACCTCCATGACCTTGGAAATAGGGTCCAGGTTAACCACCTTCATAGTCCACCTTGTCATTTTACTGGAGTACAATGTATATATCTGGGCACTATCAATGTCTTATCCCAGAGACTTCTTGAGTTATGATGCAGAAACCAGTCTCTCTACCGACACACTGACCGACCGACAAGTGCAAAGCTATATGCCCTGCCTACTTCAAAGGGGGCATAAACACGCACACACACACACACACACACACACACATGCACACACACACACACACACACACACATATCTGCCTCCAAAGCAGACCCACGCTGAGTCACATCCATGTACTCCACTGGAACCTGCCCTTGTTTAACAAAAGTCACTGTTTTAGCATTGGAAAAGTGACTTTGTTTCTAATTGGCCGAGGATGGTTTCCATGGTCCATGGTAACAGGCTTCAGTACTGCACTAGGGACCAGATGCCACTACTGGTCCACGTGATAACAATCAACTTCCCAATTGGCATCTCAGTCTAGGGGGGAGGGTCATAGTACAGTTTTATTTTCCTTACTGTAAATACAATCTTGCCAAAGAAAGTCAGACCAAGTGTAGCAGAAATAACACAGACCTTGGTCCACTTTGAAGGCAATACCCTGAAGTGTTCTTATCGAATATCAAAGCAGCTGGCCTAGCTGCATAATTCAGAACTTTTTTAAGATTCTTTCCAACCCCCCAACCCCCCCCCCCCCCAAAAAAAAACTAAAATATTCATGAAATCAAAAATTACTGGAATGCAAACCATTTGGAAAAACTTGGTCGAAACCTGCCCAAGGTACATCCCTTAAACATGTAAATTAGAATAAACTGGCTACATCCATAATGCTTACTTATCATACACATGTAGTATGTTGAATTAGCCCCTGGCTAATGTTGTGTGTCTTTTCATATGTACCCACTGAACATAAATATCTATCCATCTGTATCTAACAGCACGTGGCCAGCACTTTTGGGGAAGTTGTGAAATAGTTGGTAAATGAAAATGGCCAGAGGAACACATGATACACTTGGCCGACAAACTGGTCAGCCTAGTTAAAATGGACAAATTGCATTAAGCTACGAAGGTCAGTGAAAACCACCATATGAAAAAACCCACTGTAATGATAATTAATCAGGTGTATCAAAGATACACTAAACCGTGCAGATCATCTACTCAAAATATGTTTCATACCTGTTTTTCCCCTGCTTTAAATTTCCATTTTAATCCCTGATTTTTTTTTTTTCAGAATTTAGTTATCTGTAAAATTGTCAAGTATCTTCTTAAAAAGAATAAATGTTACACGACAGTTTTTCAGTGTATGTACTTATGCTTGAACGCTTTCACCAAAGCAACCATGGAAATACGATGTTCCATTGACCTGAAAAAAAGTCAAACTTGCAGGCTCACAATTATATTCACTAGACGCACCAGTGAAGATGATAAACCAAGAACAGGGTGATCAGCACAGCCATGCACAGAGAATAGACCTGGCTTTATTCATATGGCACCATTAGTGTAGTTAACGCTGTGATAATCTGACATAAGACTGGTTATTGGCGCATGTTATGTTTACGCGTTTGTGTTTTAAAACAATTAGCAAAGCTGTAACAGCCCACAAACCAGAAAACTGAGCATTAGTCACATCTCAACAATAACATTTCAGCACAAATGCTTGGCCGCACATGCAGATATTTGTGCCCTCTTGCCTTTAAGTGACGTGGGGCGTTTTGAGTGACCCCTGGCAGGCTTGACACTTGAGACACAGGTGTGCTCAATATCTTTAGTACCCGGGCTGTTGTCACCTGCAAGAAAGACAATGAGCAAGAAACGTAATCTGCCTACAAGAGAACAAACAGATATTACTTGATGCACGAGAACTGTTCTGGTGGTTGTGGATGGACATGACCATGATATATACCTAGTTTTACAGAACAAGCATCAAGAAATATTTACATTCAATCTAACTTTGAGCATTGCAAGTACAGGAGAGAGCCTGGTGTGTTACGAGACCATAACACATGAGCCATGTGTGTTATTGGACCATAACACGTGTCCCGCCCACATTCCAATAAGCCACGCCCACCTGGGTTTCCAGAACTCAACACTTGAACAAGCTGGGCAAATCAGTTTCTGGTCATTTCTGTTAATTCTGTGTATTGAATTTCTAAATTTTGTGTAATTGAGCAGAAAAATTATGAGGGAAATGTAAATATAAGCATTGAGGGTTGCTTTTGTGTGTGTTATGGCATAATGACGCAGATGATTGAAGCTGGCATCAGGCTAGGCGCACTGGCGTGCGCCACGCCCACAATGTGAGCTTCAATCACGCGCATCATTATGCCATAACACACACAAAATCGACCCTCATTTCTTAATTATCCTTTACAGTCAAAGACTGGACAAACATTAGGAATTACATGTATCCTTTACAGTCACAAACTATTGACATAGCAGTGACAGGTTGCCGTGGAAATTTCAAACCACCTGCAATTATGCTACACTGTAGTAGGATGAACAAAACATCTATAACATATACAACATATCATACATGGTGACCTTATGGGGGGGGGGGGACATGGAACATTGTCAACTTGGGGATAGAAATGTCAACCCAAGGTGATGCGCAGCTTGACCTTTCTTTCTGAGGGTTGATGTTATTTTATGTTTCCCTCCAGCAATCGCCTACTCAGCTGACTCTCAGACCATATTTGTGTCTGGCTGGTGACCCAGTCCTTAGGTCTGCTATCCAGGCAACTCCAATAAGGACACAATTTACTTTATTGCAACAAAAATTATATCTTAGGCATATAAAACAACATTCAATCCCAAAATCTTCGAGCAGGCAAACAATCCAACATGAATGTTGACATATACTTGACCACAACATTGAATAAGTCAGCACTGACAGGCTAAAATGTCTGCTTTACACAGGAGCCACTGACCTCGCAGTACCCACTGTATGGTTAGTTATAAGGGCACTCAGTCTGCACCACCTGGTGAGCTTATCGCAAGTCAGACCAGGAAAAGACAGTAGAAATGTTGTCAACCAGTTCAACATCTATTCACAAGACTCAATTTTTATTTGAGGTATAATAATGTGTTCCATGGTATTAATTCTGTTGACCCCCGCAGTCTATATAAACACATGAACACAATACAAATAAAGTTCATTTCTTAAGTATGCACCATGGCTGACAGGAGTACATATATACCACGCAGATAGGAATACACACACAGTAAAACCTCCCTATACCGAACACCCTTGGGACCAGAAAAAAGTGTTCAGTATAATGAGGTGTTCAGTATAGGGTGGTTTGCCTATATTGGAAGTACATGTATATATATGGGACCGAGAAATGGTGTTCAGTATAGAGAGGTGTTCGGTTAGAGAGGTTTTACTGTACATGGTATATACTATATAGCAGATAGGAATACACATACATGGTGTATACCATGGCTGATAGGAATATGCCTACATGGTATATTTTACTGCAGATAGGAGTACATATACATGTTATATACAATGGCAGATAGGAACATAAAGACATGGTATATACCACTGCAGATAGGAATACATATACAATGGCAGATAGGAGTATGAAGACCTGGTATATACCACTGCAGATAGGAATATACATATAATGGCAGATAGGAATATGAAGACAGGGTATATACCACTGCAGATAGGAATACACATACAATGGCAGATAGGAATATGAAGACATGGTATACTTGGGTGCCCAATTGTCGGACGTGCCCAATTGTCGGACATTCGCGATAATTTAGCCTGTCGTTGATGAAATGTCTCACAAATTCATGAGTTAAATTAGCACCGAATGAATGATTGTAGAATTGCAAACAATTTGGTAATTTTTGTCTTTTGCATTATTTTCAGACAAAAATTTGATTTTTTTGCCAAAAAGTGCATCTTTGTAGCCAAGTGTCTTTTAACACCAATGTTACAACTTTTGAAAAATAAAATTTTGAATTTAGTCTGCATATCAAATCAACGAGGTCTTCATCTCAAAGCCTGAAGTGGGGTTTGCAACCAAAATGTGAATGGAAATTAATCGTAGCCAAATACCTTCCCATGTCCGACATTTGGGCACACCTATTTTTCTATTCATGGCCAGATTTTCTCGATCATATGTTGTAAAACGACTGGGCGTTCACAATCAGAAGAGTGTGGTTTGACAAGAGACATGATGAAACAAACTTCAGTGTCTGGTCTTTCCAGCAACACAGCCAAACAAAATCAGTGAATACGATTTATAGCTTTCCGATGAACGCATCCTACGTATAGCAGTTAGCCGTCCGACAATTGGGCACCCCAGTATATATACCACTGCAGATACGAATACACATACAATGGCAGATAGGAATATTAAGACATGGTATATACCACTGCAGAAGTGGAATACACATACAATGGCAGATAGGAATATGAAGACATGGTACATGTATATACCAGTGAACATAGGAATACACATACTATGGCAGATAGGAGTATGAAGACATGGTATATACCACTGCAGATAGGAATATACATATAATGGCAGATAGGAATATTAAGACATGGTATATACCACTGCAGATAGGAATACACATACAAGGGCAGATAGGAATATGCATCCATTACATATACATGTATCACTGTCAATAGGAATATATATACATGGTATATACCACAGCAGACAGGAATACATATACACAGTACATACCATGGTACATAGGAATACATAGACATGGTGTGTACCGTGTATACATACATATTGACCCTAAAATTTAAGTGCATAGCAAAAGTGCATGGCCACGAGATAGGAATGCATAATGGTAACTTTTAAAGATAAACTGTGTTTTCCTTTTCCTTGCAGAAACCACTGCACATATTCACACTATTGCTGGCAGTGACTCATGCCTTCCAGGCCTGTCGCATTCACAGTGGCCCACCCAACTATCCACCTGGCTTCTGGTGATGTAATGTGGTCATGAGTTGCAGTGATTTCACAGTTTTGTGACACCCTATCAAAGTAAAACCCACCACATTGCACAAACAATCATCCCAGTGTGAATTCTCTTGCTCACATGATATCAACATCAAGCCCACAAACTTTGATACTACATTGATACATGAACTTAGCATTGTTCAGTTCACATTATAAATCAATTATTCCTATTTAAACATCTAACTGCATCTGTTCCTAACGCCCACAACTTTGAAATACTTTTGTCCAGTACCCATGACAATGATGTGCAAACATGATAGCTTTGTAAGCCCCACCTAAGCTTCAGTTCTGCACATGAAATACACAGTATATGAACATCAATCAATTTTGATCTCTTAAAGTTTAACCCTTTCCCCCTTGAATTAAGACTGAGTCAACAGCTTTCCTCGACATAGGTTAGTGCCCAACCCATGCTGAGGAAAGCTGTTGACCTGGGTCATGTTGTCTTGACAGGTCTCATCTTCAATTCTCAGTCAAATTGTTTTTCATTGCTGTTGAAATCAGTTGAAAACGCTGAAGCAGATGACATTTGTCCACCAGCTGGTTTCGGCCGGTTTAAGGGGGAAAGGGTTAAGCCTTGATCAATCCTTGGGTGAAGACCAAGAATGACCAGCAAAACCACCAGATGGCATCACAGCTTGTTCCTGTATTTTCACCACGTGTGCTAAGCTTATAAATTGCCACACTTGTGTCCAGTAGTTTCATTTTTGAGTTCTTTCTGAACCTGAAATGAATCTAAATGTTGATCAAGTCTGCCATCACCTGGAGAAGTGAAAGGTTTGTTTGGGGTCTTAAAAAGATCCCAAAACATGTTCCATCATCTTGCTCACGGCAGACATTTTTGGTGATATACAGCATACATAGGGTCACTTCTGTCACTGACCCTTGTGGTCAATTTCATATAGTAAGCAGTATCACCTTAACAAATCTATTTATTAAAAGTGATCCACGCTACTTCTGATATGGGAACCAATATTATGCATATTTCTGCTTATTTTATTTTATAAAGATTGATATTACTGTTGTAACTCTATGTTAATTGCAAGTGATCTCTGCTGCTGAAAAAAAAATCAATGACTTTTCTGGACTCTTTGTACGACTCTTGTA
This sequence comes from Hermodice carunculata, assembly GCA_964020975.1. NCBI lineage: Eukaryota > Metazoa > Annelida > Polychaeta > Eunicida > Amphinomidae > Hermodice > Hermodice carunculata. The sequence continues at coordinate 57,553,925 of OZ026625.1, forward strand.
CGCACACACACATATGTGGTTAGGGTTTCTGCCTGAGGGTTCCTATGGGGGCCCTTAAAATTGGCACTTACAATAAAATGACTCTACATGGAGGACCACTATTGGTTCTTATATAAGAAGTATATTACATGTATCACAAAATACAATGTATGTTTGATTTGCAATGTTTAGCCTTTGTTACCATGTGTTTTCCTTTCTGATAACAGCAAAGTTGGGGTACCTTTAAGAGCATGGGCTCTCATTAACCCTTTCCCCCTTAAATTGACACTCGAGTCAACAACTTTCCTTGACATGAGTTGGGCACTTAGTGCACAACTCATGCCAAGGAAAGTTGCTGACCTGGGGCATGTGATCTTGATAGGGCTCATCTACAATTTTCAGTCAAAATTGTTTTTCATTACTGCTAAAATTAGTTGAAAACACTGAAGCATATGACATTTGACCACCAGCCAGTTTTGGCTGGTTTAAGGGGGAAAGGGTTAAGGGGAGCATGATGGCTCCCATGAAATTTTGAGGGCAAGTTATCCTGTACTCAAAAATTCCAAACAGGTTAACATTTGAAGTCAAAAATGCACTTCAGAACACCCACAATACTTTGTTCCCATGGGGATGAACCCCAATACAGTGGTCCCCCTCTAATAAAGCCAGCCTTTATCCAAGCAAAAAGTGGCCACATTAGAGGGGTGGCCTCTCTTGAGAGGGACAATACAATGGAATTAACACTAATTTATGGCATGGATAAGTGGCCTTTGTAGAGAGGATGGCCTTTCTTGAGGGGTACCACTGTACAGTAAAGCCAATTGTTTGGAGAGTTTCCAACCCTGAAAAAAAAACCCAGGTGGAAACACTGGTGATATATCCCATGCAACTTCCCACCTGCATTGTATGAGCCAGACCTGTGATACCACCCTGTCACCCAGTTGTGGACCTGTACAGACTTATTTTATTCCCCCTTTTCACAGACTGATGGTGCTGATATTTCTATTGCAGCAAAGAAGTTCCCACTTGAACAAAACATGCAGGGTATGAGTGCCTAATGTGTGCCTCGTATGCTTGGTCACATTCACCAAACCTCCGCAATTAAGGGAGCAGGCCAATCCTAGCTGATTTTATGATCACATAAAGGGGTAATGATGAACTTAGGACCTGCAGAACAACATGCTATTTGTGAAATCCTTCTAAGATCACCCTCGTGGGCCACAGACAACAGCTTTCCTTGGCATTGTACCCTGAGTGTGCTGAGGAAAGTTGTTAACTTCCAAGATTGTTCTCGACAACAGAACGATGAACATTTACATTGAAATGTGGCACAGATGACATTTACGACATTGGAAAAATCATGTCTGGTACATCTATGTGTGAAACAAGTAAAACATCTCAAACCAAAATAATACCAACACATTTGTTTTCACAGTCAACATCATTTATGACGTAATCTTCTTGTGATAATGCTGTACAAGAACTATATACATACACCGCTGACTTAAAGCATATATTGAACAACACTTTTTAAAATTGTTTCATATACATGTATGTGCATCAAAAAAGATAAATAATATTACAGAATATGTAATTCAGCCACACAATAAGTGAATAATATATTTTTTCCTAACAACATAAAATAGAAGAAATTTCCCACCCACCCCTTTTTTTTCTTCAAACATTTTTTTGTTTGGTCTCACTTCCAAATTTTTTTTTATTTTCAGAAACAATTTATTCCTAGAAATTGATAATTTGTAGAAGAGATTCATGCAGCTTCTTGCTATTCCTTTTTAAGGCTGTTTTATTGATATTCCATGTACAGATGAACACAATACAACTTAATAAAAAAAAAAAACATTTTGTATATGTATCTGACTCAACTGTTGAATATCAGGTAATTGAATTTTGTAACAATGAAGCTTACAATCACTGTCTGTGTCATAAACTAGAAGCAAAAGGAAGTTCAGCAGATTAAAATGTCATTACGTGCGTGGCAGGCCAGGTTTAAACAAGGGTTCACTGTTAGTACAGTATAATTTTACCATCTTTGGAACGCTCATGCAGCTTGGCTGCTTCATGTGTGGGTAGAATTGTTATGTTTTAGTGTATAAACAGACATGTAAAAAAAAAAAAAAAACAAAAACAAAAACAAACAAAACAGAGAATGCTGCTGATAAAATTACAAAGTATCAAGCAGTATGTGGCCTTAACCCTTTTCACCTTGAATTAAGACTGACCCAACAGCTTTCCTTGGCAACTAACCAAAGCCCAGGAAAACTGTTGACCTTGGCCATGTAACCTTGATGTCTCATCTGCAATTTTCATTCAAATTATTTTTCATTACTGATGAAATCAATTAAAGACATTAAAGCAGATGACATTGTAATATCAACTGGTTTTAGCCAGGTTATGGGAGGAGATTTTTCAGAAACAATATGTGAGGTATGTAAGGCATGGTTATAAATATAAGCTTTAGGCAAAAGCAAAGCATATAGTTGCATCAACATATTAAAAATATCAGTCTTCTCCTCCACCGGGAGAAGACAGAATGCCTTCTGGAATCTCTGTACATTAAAAGCATCAGAATCATTTTTTATGTCTGGATGGGCAAATTGAAGTTTACTTAATCATGAACATGTTTTAAGCATTTTCTTATGAAAAAGTGCCCCTAATTATTAAAATTCAGTCATTTAATTGATGGTTGTATTTTTTTCTATGATGAAAAAAAAACCTGTCTGATATTTAAAGAATATTCATTTCACTCTGGAAACTTTATCCAATGAATTTGACAAGGTACTTGAGACTTGCTTGTTAACTAATATCATGTGGAACTTTGATGCAGACATTGACAAACAGCAGTACAACAAAATAAGAGACTGACATATAACTGACATGGGCACACGCGCCAACTAACGTAACACTTAAGGAGGGAGATCTCCCTCATGAGGAAGTTGTGTGAAGGGAGTAGTTGGTAGGCAATGTTAACCCTTCAAACACCAGAGGTAATGACAGAAAGGGTATGTCCAATTCCCACTTTGGGGGTCTAGAGAGTTTCCCACTCGAAATTTTTACTATCATGCATGCATGAAATGATGCAATTTCCACCCAGCAAAAGCATGAAATTTGCTTAATATTATGTAAAAAAGAATATAAAAAAAACAACTACCCTTTTGTTTTCCATTTTTCTTTTTTTTTTTTAAATTTGCACAAGATTTCAAGCAGAAGTCTAAACAATAGGAGAAGAGGACAAAGGTCAAAACCTGCCCAAAATCAGGAGAATTGGACGCTGTGAACTGCTGATAACATAACTGTTGACTTCCTGGTATTCACTGAGAGACTACACTCTTTTGGAAATGCCACAAATGATATAATTTTGAAGCAAAATTGACTATTCTTTTGTTTCCATGCACCTTTCACAGGTATCTTATGGTGACACACCTTTTTGAGTTGAAATGTATAAATTACGATGTGTAATCATGCTAACTACTAATATTAATGTACAAGTGTCAGCTCATTCACTATCCTGTAGGGCTGTGTGAAATAAACAGTTAGTCGGGGGTGGAAGGTGACACTGAGTGAGGCATGAAATGTGTGAATTCCGCAGTACAGGAACAAAGCACACTGACAAATCGTACAGCAATATACCTGCTTGTGCGGAACTGTGGTCTTTATAGATGAGCCACCTGCTGGTTTTGAAGTGGGAATTTTCACTTCCACTTTTACCACTTTCTGAAAAAAGTAGAATGTAACATGCAAAATGAAAAAGCACCCCAAGTTTCAATACTAGAAGGGACATGCACGGTGAACAATATATCATTTGATCTAAAGTGCCAAGAAATGATGTAACTGGCTAAAAGAGTAAAATCTGTGGTCAGCAGTTTTCAAAATATTCACCATGTTCTTCCCAATAAACAACCCAAATGTAGGTTCACACTGAAGCTTCATTCTACTTTCAGTTGTACAAATAGCCAGGCACTCACTGGAAGGATTATACTAAATACAGTTAAACTGCTCTTGAAAAACCACCGCAAATATCACCAAATTATGGTCTATCAAGACAGGTTGTCTCTCATAGGCATGTATTAAATGACATGAAAAGTACTGATGAAATTTAAAGCCAATCAGAGACTGCTGGATCCATGCTCCCTTCGCCTCATCTATAACCTTGCTAATCACAGGTCTCACTTTGGAACGGCTGTAGTCAATAGCAATAGGCTGTCACCGTCACCAAAATACTTGACCTAGTGATCTACTTAACACATTGCACACTCTTGTGTTCAGCTACACAGGTGTGTTAAGTTTCATGATTCTAAGTCAAAGGACAACAGAATTACACCCTGAACATGAAGTGTAATGTAGTTTTATGACTGTATCACAATGACCCAGATACTTGACCTAGTGACCTACTTTTGTTTCATGACACTTCCATGTTGGTCAAGATACATGTGTGTGAAGTTTCATCAAATTAAGCTAAATAGTATAGGAATTATGGCCCGGACATGATTTTAAAATCATGTCACCATGACCCAGATATTTGGCCTAGCAACCTACTTTTAGTTCATGACACATCCTTCTGTCTAGATGCACCTGTGCATAAAGTTTCATTAATCTAACTTGACAGACAACAGACTCACAGCTCCGAACAAAAAGTGTCCTGTAGTTTTATATGATTGTATCACCTTGACCCAGATACTTGACCTAGTGACCTAGTGTTTGTTTCACGACACACCTTTGGTTCAGGATATATGTGTGTGTGTGAAGTTTCATGAACCTTAGTTAAATAGTAAAGGAATTATAGTCTGGACATGATATTATAAGGATATGTCACTGTGACCCAGATACTTCACTTAGTGACCTACTTTTGGCACATAACATCCCCCCCCCCCCCCTAATGTCCAGATGCACCTGTGCGTAAAGTTTCATTAATCTTAGTTGAAGGACAAGATTATAGCCTGGACATGAATATAGCAGACAGACAGACACACGGAAAAAGCATTTACTGTATGCCCCTCCTCCGGTAGGAGGGGCATAAATATCTTGAAAAAGTGTTTTTTTCTGAAATAGGTGGTCTCTCATGACAAATACAACTGTATTACTTGAATAGTGCATATGACACACATGGTTCATGTGCATGCTTCTTCAACAAACTGTAGTCCGTGATTGTAAAAATGAAACAGAATAACCGTGACATTTTATTCTCATGTCTACAGTTATATTGGAATGTATGCACAACCTACACAATCAAGTATGTGTACAATACTTTACACGTACACTACTTCATGTTAGAATGTGGGAGTATGTTTCATTGACATACAAACTGTTCACATGTGGCCAATACTACCGTCTTTACCTCCAATATCAAGGGCTCGCTCCAAGCCACATTATATGTACACTGTATTGCCCATTTTAAATTAGGAAACATAATTGAAGTCCACACCAATTATAGACCTAAAACTGGAATATTTTAGCTGTATTAACCGGTGAAACATCACAAAATATATTCCTCTGTGCACTTCGGACAAAATGCACCGTAAAGTGTGCTGAGGAAAGTTCTTGACTGGGCACTGAAAGAGTAAAATATTGAAGCCAAATGAAAGGGCATCCATTCCCTCATCCATTCATATAGGAATGTACACAAAATACATTGTACAGACTTTAACATAATTTATCGTTATAGTAAAACAGGGTGAACAAATAAGCTGAAACCTGTGTATTTCCCTCTTTCTCACCATATCGCAAATGTTTAAGTGTAACAGGATATCAGAATATTTTATTGCTCAAGTATAGAGCAAAATAACTAAATTAGAGAATAAACCTTAAACTGGCATCTTTAATTGTGACTAATGGAAATCTAACAAAAAGTACAGCAGTTGGTTTTCAAGCCAACAACAGATGCAAAATTTTCATTTTGGCTCTCATCTCAACCATCCAGCAATGTAACATATAACTGTAACCAAAAAAAAAAATCATTGAAAAACTATTGGCACACCCTCTACAAGTTAGCTGACCTGTGCTGTTTATTTGCAATATCCCTGGTATCTGTAAGCTGTGTTAAACCATATCACAGTCCACTAATATAACAGACATTGAGACCCCAGCAATCAGCCACCACTTGCATACTGGACACTTCAATCAAGGTGCAAGCACATTCACAGCAGCAAGAGTTTCAAAACCATGGTGATCATAAGGCATTAACTCATTCCATACCAGTTCCTAGATTTAAGACAACAATTGCATATTTGAATTCTTCATTTAAAAAAAAGCTTTCGTTCAAGTACCAACATGCCTATAGTCTTCTGAAGTCAGTGGTTCTGGCACTGCCTGGCAAGTCATGCTGCAGCTGCCGCAAGGGCAGCTGCAGCATGACTTGCCAGGCAGTGCCAGAACCACTGACCAAGGCCTGTGACCATAATCTGGAATGAGTTACTGGCCACAGTGTGCCTATTGCTTGCCTAATTTTGGTAAATAATAAGTAAATGTATGCACAATCCTAAATGCAGTAACCTGGTACTTAGTAGCTCTGCAGGGACAGGACCAGGCCTTCAAAATTTGTAGCCAAATCGGGAAATAAAACAGTAATCACTGCAGAATTCTACATGACTATAGGGGTACGTACAGGTCTACCTGGCTAAAAAAGGTTACATAGGTCTATATGGCTGTAGAATGAGGTCAGCCCAGGAACTCTTAACTTGGGTTACAAACTAATAAGGTGATCATGTAAACTGAAGTTTGAGAACCGGTTCTCTATTGCGGTTCTCTACTGCATTGCCTACACAACATACCCCACTGGCATCACATATTTTGTCAATCATGCGATGAGTAAATGGTTTCGGATGATGCACACTTCAGTTTGATCTCCACTCTAGTCTTCATCGAACCAATATCAATTTACATCAACCTTTGGTAGTGTGTATGGCATCAATCTCTGGTATTTTTCCTGCGTTCTCTGGGCAACAAGTTAATTTCCTTCATCATGCGTTGCACCTCCGTCAACTCTTACGACACTTAGCACGCCTATGCCAATGCCTTTCTGCCATATTCTATGGACAGACAAAGTCGTGACCCAGACATATGATCATGGTAGGACATGGTGAATCTCTCCAAAGTTTTGAAAAAAAAAAGATGCAGAACTCAGTAAGATAAAGCTGATGCACTACTTCCAGGTTGCCGTTTTGGGTGCCAAAGTGTTACTGGGAACATGACTACAAGGCATCACCTGCTCCACACTCATATCTAACATGACACTTGTAATTTCACACCAAGAAATAATCTCCCTTTTTTTGTGCCCTCCTTGGACCTTGGGCATCATGTAGATACATCACTGTCTGGTTATACCCACGTCACCTAGGTGTCAAAACCTATGCTGATATTTGCGGTTTTCACAAGGGAAAAAACACTTTATTCTGTGCTGGACTTGCAGAGACAAATTTTTACTCAAGACCAGTCTCTATTTGTGTATAGTATGATGCATCATATAGACTGAAATATTAATAATTTGGTGGTTCAGAAACCATTTCATGTTTATCTAATTTTGTACTTGAGCTGGCATCCTAAACTAACTAAAGATGTGCACATACTTGCTTCTCCTGAACCCAGATCAAGCTGACTTCTTGGGACCAACTTGCACATAAATTTTGTACAAGTAAGAAGCAATCATCAAGATGAGGAGTACCATCTACTATAAATAGCCACTGCCAGGAGCATGTGGCAGAAAAATATAATAATGTGAATAGTGTGCTTCTTGTTTGCTCAATGTTATGGGCAGCTGGGAATAATGGTACACCATATTTGTTATCACCAGCCACTCTGTCGAATAAAAGAAGAAATCAGATATGAAAAATGTACAATGTATTTTTCACTCAAAGCCACCGCTATGTGTATGATGAGTAAAAAAAAAAAAAAAAAAGTGTAATGCATATTTAGTCTACAGACACTACTATGAGTATCATGAGTAGAGAAGAAAAATGTACAGCGTACTTTTTATTTAAATCTACTGCTGACAAATGTACACACTGCACTGCATGGGGACTTGCTGTCATTAGTTGGAAGGCAGGGAAGGGTGGGAGGTCAAGGCAGATACACATTTCAATTGGTAATTAGTAATTAATGGTATGAGCAACCAGGGGAAAATGCACTGTGCACTTGCTACATACATGTAGACTCCCGTCATCACATGATCACTAAGAGCCACAGAAAGCACACAACACCTTCACACAGATGTATTGGCATGCACTTTTGACCCATTATAAATTGCCAACAAGTATCTGATATAGTTAATGTTATGACTTTTTTTTTTTTTTTTTTGGCCATCAAGAATAATGTATTATGCATCAACAGCATTCTTCCTCCACTCTAGGTACATTTCACCTCAAGTGTGGCATTGGAAGCTGAGTTCAGAGAGAGTAATTAGACTAAATGTGTTCTGTCCAGACTTGGAGTACATGTGCCAGCCATCCAGCACTGAAAAAAATCTGCACAAAATTTTCTGAAAACAGAGTTTTTCTTTGACCCATTCTTATTACGTTTACACTTATAACACAGAGCAGGTCAGTATTAAAGGTTGTCTTTATCTATAAAAGCAGTTGCAGCTTTGGTCACCTTTCTAATTTTTTTTTTGAGGTCCATCGAGCCAGACCTCTGTATTGTGACACTATAGGATCTTTGGCAGCAATGCTCTTGCAAAAAAAAAAAAGGAAAAAGTCTTAAACTCAGGTGTAATTCAAGTAAGGTGGCTGTTTAACCTTTTGATCTAATATCACACAAAAAAAAAAAAGAAGTTTTTTATTGAGATCTGCTACATCATATTCCATTACAGCTGTATAAGAAATTTGAGGAAAAATTCAAATCAATCAGATTGCTAGATCTATGCCATGCCCCACCCCACCCCCACCACCCGGCTCTGTGACCTTGGTATTTGAGTCAAGGTGATCCATCTTTGATCTTGTCTCAGAACTCATGTAGGATTAAAACAATGCAGAATAAGAGAAGTTTATGTTAAAAACTTTTCAACTTAAAGGGCGAAAACCAAATTCACTAAAATGGCTCTGTGACCTTGAGAAATGGGTCAGGGTCACCCATCTTCGAATTTCTACGAGATCTTATGTAGGACTTTAAGCACGTGCAATATGAAATCCCTATGCACAAAACTTTTCAAGCTACCATGTGAAGAGCAAGTTCACAAAAAATGGCTCTCTGACCTTGGGAATTGGGTCAAAGTCACCCACCTTCGATTTCATTCAAGCCCTTCTTCAGGACTATAAGCATGTGCAATATGAAAAGCCCTATGCAAAAAACTTTTCCAGTTATTGTATGAAAACGAAATTCACTTGGATATGGGTCAAGGCCACCCATCTTCAACCTTGTCTGAGACCTTATTCAGGACTATAAGCAGGTGCAATATGAAAGCCCTATGTACAACACTTTTTAAGTTATTACGTCAAAACCAAATTCACGAAAACGGCTCTGTAACCTTGGGAATTGGGTCAAGGTCATCCATCTTCAAACTCATTTGAGACCTTATACAGGACTATGCGCAGTGCAATATTGAAAGCCCTACACACAAAAAACATTTCAAGTTATCGCATGAAAACCACAATTCACTAAAATTGTTCTGTGACCTTGGGAATTGGGTCAAGGTCACCTATCTTTACAATCTTTTGAACCCTTATTCAGGACTATAAGCAGGTGCAATATGAAACCCCTATGCAAAAAACTCTTCAAGTTATTGTGTGAAAACCAAATTCACTAAAATGGCTCTGTGACCTTGGATATGGGTTAAAGTAACCCATCTTCGAACTTGTCCAAGACCTTATGTAGGACTGTAATCAACTGCAATTTGACAGGCTTATGTCAAAAATTTTTCAAGTTATGGCGTGAAGACCAAATTTACTAAAATGGCTCTGTGACCTTGAGAATTGGGTCAAGGTGATCCATCTTCATACTCGTTTGAGACCTTATACAGGACTCTAAGCAGTGCAATATGAAAGCCCTACACAAAAAACTTTTCAAGTTATCGCGTGAAAAACACAATTCACTAAAATTGTTCTGTGACCTTGGGAATCGGGTCAAGGTCACCTATCTTCACACCTTATTCAGGACTATAAGCATGTGCAATATTAAAGCCCTAAGCAAAATTTTTTGGGGGTTATCATGTGAAAACTGTTAGTCTGGACACACAAAGTAATCGCTATATACCCCTTCTTCCTTCGAAGGGAGAGGGCGGCATAAAAATTTCCATTTCCTGGAATTCTGCAATAAAAGGTCTTTTGAACAGTGTGACAGTGTCTGTTCATGTGCACTATTATTGGTTATATGTCTACCTCACAAGGCTACCTTTACATCTCCTGCCAGCACAGACACATTGCACGACAACCACCTTGCCTTGCTTGTGTTCAAACACTTAGGATATGACATTAAACTTCTACAGAGAATTCAAGCTGCCCAATTGATTGACTTTGTGTTGCTAGCAGCTGTGACAGGAATGTTAAAGATCAAACGGAACTGTTGATCATAAAAAGTGACATGGCACACACCGTGTTTTGTCTGACTGCACACAATGTCAGTACAATACATAACCACTGGCACCTGCAGTGGGTGCTACTACCCAGTAGTAAAACATGAAACATGCTTTGCAAAAATATTAAAAAAAATAAATAATAATAGAAATTGTCACTTTTTTGTGCAGTACATGATTGGACTTTAGGAGTACATGTATTCTGAGTGTGTCCAAAAATGCAGAATAAACACTATTTGAAAGTTTGTCACGTTTACTTTATCCTTCACCTTATGAGTAAAGCTAAAATTGCTATATTAACTCATTCCATACTATGGTCACAGGCCTTGGTCAGTGGTTCCGGCACTGCCTGGCAAGTCATGCTGCAGCTGCCACAAGTACACGTATTCTGAGTGTGTCCAAAAATGCAGAATAAACACTATTTGAAAGTATGTCACATTTACTTTATCCTTCACCTTATGAGTAAAGCTAAAATTGCTATATTAACTCATTCCATACTATAATCACAGGCCTTGGTCAGTGGTTCTGACACTGCCTGGCAATTCATGCTGCAGCTGCCCTTGCGGCAGCTGCAGTGTTCTGGTAGAGCTGACTTCACCAGGGTCTATTTTCTGTAGCCCTGGGAGTATGCAGGGGAATCCCTCGTGAAGTTATTTTAGAGCCAGGTTTAATGTTTGATACTTTTTGATCACATATATTTTGTTTTTTTAAGGATTCATGTTTGGTGACAAGAAAGGTAAGTGCCAACTTTATGAAAACAGAAAAAAGTCAGTTTGTGTTGGGTGTTTTGCCATTATAGCTTAATCCCCTACGCTATCCTAAACATTCCCAATAACCACCAAGTCATGAAATTACGGCCTTGTTTTCAAATAAAGGAAACTCAAGTCAAACAATGGTACCTGTAATGATTATCGTGTGACCCTTGTCTATATATTCTGAAATGAAATAGAAATTCAAATCCCTAACAAGAACAGATTATGTTTAATCTCAACGTATACAACATGCTTACTTGCAGTTGTTGGGGCTGTATTGGTTCCCCATACCTGCCTATGTAACAGGTGTCACACAGATAGACTGAACATGATTGTCAGATAATGTACGTGTACAAAAGAATAACTTGTCATGCCACGTAGGTGTAGTATTGAACAAGTGCATGTAAAGAACATGAGTTTTAAGGCAATGTAAGTGTAGTATTGAATGGGTACATGTAAAGAACATGAGTTTTAAGGCAATGTAAGTGTAGTATTGAATGGGTGCATTTAAAGAACATGAGTTTTAAGGCAATGAAAGTGTAGTATTGAATGGGTACATGTAAAGAACATGAGTTTTAAGGCAATGTAAGTGTAGTATTGAAAGGGTGCATGTAAAGAACATGAGTTTTAAGGCAATGCAAGTGTAGTATTGAATGGGTGCATGTAAAGAACATGAGTTTTAAGGCAATGTAAGTGTAGTATTGAATGGGTGCATGTAAAGAACATGAGTTTTAAGGCAATGTCAGTGTAGTATTGAATGGGTGCATTTAAAGAACATGAGTTTTAAGGCAATGCAAGTGTAGTATTGAATGGGTGCATGTAAAGAACATGAGTTTTAAGGCAATGCAAGTGTAGTATTGAATGGGTGCATTTAAAGAACATGAGTTTTAAGGCAATGCAAGTGTAGTATTGAATGGGTGCATGTAAAAAACATGAGTTTTAAGGCAATGTAAGTGTAGTATTGAATGGGTGTATGTAAAGAACCTGAGTTTTAAGACAATGAAAGTGTAGTATTGAATGGGTGCATTTAAAGAACATGAGTTTTAAGGCAATGCAAGTGTAGTATTGAATGGGTACATGTAAAGAACATGAGTTTTAAGGCAATGAAAGTGTAGTATTGAATGGGTGCATGTAAAGAACATGAGTTTTAAGGCAATGTAAGTGTAGTATTGAATGGGTGCATTTAAAGAACATGAGTTTTAAGGCAATGAAAGTGTAGTATTGAATGGGTGCATTTAAAGAACATGAGTTTTAAGGCAATGAAAGTGTAGTATTGAATGGGTACATGTAAAGAACATGAGTTCTAAGGCAATGTAAGTGTAGTATTGAATGGGTGCATTTAAAGAACATGAGTTTTAAGGCAATGCAAGTGTAGTATTGAATGGGTACATGTAAAGAACATGAGTTTTAAGGCAATGAAAGTGTAGTATTGAATGGGTGCATGTAAAGAACATGAGTTTTAAGGCAATGTAAGTGTAGTATTGAATGGGTGCATTTAAAGAACATGAGTTTTAAGGCAATGAAAGTGTAGTATTGAATGGGTACATGTAAAGAACATGAGTTTTAAGGCAATGAAAATGTAGTATTGAATGGGTGCATGTAAAGAACATGAGTTTTAAGGCAATGCAAGTGTAGTATTGAATGGGTGCATTTAAAGAACATGAGTTTTAAGGCAATGCAAGTGTAGTATTGAATGGGTGCATGTAAAGAACATGAGTTTTAAGGCAATGCAAGTGTAGTATTGAATGGGTGCATTTAAAGAACATGAGTTTTAAGGCAATGCAAGTGTAGTATTGAATGGCTGCACGTAAAAAACATGAGTTTTAAGGCAATGTAAGTGTAGTATTGAATGGGTGCATTTAAAGAACATGAGTTTTAAGGCAATGAAAGTGTAGTATTGAATGGGTGCATTTAAAGAACATGAGTTTTAAGGCAATGAAAGTGTAGTATTGAATGGGTACATGTAAAGAACATGAGTTTTAAGGCAATGAAAATGTAGTATTGAATGGGTGCATGTAAAGAACATGAGTTTTAAGGCAATGCAAGTGTAGTATTGAATGGGTGTATGTAAAAAGATGAGTTTTAAGGCAATGCAAGTGTAGTATTGAATGGGTGCATTTAAAGAACATGAGTTTTAAGGCAATGTAAGTGTAGTATTCAATGGCTGCACGTAAAAAACATGAGTTTTAAGGCAATGTAAGTGTAGTATTGAATGGGTGCATTTAAAGAACATGAGTTTTAAGGCAATGAAAGTGTAGTATTGAATGGGTACATGTAAAGAACATGAGTTTTAAGGCAATGAAAGTGTAGTATTGAATGGGTACATGTAAAGAACATGAGTTTTAAGGCAATGCAAGTGTAGCATTGAAAGGGTGCATTTAAAGATCATGAGTTTTAAGGCAATGTAAGTGTAGTATTAAATAGATGCATGTAAAGAACATGACTTGACAGGCAATATAAGTGTAATATTCAATGGGTGCATGTAAAGAACATGAAGATTGAATGAAAGCATGGTAAGAACATAACTTATCAGGCAATGTCTGTGTAGTAATGAATGTGTGCATGACAAGAACAAAAAACATGAACAAAGACTTGCTTAAGGCAATATACATGTAGAGTGACTAACTGTATGTTCATCTAAAATCTTATTTTCTAAACCGCAATGAATATACCTGTTATGTACCATACTGTTATACATGTATATGTAAAGAAGATTGATGTGAAGTATGAAGATATAATGTAGTTGTTTTAAAAGCAATTAGATCAACATGTAAAAACTATCTTGGCTACATAATGTTATGTAAATATAGTCAATACCTTTTTATTTTGTAAATTTACATAGAATATACTTTGTAACAAGGTGGCCCATGCGACTACAACATCATTTCAATGTTCCAGCATGGGTATCCTTGACCGGTTGGGTTAATATACGATTGTCTACAGTTCTTATGTACTGATATGGTCAAATAAAGTGAAATCTGAATCTGAATCTGAATCATCCTTTTGGCTCAAAATGTCCCAAAATATCTGGATGCAAACATGCCTGCCTCTTTTCATATAAATGATATTTGGAAGGAGGATTGCAGATGAAACTGATCAGGCTAACGAAACCTTGGTCAATAAGCTCTTCTTGACGCAGTTTCCACAAACACTGCACCACTAATGTCAAGGAAAGCTAGACTCCAACATTGGGAATCCGGTACAATTTCATCTTTAACGGTTGGATAAGCAAACCCAACTGATGACTGATTAAATTGATGAGGCATGAGTTTGCAGATAATTCAGATGATTAATCTTATCTTTCTGTTTATATCTATGCCATAAGAGATTTGTTGAACTGACAGATCGAGTGCCAGGGAACTATATTACCAGCTGTATTTCGAGTTAGTGCCAGTGATGTTTGGTTTATACATGTAGTGTTGCTATTGACCCTTTGCTGGGAATACTTCACCTCACCAGTCTTCAGATGTACCATATGTAAGTCTGTTGAAAGCAATTTGTGGACGGAAACCTCCCAAAACTTCCCCAAAAGTCATCATTAAATTCATGAAGTTCATCACACTGGCAATTAAAGCAGTGACTTCTGCTTTTGTGGAGCCATATGCCAAGCTGATGGTCTGCCCAGATCTGTGAGTGGTCCCAAGGTGACACTGCAGGAGGTCTAAGGTACTAATTAGCCTTGCCACTGTTTGTTATCACCTGTAAGTAATAGATGACTTCAGACTGTCTTTCAGATCGAGGCCCAACCAGAAAGCAGGCTGTTACTGCTGCAGAGAAGATGCAATGTACTTCTGAATACAGACAGACTCTGGTCAACTTACCACGGACAAACTAACTCAGTGCATTCTGTGGGCCCCTAGATAAAACTCAACAAAGGTTGTCAAAGACTGCTAAATATAATACCTTAATTCTGATGTGAAAATAATTTCCCTTATTCTAGGTTAGCGCTACGATTTTAAAATTAGTAGCCAAAATTTCAATTTTTCCAGGAAAGACCTACACAGACTTGAAATCTGTTAAACTTCTGCATGAAAATAAAGAATCTTGGGGCAATTTTAGTAACCATTTGCTACTTTTACTAGCCATTTTGAAGTTTTAGTAGCAATTGGCTATTTTGGCTACTGCTAGCGCTAACCTAGCTTATTGCTCCAGAATTACATACATATTGGTGAAATACGTCATTTGTAAACAACTGGCAAGGATCGACATATTTTCAACTTTCAAAACGATGGAGCTGGGACCATGTCATACAAGGGAAGACAACATTTTTAACAAATCAGGTACAAGTATACGTACATATTTACATTGCGCCCAAAGTTTAACATTGGATATACATGTATACGATTTTTCCTTTGCGTCATTCCCTCATGAACGCAGTCATGAACTACAAAGGCGAATCACATTGCGCACTGATATGTCCATTGATGCAGCACTACTTTTATCAACATGATATGACCCCGGAAGAACAAAATTGTACACAAAAACATAAACATGAATTTAGACAAAAAATTACGACATTTACATTTACTTTAGAACTCCCTGCCCAAACATTGAATAAAATGTTTCTCACATGTTCTTTGTGTTAGTGTCTTTGATTACCATCAGACATCATCATTTGTTATGGCTATTCTGTCTAGCATGTTTACTCCCACTACAGCAAAGTTGTTGTGAGTGAATTTAGTAAGATTTTAACAGTTTTTTCGGCAGATTTTACTCTGATATTTATTCCGATAAATGTATATATAAGCATTGAACGTCCACATTTCCATTCATATGGATAAGCTGACTGACGTGGCTCATGCAGTAAATGGCCTCAACGGCCCCTACAGTCATTTTGTCCATGTGTCTCGATATGCAGGAGTTCAATTCGTAAATAAATTACACGCACATGCACACACACATTGATAACCTCCCCTCCTCCCCTCCCTCCCAAGTATTTTGATAGAAACACATTTATTTGACTTTGACTGTTTGTTGATTTTTGTAATCAAGTGCTTGGCTGAGTACTACAAATGACCGACTTTCAACAATACTCGTTCATGCACACAACACGTCAACTGTGACTCAGTCCCATTCTGATCGGAAAACAGTGGTGACAAGGTACCCCACAGCCTTACTTACAAAGTCATTTTTCATGGTATGTTAAATAAATAAACACCAACAGCATCCTCTGAAATTGTGATCTTGAGCCATGAAGTACTCTTTCAGGACAGGTATGCTGAATATAGCAGGCAACATTACTGTGATATACATTCATGATGACCTTTGACCCTTTGTGTGCAACTGTCTACAATTCTCCCTGTCTTTATGGGTCACTCGACTGCCAAAGAAAGAGTCTCTCCAGACAGGTTTCTCATCTCAAGTGAAATAACCCAGGAAGATGGCAGTTGAGACTTCAGAAAGCAATCTAATAAAAATTAAAAAAGCTCAGCTTGACTGAAATCAGCTGATCTAAAGAGGTGGTCTATGATGGCAGGGGTCTTTTAAACCAGGGATAACTGTTTCCCCGCCAAAGCTGACCCCAGCTGTGTTGTTACACATATACGCACACGCTATGTTCAGTCAATTACAACAGCTAATGATTTAGTTAAACATAGGAAATTGAACAAAATCACAGCATGTACTTTTACACTGACATTATGTAGGCACATGCCAGACATTCTTACTTTTTTGTTTCATCAGTAATATAAGCAGGAATACTACTCAAGGTTAATAATGCCACATTTAAAAAAAATATATACACACTGATTTACAGCCGGGTGTATTTGGTCCTACTCTGCAATCAACTCTAATTTTTGTTTCCAATATGTTGGACTGAAACACACCCATCACTGCTCTTGTTTGTAACACGCCGTAAAAAAAAATCTACTCTCTGAGCAAGGCTGTCACAACACTGTGTGCACAAGTCTATGATGCTGAGACTCAAAAATCAATGTTCTGTCATTCTGGTATGTTTGTGTAGATTTGCAGACATCAAATTTAACAAAAAATAAATATCCCTGGATTAAAAAACATTTTTGCAGTTGTAGACTAAGAGCTAAAATGTAAACGTTTCTGTTTCCATGTGTAAATAGTGGCCCCCCTCAAAAACGTCCCCTCAAGTACACCAGAAATGTGGCCTTTATGTGGGGGCAACCTTTCTTGACAGGGAAAATAAAAATGAAAACAACTTGCTACATGAAAAGTGGCCCCTGAAAGGGGGGGGGGGCAGGAGGGGCTTATAAGAGGGGAGTACTATAATAGCACCTGTTTCAATGAATCATACAAAAACCCATACAAATTCAGACTCCCAATAGTATTCAATCTCAAAAATGGAAGAAAATTCTACTCACTAGGGTCACGATAACATGCCACTGTGCAAAACTTAAGTCCTTAATATTAAGGATTCCAGCTGTTACAATGGTTACGCCTGATGTTACTATAGTTATAGTTAATGTTGCTATGGTTACAATTGATGTTACTATGGTTATAAGTGATGGTACCATAATGTTTATGTACTACTGTAGCTGATACCACTATCACTGCAGCTTACATTACCATGGCTACAGCTGATGTTACCATAATAACTAGTGATGTTACCATAATAATAGTTATTACCATAATAACAGCATGTTACAGTGGTGATTACAACTAACTTCCCTCCCAAGCGCATCATCGTGCAATTAAATTCACTCAAAGTGTGCTTCAGATGCGCTGTCGTTGCGCTTGAAGCCAGTTCAAAGCGCAAGCACAAAAAGCTCATTTGATACATTGCTCAAATTTTCCCATTTAAACAGAACGAAATGGTGTACATGTAGAAATGTAACTGTGCCATATTTGCGCATATAACACCAGATGCGCTTTTGTGAGATCGTCGTCCAGTCACAATTAAATGAGAATAACTGCAGCGAAGGTTGATATGCAACAGGCTGGGAAAATTTAAAAGTTAAATAATGCTGTCAAATCTTATTATCTTGCTTATTTTACAAGTTATTTACAATTAGTGGTTGAACTTATTGAAGGCAAAACTGATATGTTTGGCAAAAACAATGCTTCGGATGCGCAAATGGAGTCAAAACATGTTGCCTTTACTTTATCGCCATCACTCATCAGCACCAAACCTGGCAAATGTACACAGTACAGTGAATATCCTTCCTTTGGCCTATGTCTTTCAATTGAAACAGAAAGCTTCAGAATTATGGGAGTCCTAATCCTACAGATATATCAAAGTTTTTTTACACTTTAACAGCCAGATTTTCAGCCTTTATCATGCTTGGCAAAAGGCCAACATCAATGCTTTCACCAACGGCATGTTGAGACCTAAAAGTGATGGTCTGGGCCATCTTCATGATCCTATTGCCTTGGTCCACCTGACTAATCTTTCCAAGTCATTTAATAAATTTATAGCAAAATCATGAAAACCACCAGCTGAAGTACTCATTTTTTAATCATTACCTTCATACTGCCATACCAACATTGTAACTAAAAAGCAGGATGGAGCGTTTGGTGAAATTACTGATCGTGCGAAGAAGACCAGCGATCAACATTACGCTGTGACTGTGTACAGTTTACAATGCATATCCAGCGCATTCAATGAATTTGAGTCTTCCCGCGGCTCATGTCCACAAGTTTTGTTCACTATGCGTCTTTCCCCCTTAGTAAAGTTTGTGTGGAATGTTTCTGCATCAAAATTTAATAATGGATGGCACTGCTAAGCTTCTTGTGTCACAATTATCGTGCCCATTTTTGCGAGTTCATCAGAGAACGGCATCCACGTTTGTTCTTTTCAATGCATCGCTCGGCAGTTATGGGAAACGAAGGAATTTTCGGCTATAGTCAGCAGCCCATGGTGGTTTTCCGAAGTATTCCAGTGCCATATTTGCATCCATAACCTCAAATGAGTTTCCAAATATGGATATTATCGTCAAATTTGACTGATTTTTACAGTCACTGTAGGAAATATCAACACACATCAAAGTGAGGCTATCGGAGGAGAGTATCCCTACATAGAACAGGCTTTTGGACTTTCCCACGGTACCAAACATTTCAGACATTTGTTAACAAACGTGGCCCTATGGGGAACTCAAACTTGTGGAAACTTGCATTTTGTTCTGCCAATTTCAACACTTTTACTTGCTGTAAACAACTGTAAATGATTATTTATACTGCACGGACAAATAAATGCAATGTCACTGCCGAAAAGTACGATGCTGAATCAACCATATTACTGCCACACCGTATGTGCCGACACCTGTTCCTAGTACAGTGCAGGCTACAAATTGTGCAATGTGAGAACAGACAGCAACTATCTTGGTGTTCATTGCACATTTTTTACATGCTGAATTATTTCGAAGAGTAGAGTGGACTGAAAGGCATTGTTACGGTAAATAGGCAATTTAATAGTACTTATGTCTGTGGTAGGCCTAATTCCTACAGTGCCTGTTGATTGTGCCATTTCCATTTTGTCACGTTTAAACTGAATGAGGATCCGATGCAGACTAGACTTGAAAGCGCTTGGACTTGTGACAAATGCGCAACTGTGAACTGAAAAGAAGCAAGCATCACAATGGAATGTACCATATAAGGACGCCCACTGTTTGCTCCTGCTTGAATATACTTTGCTACTTTTGGTCCCAAAAACATTGGCGAAGTTTTGGGGCTGGGTTTGGGGGGATTTTTATTTTGGTTGGTTTTTTTTTTTGTTTTGTTTTTTTTAAGTACAGAGTGTCAGCTTCCAACTACTGGAATCTCAGCGCCGTGAGACATACCCCATCACTGCTGTCCTGTAGACAAAATCTTCTGACTACTGAGGACTGAGTACCATACCTGTGCTGCACTGGCATTGCTGCCCCGGACACCGCCTCCAGCTTTGATGGCATTCAGAATGCGGCTCTCCTTGCTTGCCTTGGCGAATCGATGAATCTCGTGCTGGGATGACAACAGGTAAATGAGAAAGAGAAGTCCAAATGCCACCACCACGAATATGAACTTCCTCATCAAACTCGGAACACCCTTCCATAGCTGTAAACAAACAAGGCAATATTTCCTTACAGATACTATTTAATCAACTGGATGATGGATAACAAATTCATATTAATCAACTAATGTCTGCATCTGCCGGCTTTAGCTCCAGGCACCCAAAAATGCTATTGCATACTCCATTAGATTACTGGTATTTTCCTCCAAACTGAACGATAATTTATTATGTGTTGATCAAATTTGTGACAAACTTTTTCCCCGAATACAACTTAATATGAATCAACCACCACCAATTCTGCCTCACTGTAATCCACCCTTTCCCCCCTATATTAAGACTGAGTCAACATCTTTCCTCAGCATGGGTTGGGCACTAAGTGCCCAACCCATGCCAAGGAAAGCTGTTGACCTGGGTCATGTTGTCTTGATAGGTCTCATCTTCAATTCTCAGTCAAATTGTTTCTCATTGCTGCTCAAATCAGTTGAAAATGCTGAAGCAGACGACATTTGACCACCAGCTGGTTTTGGCTGGTTTAAGGGGGAAAGGGTTAAATAGAAGTTCACATACAGGTTCATGCACCTACTCATACAACAGTAGACACCAACTGACTGGACACTCCCACCCCCACCACCCCCTCACCCCCCCCCCCCCCCGCATCCCCACACCGCCACTTTGCATACATATTAGTCCTGTGACCCTCTGACACTGACAATGAGGTCAAGGTCACAGGGTCCATGTGTGACCTTGTCAATGAGGTTAAGGTCACCAAATTATAATCAATCCGGTCAAGATTAATTGTGTGAAGGTACTATGGAGGTAAATATGACTTTGATATGACCTGTGAATCAAGATATTTTCCTCGCAAGGACTCTGTTACAAACAGACAGTCTGCAAAAAAACTAAAAACACTTCACCCCCCCCCCCAACAGCTTTGTTTATAGGGGGTATAATTATGTAATTTGCAATAACCTGATTGTTAGTTTTTACAAGTTTGTGAACAGAGGCTCAGTCTGGGGGGTGGTAAAACACAATATGTATGACAAAAAAAATTCTAATTGCAAATAATTCCAAAGCAGTATTTTTAAACAGTTTTAACCAGGACTGCTTCATAACTTAAACTCTGAGAAGTACACATATGAAAGCCACGAAAACCTAAAACTGAAGCGTCATACCATTCAAGCACTATACAATTATGTACACTCTGAATCATCAAGCAGGCTAGTCTGATTATCATGTACACTGTACTTGATGCTTACTTATCACAGCAGATTTCAGATCGAAAGTAACTCCTGCATTTAGTTTATACGTGTGCACTCTACTGGCAAAGGTCTTGATGCACTTCAAATGAAACCAGTTGCCAAGAAAGTGAGTGTAGTAAGTGTATCCATGGAGACTGGGTTAAATATACATGTACTCTACCTAAGATTAACATGAGAGTAAAAGGCCATGCCATGAGAAATCTTTGTCAAGTCTGTTTGTGTCGGTGAATACAGGTTTCCAATGGTTTCCTAACATGCCCAACTGAGAGTGAAAATTTTCTTGAATGACACCAGTCCAGAAGTGCATGCCCATCAGCACAGTGTCCGGTTACAAACAACTACGTCAACAGCTTTCGCCACTATACATGGCCTGTGTCAATTCAACGACATAACAAGTAATGGTGTATAACCTAGAACAAATAGTCCTGCAGACTATTTCCACTAAGCTTCATACATTCTACTACAAAAAGCAACAAGAGGGCTGTGTGAACAGCCCGTGCCTCAGCTGATCTTGACATTCATCACACTTGCAGCTCTATGAACTTGGGAAAGGATCAAGGACACCATGTTCTGAGTAAGTCTGACCTTTATAGAAGAACACCTACATGTGCAACATCAAAGTTCAAGTAATTCTCAAGTTATAATGAAGAGTAAAATTCATGTATGTTGCACTGTGACCCCACAAATGAGGTCAAGGTCATTCATGTACTGTCTCAGCATGACCTTCATACAGAATAATTAACATGTGTAGCTAACTCAAAACAGATCTCAAGTTATCAAGTAAACAGTAAATATCGTGTCAGTTGTCCTGTGAATTAGCATTAGAATGCACATTCACTTACAAAGTAATCAATAGGAAAGCTGCATTGAACGATAAGCACCCGAATTGAAAATCCTTAAAAATCAGGAATCCAAAGCAGTGCCACCTAGTAAACAACTGTTTGACCCTTCCACAACAATATATCCATCACATTTCAGCTTAATCTGAGGGATGGTTCTGAGAACAAGTGAAAAATAGCAAAACCATACAAAAAATTCATAAAAAAAAATTGCAGCGCCACCTGGTGAACAAATTGGGAACTACAGGTCCCCGGGAGTGTCTATGTACGATATCAAAGCAATTGGGTGAGTGGTTTCAGAGGAGAAGAATTTTGAAGGTTTGCCCCCCAAAAAACAAAAAAATTCATAAAAAAATCCAAAAATCAATAGAGAGTGACCATTTGAACACACTTGGTAGAGATCCACCTAAGGCACATCCCCACCAAGTTTGAAGTAAATCTGGTCAATATTATTTAAGTTATGACTATTACAAGAAATTCCCATGTTAGTACTTTCCTATTAAAGCTTTTGTAGAGATTTTGAAAAAAAATCATAAAAAAATCCAAATTCATTGGAACATGACCATTGGAACAAACCTGGTAGACACCCACCCAAGGTACATTGCCACCACGTTTACAGTAAATCTGGATGATGGATTTGGAGAAGAAGTCAAAAACGTAAATTAGCATTAGAATGCACATTGACTTACATGGTAATCAATAGGAAAGGTGCATTTACCCCAAAGGAGCCGAATTGAAAAAATCACTAAAAATCGGGAATCCGCAGCATTCCCACACAGTGAACAACTTTGTTTGGCCCTTCCATTAGGAACATATCCACCAAGTGTAAGCTTAATCTGAATGACGGTTCTGGAGGAAAAGTCAAAAATATCTATAACACACAAAAATTCAAAAATAAAAAATTAGAAAAAAACTGCAGCGCCACCTGGTGAACAAATTAACAACTAAGAGTCTCTAGATGTCTTCCTGTGTGATATCAAAGCATTTGGGTAAGCAGTTTCGGGGCAGAAGATTTTTTAAGATTTGTCCAAAAAAACAAACAAAAAAATTCATTAAAAATCCAAAAATCACTGGAGCATGACCACGTGAACAAAATTGGTAGAAACCCACCCAAGGTACATTGCCACCAAGTTTGAAGTTAATCTGGATGACGGTTTTGGAGAAGAAGTTGAAAATGTGAATTAGTATTAGAATGCCCATTGACTTTCATAGTAATCGATAGGAAAGCTGCACTGACCGATAAGTACCAGAATTGAAAAAATCGTTAAAAATCAGGAATCCGCAGCATTCCCACATAGTGAACAATTTGTTTGACCCTTCTACAAGGAACATATCCACCATGTTGAAGCTTAATCTCAGTGATGGTTCTGGAGAAGAAGTCGAAAATAGCTATAACACACAAAAATTCATAAAAAATTAGGAAAAAATTGCAGCGCCACCTGGTGAACAAATTAAGAACTACGTGTCCCAGGGAGTGTTCCTGTGTGATATCAAAGCAATTGGGTGAGTGGTTTCGGAGAAGAAGATTTTTTAAGATTTACCCAAAAAAGAACAAAAAAATTCACTAAAAATCCAAAAATCACTGGACCGTGACCATTTGAAGAAACTTGGTAGAGACCCACCCAAGGCACATCTCCACCAAGTTTGAAGTGAATCTGGCTGACAGTTTTTAAGAAGAAGTCGAAAATGTGAATTGTGGACGACGGACGGACGGACGGACGACGGACGACAGACCCTCAAAAAACCTCAGCTGACTGACAAGTCAGCTGAGGTAAAAATGAAACAAAAATACTTTTTTTTATTTTTATGGTATTTTTAATTTAGCATTTTTTTCATTAACCCCTTTCCCGTTTGAATAAAAAGTGTGTCAACAGCTTTCCTTGGCATGAGCTGGGCTCAGTGCCCAACCCATGCCAAGGAAAACTGTTGAACTGGGGCATGTGGTTTCAATAGGTCTCATCCACAATTCTCAGTCAAACTGTTTCTCATATCAGTTTGTTGAAACTGACTGAAAACGAGGAAGCAGACATTTGACCATAACCCAGTTTTGGTCATTTAAGGAGGAAAGGCTTAAAATTTGAATAAGTCTGTCCACCTGTCATAACAGACCACAATTGGATCATCACAATGAGCAGTCTTCCAAGAGCTTGCTTTCACTGTACCACATTTTCATCTGATCTCTTTCAGTGCCAATCAGGTATAAAGTAGATCTACTTAAGTCAAACTGGTCTCAATAGGAACTATTCATATTAACTGGGATCGTGTGCTGCCACCTGGACTGCAGCAAGGAACTTGACCGGGAGGAGGGCACATTCAAGTATTAAGCAGGGTCAAATGAGTTTCTATGATAAAAGGAACAACTCAAAAAAACAAAAAGTATAAGGGAAGTCATTCAGTAAATTTTGAAATATACATGATGGTAGAACGTATTTAGAAGATTCATTTGTATGGTACAAAAAGTGTTATTTCTGGGTTGGTAAGTAACAGAACAAATACATGTGCCCTGATCACGGCAGAGGCATAGTTCTGCTGCCAAGCAACTGAGGGGACCAGAGCAGGTCTGCAATTAATGAGGTTAAATATGAATACCTCCTATTATCATTAGGATCTCAGATTCGTATTTCTCGTAAACAGACCTTTCATTCAAGTACCAGCATGCCTCTAGTTCCAGGGAACATATCCTAGGTTAACAGCTTTTCTCGAAGAACATTCCACCCAATGCCCGCTGAGAAAAGCCGTTGACTTAGTCCAAAATTTGGCACTTAAAGAGTTAAATACACACATTTCAATACACAGGGCTGTTTTCTGCATTTTAGTTTTAAGAAATGCATATTTTCTTAAACTTTGAATTTAATACGTAACAAATTTATCACTTTTTTCAAAAGCAAACAAAAAGTATATGAGTATGAAAATGATTCAAATGACAGAATTTCAGCATGGTATGTTTAACACCATGAGCCTTTGGGATGCTTCCTGTCAGAAATTATTAAATAAGGTCATCAAGCGTATCTAATTCTCATTGATTTTCATGAGCAGAGTACCACTGTCCTGCCCAGCGTCCAGGGTCCACATACAACAATGGCCAACTGCCATTGTGTTTACATAATTAACGTACTGTCAAAGTGTGTAGTTGGTTATCTGTTAACTGTCCACAGCACAAATTTTGTGGTTTTAACACTTCAGGCATTTCACTGATGTAGCTTGCTATTTTGCACATTTTAGGCCCAAATTCTGTTACACCAATACGTTTTGCTGCATGTTCATTTTAAAAAATTTTTTGTTTTAATGCCACCGCGACCATACTGGTGAAAATAAAGCTACAGCGGCATAAACTCCATGTGTGTTACCAGGACATGTCACGTAATACATGCACCAACTGCCATTGCTCAATAGTTATATCAGCTTCATGGCTGAGTGGATTATGTCAACCAATACACCTTTAATGGCCACACTGCGCAGGAGCAATACATCATCAATAGCTGGAACAAGGTCAGTAATTGTCATGACAGACACTAGTCTACCAAATCCATTGAGTAATTCCTTGCAAATTTTGGGTGGCAACTTGGGACACATATTATATAAACAGGCCTGCACAAATTAAGATTTAGCACAACCTGTAACTGGGTTATGCTAAAAAATATTGCATAACCCTTTTTGTTTTACATAACCCTTTTTAACAACGCCATATGTCTTGTCGTTTAACCATACTCGAAACAAACTTGGCTCCACTGTACATGTACTTGCAGATTTACTTCATCTTAATTTACTGTTGCCACAAGCAAAACACATTGAAACTAGACAATATCTTCAACACAAGCGTAGACTTAAGGGTCTGCCATTTGCTCAAATTAGGTCATGGTGACACCAAAATATAATAGATATTGCAGTAACGAGAATGGGCACATCTGGACCAACAGACGGACGGACAATCCGCAAACAGAAAGGGTCCCCCTAATGGAGCACACCCCTAAAAAGTATTTTTCACCCCATACAAAGGAGGATACATACATCACATATTGCCTTTCAGTGCAGTGACATTTAAGGCTAAATTAGTCGATGTTTTTTTCAACATACAAACGCACACTATGATTACAATTTGGTTGTAACTATTATAGTCACTGTATGCAAGGTCAGTGAAGCACATCACAATCACAATCTCCTTGCTTTTTTTTTTTTACATCACATTCACCCTGGGTGGTTGTAGAAGACCATGGGTTAACATATTTAATACTACAGTAAAATCTGTTAAAAGAGCAGCTCTATATGTGGTCTCAGGACGGGTGGTCTTTCATAAGACATACAACAAAACAAAACTTGTTTTGAGAGACCACCCCAAGGGCAGACTAAAAGTAATCACATAAAGCAGGTGGTCTCTCAATGGAGGTGCAATAACATGGGAGAAATGGCAAAAGGGACTTTGGAAATATGGTCTTAAAAGGCAGGTGGTCTTTCATTACAGTGGTCTCTCAAAACAGGTTCCACTATATTACATGAAAAGCACTAAGTAAAGGACTTAAAAATGAGGTCTTCAAAGGCAGGTGGTCTGCCATTGGAGTGGGGCTACTGTTGTGATGAATTTCCATGTGTGCAAACCCTGCTTGAGTACAAGGAAAACTGCAGAGTACAGTCATATATGTCTATAGACGCCCATCCAGGGAAAGACCACAAATCTGCTTAGCTCATTGCATGCCAGTCCCTGATTTTTCCGTATATGTATCTAGATTTAAGACGACAATTGCACATTTAAATTCTTCATGAAAAGAGCTTTTGTGGAAGTACCAACATGCCTATAGTCTTAAGTCAGTGGTTCTAGCACTGCCCAAGATCTGTGACCATAGTATGGAATGAGTTAAGTTTAATATCAAGATTGTTGAGGTGCTGTGCTATCTTTTACATATTATTGTACCTCTAATGAAGCACCACCTGTCCTGAACAATCAATTTCATAGTTGCCCTTGGGGTGTTCTCTCAAGGCAGGGACCCCTGTATACTAGCTAATTCCTGATAGAAAGTGCTTCCAGTCAAGTATGAACATGTATCAACTAAAGCCAGTCACCTTTGCACGTTCTGACAAGTTGTTCTCCAGCTGCTTCCAAGGCACCTGCAGTATCATTTACAATGCAAAACCCACTGACAAAAGCCTTTACCTGCATTATATGATATGAGCGATGACCATGTCTACACACACCTAAACTTACTGTGTGGTCACTACACTGCCAGGTTTCACTGTCTATAGATCAATAATCAGTTATGTAACACGAAGATCAATTGGAAAATGTCCACTGAACCTGAACCTGAATTATGTTTGTAATGGTAGTTCACAGAAATCACATTTGGTACAGAGAACAAAGGATCCCTAATACCCTGGACTTAATCCATATGTACTGCCTGAGGATTTCAATAACGCTCTCCCACACCACACAATCTTGTGACTTGCACATATATGCAGTTCTGGGGTGGAGAAATGTCTAAAGTGGCAACCATATATACAGTAAAACCTCTCTAGAAAGACCATCCCTGGGGATGACTAGGTTGTGGTCTCAAGACAGGTGGTCCTTCCTAGGAGATACACAAATAACATGAAAAGTACCAAGCAAAGCATCCTGAACAGGTGGCCTTTGAAGGCAGTTGGCGTCCCATGGGAGTGATCTCTTAACTCTTTCAGTGCCACATTTTAACTGAGTCAACAGCCTTCCTCATCACACTTTGAGTGCAGTGCTTGGAGGAAAACTGTTGACCTGGACTATTATATTCCATGTAACTGTCCACATGCTGTACTTGAATGACAGATCTTTTCTTACAAGGAACATGAACCTGGCACCCTTATCATACACAGTAAAAACCTGTCCGAGTGGGCAACTCCGCTAAGTGGGCACCTGTGTTTAGTGGGCACTGTTGCCGGGCCCAATTCCCTATACTTCCCATGTTAATGGACCTGCGCTAAGTGGGCACCTGTCTTAAGTGGGCACTTTTGCCCGATCCCAAGGGCGCCCACTTAACACAGGTATTACTGTAATTCTATAATTCAGAGCAGTTGGTTTGAAGTGGTTCGACTCAAGTCACAGTTGGCACTGAAAGAGTTAAGTCCAGGGTCTGAGGGACCAGTGCATAATGAATCAAAGCCCTCCCAATAATAAGGACCACTTTAGCACTCTCCATGATTACTTGCATTGGCAATATCAATCCAACTGTACAGGTTTTATGATCCGATTATCCTTGCAGACATTTGTGATCAATATATTAAACATTTCACAGAAAACTAGAGCAAAATCCACATGATGTAGTTGATAAACCATGAATTTTTAAAGCCAAATTTACATCTACAAGACACAGTCAGGTGTAGACGATTATGATACTTAGTTCATGTGTGGCAAGGTAAAAATTATAGCTACCATGTTGTGCACTACATCCCCCCCCCCCACACACACACACATACACACACACCTTTATTTGTTAACAGGTTGTTTATTGAACGTTATACTGCCATAAGTGAGGAACTGTCTGTCAACCACAAGTTCACATGTGCTCACGTTACACGGACAGGGAGGAAACAAATGTGAAGTTCATGCTGTGTTAACACTTTTAGGCAAATGGAAATCGATGACAGAAAAATG
Organism: Hermodice carunculata; assembly: GCA_964020975.1. Classification (NCBI taxonomy): domain Eukaryota; kingdom Metazoa; phylum Annelida; class Polychaeta; order Eunicida; family Amphinomidae; genus Hermodice; species Hermodice carunculata. The sequence goes on from OZ026625.1 coordinate 57,582,839, forward strand.
CAATTGAACAACTGATCAAATGGTGAAGAAACAACAGCTGATCAAATGAAGAAAAAAAACCAACAAATACTTTTCAACATCAACCACACACACATCAACGGTAACCATACCATATGTCATGCTTCTCAACCAGTTTGTACTCTGATGCATTTCTTTTGCCACTATGTTCAAAACGCACTCCACTTCTCTGGTATAATTTTGTTGTTCACATTTTGTGACCAAAATCTGTAAATATTTCCGCCTAAAATCGAAAATTCTGCAGCCAAACTCTGTAGTATATGCATCTAAAATAATGTTTTGCTGTTCCTAAAACAATGATAATCACTGTTTCCACTGTCCATTCGGCTTTTCACACTGGACTATCATCACTGCCATGTTAAAAATAAATTTACATACCACTTAGGCTGCATCCAGTCATTTTCCTGTGACTGATACTGTACTTTCCAGAGTGTGCAGGAAAACTGTACCTTTTGCAAAATTACCTGGGATTTTTTTATATGATAAATTCTGCCTAAAAAGTGGCATCTCAGAATCACAAAAGACTTTGATGACCTAATTAATAAAAAAAGGCATTGGCCTCAAGCCACATGATGTTGCACTGAATGACTTTAGCCGTAACCATCCCTTACCCATAAATAAACCTGGCGCATTCCATAAGACATGTTTCATTCTATCGTGCCAGGTTGTCTTTCATTTAAAATCAATTCAAAATGGATATAGTTGTTTGTCTTAAAATAGTCAGGGTTTCTTTGTTTTTTGTTTTTTTTTTTTTTGTCATTTTTGTTTTGTCCTTTGAAAGTGGCATCTCAGCATGTCTTGACAGATGGTCTTTATTTAAATATATATTTACATTACACATAGTCATTTCAAAAAGCTATGTGGCATCTCACTATATCAAATTTTCCCCCAGAATATCAAGGGTTTTCTCCAGAGTCTCAACATTTTCCCCAGAGCATCACAGTTCTCCTTATACTATCACTATTTTCTCTAAAGTATCTAGGTTTTCTCAGAGAAGCGTTTTCTGTGCATCTCAGGAGGTTGAAATGTCCATCAAGGCCAATCTGGGCATAAAAAGTACATTTTGTATCATATCTCTGACAAAATAAATCTAAGCTTTGTTGGAAGGATTTTAAGCTTTGTAGTCACAAGTTTCATAGGATTTTTCTAAAGCTTTTTGGTCCTGATATGCTGCAATCAGCTTCACAGAAAATACTTCTGAATGAGACATCACCAGGAAAATTCATTTAACTCATTCCATACCAGTCCCTGATTTTTCCGAATATTTACCTAGATTTAAGATGACAATTGCATATTTAAATGCTTCATGAAAAGAGCTTTCGTTTAACTACCAACATGCCTATAGTCTTAAGGCAATGGTTCTGGCACTGCCTGGCAAGTCATCATAGTATAGAATGAGTTAAATGGACTTGAGAAAGGTCACTATTCTACAAGAACATGTCTCCCAAATGGGAGACAATGGAAGACAAGATGCTGCCATGTACTTTAGATTACCAAAATGCATACTTGATGTCACTTTCAAATGAATGTGCTCTTTCACTTCCAGATTATTGATGAGATAATTTACGTCCAATATTTAAACAAAGTAGTGACAATTGTTCATGTGCAAGTATCAAATCAGGTCTATACACATAAGCTCCAAGGTTGGAACTGGGAGTCATCTGTCAGGTCTCTGGTGGCTGTATGCTGGCATCGCAGCAGGTCTGTGTATTGTTCAGATGAGTCCCAGTATACAGTCCATATCTTCAAACTACCCACATGGAGGACTATCTCTGAGGCCGATCATCCTCAAATGAAAGTGAATTTCAGTTTACTTTGAGTCAGACAAAAGGCCAAGTCTCCTACAACAATACAGCTCAAGGCTAACTATATTGTGATTAGAACATACATGTATCACAGCCCTATCCTACGTTTCTCTCACCAATACAAGAAATTACAGTAAAACCTCCCTATACCGCACACCCTTTGGACCGGAAAAAAGGGTTCGGTATAATGAGGTGTTTGGTGTAGGGAGGTTTGCTTACATTGGAAGAGTATATTTGAGACTGAGAATTAGTGTTCAGTATAGAGAGGTGTTAGGTATACAGAGGTGTTCGGTTAGAGAGGTTTTACTCTACATTCACTGAAGCAAAAGTAGATTACACTAGGTTTTTTTCTCATGAATGACAATAATCAACCATATGTTGCCAATTTTGAGTCTGGAACAAGTTTGTTTATAACTTAAATGGGACGATCGTCAAACTTTTTCTTGCACTTGGGGCACTGTAACAGAATTGAACAGTCAAGTAAGTAGATCTGTATCACTGTCAACCTTGGTTGGCATCCGGCTACCACTATCTGTGTGGGAATCCCAGTGAATGCGACATGTGGAATATCCCAAACAATGACGTGTTACTGTCGAAGGAAACTCTTGTTGATGGGCATACGCATTCAAGCACAAGCGCATTTTGAATGTAAACAAACAGTATTTGTCCGGTAACCGTCAGAAAATAAAGAACTAAGTCAATCTAATCAACAGTATAAGGAATAGAATGATCATAAACCTGTTGAAACAAGTTAATGAGTATTGCAGAGCAATACATAGTCCCCCGCTTATTTATTTTATGTAATTTTTTTCCCAAGTAATTAGCCAATGGTAAAAATGACTTTTTTTCCAAGAAGTGGGAGACTGGGCCCTGGCAACATCAGGTTTCATCACAATAACCATAAATAGAGGTAACTATAATCATGGATATGATAGCGGTTCCTTGGTAAAAAATGACATCATTTGAAACTGTTTAAAATTCATTAAAAGCAAGACGAAAAGGGTTGAAATGAATGGACCAGTGTCAAGTTCACATCCCTCATTTCCAAGTAACCTCTACTTTGGTTTGGTGCCACAGAAGCTGTTCAGTTTTGCAACCAAGATGATACAGGTGACATGAAAATTAATCAATGCATTCTAATATATTATCACAACTACTTTTCTTCTAACCTAGTGACCTACTTTTGCCATGTGACGACAGCAATGCCCCAGGAACTATGCAAGCAACATTTTGGTAGCTGTAGGTGTTATGGTATTTGAAATATGGCCTGGACAAGGATTTACGCGGAGTTTATACTGTGACCTACATATCTGACCTAGTGACCTATTTTTGCTCATAACACATTTTCAAGTCACAATGAATTAACAGGTAAAATTTCATGACAAGAAGTCAAAAGTAACACAAAATTATAGTCAGGACGTGAAAATACTGAACATTTACAAATCACTGTGACCCACATATTTGACCTGGTGACCTAGTTTTGCTTTATGGCACATTCTTAGATTAAGCTTCACATTTGTGTAAAATTTCATTAATCTAAGTAAAAGGACAAAAAAGTTATGGCCCGGACAAGATTTTGAATGGATTTCAGTGACCTAAATATTTGACCTAGTGACCTACTTTTGCCATGTGACAAAACAACTCCCCAGGTAGTATTAAAATAATAAATGTGGTAGCTGTAGGTATTATAGTAAGGGAAATATGGCATGGAAAAGGTTTTACATGGAGTTTACACTGTGACCTAGATATTTGACCTAGTGACCTAGCTTTGCGTCGTGACACACTTTTAGGTCACAATACATTATCAGTGAAATTTTATAACAAGAAGTCAAAATTTTTTAAGAATTACAGTAAGGACATGAAAATACTGTACATTTATGTATTACTGTGACCCAAATATTTGACCTAGTAACCTAATTTTACTTTACGACACATTTCCATGTTAAGTTTCACATTTGTGTAAAATTTCATCAATCTAAGTAAAAGGACAAAAATGTTGTGGCCCCGACAAATTTTTACATGGATTTGACATTGTGACCTAGATTTTGAGCCTAGTGACCTACTTTTGCCATGCTACACTCCAGCACCCCAAGAAGTATGCACATAACAAAGTTAGTAGCTGTAGGTATTATGGTATAAGAAATTTGGTGCTGACAAGGTTTTACACAGAATTTTATACTGTGACCTACATATTTGACCTAGTGACCTAATTTCCCTCATGACACACTTTTGGGTCAAGGTACATTATCATGTAAAATTTCATAAAAAGAGGTCCAAAAGTTAAAAAAATTACAGTCAGAACCTGAAAATTCTGTCTATTTACATATTGTGGTGACCCAAATATTTGACCTAGTGACCTAGTTTTGCTTTATGACACTTTCTTAGACTAAGGTTCACATTTGTGTAACATTTCATGACTCTAAGTAAAAGGACAAAAAAGTTATGGCCCGGACAAGATTTTTCATACATATGTATTCTGTGACCCAGATATTTGACCTAGTGACCTACTTTTGGCACACCATACACCTCTATCCTAGGAAGTACAAACACATTAAATTTGGTAGCTGTGGGTGTTATGGTGTTGGAAATATGGCCCGGAGAAGCTTCGGACGGACGGACAAGGTGCAAACCTATAGTCCCCCACCAAGTGGGCGGGGGACTAATAAGCCAATATATATATGAATAGTTGTTGGATGGGTATGGGTCCATTTCTTGCGAACTAAGCATACTTTTGGACCAGACAATGCTAACTGTTACTGTCAAAATGCTTGCTTACAAGCCATTGCCCCCTATCAGGCCACAGTCTGAGAAATTTGCTATGCACCCCCTTGGTTGCAATTTTATCCCGGGAAAATTAAACGCTCACTTTAGCAATTAGCTAAACATACATGCATAGGCCTGTACTACACTTGATAATGTAGACTAGGCACCGATAAATTATTAGGTGAGCGACAAAGAATGCCATTCAAGTGAACCGAAGGACTGGCACGCTGTATAAATGTAGGAAATTCTGTATGATAATGACAATGTTAAGTTGTGGTAGTACATGTGTATATTCAATATGACCATCAATGTGGCGGCTCCAGTAACTGTTACTTTCTAGTGAATTGGTATGACCAACGGGGAAATAATAACAAATATGTAAATTCTTCAAAACATAACTCGGAAAAAATCCAGGACAAAAAGGTGTATTTCACCATGTCACATGACATGACAAATTAATAACTAACTAAATGCTGTATCAAAACTAAAGGCTGCTATTGCATGGGTATTAGCCAGTTTCAGAGGGGAGAGCTGCATATTTCATGTAATGTGATCAGCTTTTTAGCTCAGCTGACTTGGCAGTCAGCTGAGCATATAGTATCGTCTGTCATCTGTCCATCCACAATTCAAAATTTTTGACTTCTTCTCCAAAACTGTCAGCTAGATTCACTTCAAACTTGGTGGCAATGTACCTTGGGTGGGTCTCTACCAAGTTTATTCAAATGGCTATGCTTCAGTGATTTTTGGATTTTTTAGGAATTTTTTTGTTCTTTTTTTTGGGGGGGGGGGGGAATCTTACAAAATTGTTTCCAAAACCCCTCACCCAATTGCTTTGATATCACACAAGAACACTTCCAGGGACTCCTGGTGCTTAACTGTTCATCAGTAGGCACTGCAATTTTTTTTTTTTTTTTTTTGGTGTGTTTTCACTATTTTCGACTTCTTCTCCAGAACTGTCACTCATATTATGCTGAAACTTGGTAGACATGTTCCTTGTGGAAATATCAAACAAAGTTGACACTGGGTGACACTGCTGTTGATTCCTGATTTTAGACAATTTTTTTTTTCAAATGGGGTACTTGTCAGAAATGCATTTTTCCTATTGATTAAACTATATAAGTCAATGGGCATTCTGATAATAATTCACATTTTCAAGTCGGTTACTTGTCGGCAAATGCACCTTTCCTATTGATTACTATATGGAAGTCAACAAGCATTCTAAATGCTAATTCACATTTTCAACTTCTCCAAAACGGTCAGGCAGGTTGACTTCAAACTTGGTGGCAATGTACCTTCGGTGGACCTCTATCAGGTTTGTTCAAATGGTCATGCTCCAGGGATTTTTTTTATGATTTATTGGCATTTTGTGGGCGGCAAATCTTAACAAGGACCTCAAACTTGGTGGAAATGTACCTTCGGTGGACCTCTATCAGGTTTGTTCAAATGGTCATGCTCCAGGGATTTTTTTTATGATTTATTGGCATTTTGTGGGCGGCAAATCTTAAAAATCCTGCACAAAAATACTCACCCAATTGCTTTGATATCACACAGAAACACTGCTAGAGATTATTAGTTCTCAATTTGTTCACCAGGTGGCATTGCAATTTCATTATATTTTTAATGATTTTTTTATGAGTTGTTGCTATTTTCGACTTCTCCAAAACTGTCAGTCAGATTAAGCTGGTACTTGGTGGATATGTTCCTTGTGGAAGGGTCAAACAAAGTTGTTCACTAGGTGGCACTGCTGTGGATTTCTGTTTTTAAATGATTTTTTCAATTGCCCTTATCAGTAAATGCACCTTTCCTATTGATTACTATTTAAGTCAATGGGCAGACTAATGCTAATTCACATTTTGGACTTTGATGAAGAAGCTGTCAGGCAGCTTGACTTCAAACTTGGTAACAATGTATACCTTGGGTGCGTCTCTACCAAGTTTGTTCAAATGGTCATGCTCCAGTGATTTTTGGATTTTATATATACATATATTTGAAAATCTTTAAAAAACGTTTAATTTGAAGATTTAACATGAGAATTTCTTGTAACTGTTATAACTTAGATAATTTTGACCAGATTTGTGTCAAATTTAGTACATGTAGCAATGTACCTTTGATAAGTGTCTACCCATCTTTTCCTATCCCAAGTTCACTGAATCACAAGTGTGGTGGATCTCTAGGTCAGCTGAGCATGGGCTGTTCACACAGCCCTCTTGTTTAACTCATGAGCTCATGCATAGTAACTGTGTGACTGAAGGCTGTGTGGCATGTGATTGGGGTTGTCAATGTTGTGTGGGACCTGTACTTGGAACCCAACAAAATTTTATTTAATGTCCTGTCAGACTGGAGCTTCTAACCACACAGCAACTGATCCCATGTATCAACACACAACTTTCCAGTAAAAAAATGACCCAGCAAGCAATGCACTCAAAGTGCTGAGGGAAGCTGCTGACAAGGGGGGTAAAAGGGTATTTCCAAACTAGCAGACTGGGGCATTGTATTTAATACCAGCATATTCAGGGGCAGCGTAAAGAGTATTTCTGTAATGACATACTGGGACATTTTATCTTCCATCTTAGCTGCATTTTCTGCACTTCATACTGGGACTCCTCTACCCCCCCCCCCCCCCCCCCACTTAATCTCATGATTTTTTTTTTTTTTTTTTTTTTTTTTTGACTTGTGTTTCGTACTCTTTCCATGCAGACCTCTACAGACACTTATGTGTGCCACCTTGTAATATCATCATTTTCACCTATAAATAATTGTTAGTATAAACCCATGTGGGGAAACTTCCCCTCCCCACCCCTACACAAGTCTCGCAGCAGGCCTAGTGTCAACAGACTCAGTCGGAAGTGTATTTGATCAAGGCACCATGCTGTAATAATGGCACACAGGTCACAGAGAAAAAAGCATGCATGCTCCTTGGCATATGGCAAACTGAAGATTGTAATGTGGAGACCTCAGTCTGTTGTCTAACAGTAACACCGGTCCTTGCCATCTAGATGTCATTATTAACCCTTAAAGAGCTAATCACAGCTATAGTCGTTTTCTCATAACCATTAAACATATAATGGTTAGAGATCCAAATTCCTCATGAAGATACCTTTTATTAAAATACCAGTAAGCCTAGTCTAAACCAGTACTATAAGGGTTAAGGGCAATTTTCTTGGCACTCTGCATTGGGATGTCCCTTCAAAATATCAATTTTTCTCTTCTTTTCAGGTAGCATGCTACATCTACTCTACCTTGCCGCCTGACTGCATCTATGGGCATTCTATCTTATCATAAATTATGCTGCCTGCTCAACACACCTTCATTCTCCATGTTTTCTACACTCCACTTATAAATACAGACCTTAGTCTGCCTTGGAGGCAATAAATAAAGTGAAACAACTGGCAAATTATGTACAACTTTCCAGGTATTCTTTACCCTTTGAAATTTAAAGAAGGATATAAGACTCACAGACCAGGAAGTGTGGATCAAAGCTCACTTTCCTGCCAACTTGAAACATTTCAGCCTGCATTTTATATACATACCATTCAAGTTGTCATTTTTTTGTCATAACATGGTTTTTTCCACATAGAGTCTTCAGACATTAATCATGTACAGAACACTGAGGAGTTTCCACACCACAGAACACCGCTTTATGTTCTAAATTTTTCCAGAATGGCCTGTTCACATGGAATGTCACAAAAACAAGATTTAAAGCTTGGTTCACAATGGGTGCATGCTTAAGATAGCATTTGTTTACCCCATTTCCATAAAGCACAGCTTGTATCATTTCAACATGGAATTAAGGGATTAAGCTATCAGGTCAACACATAACAGGACAAAAAAGATCGGGATTTTTGACTGGTCATGACCTGGAATGGTCAGCTGAGCCTCACTGGGGGCCTATTCACCATCAGCCTGTACATGTATGTCTTGTGTATGTCTTCTGTCAGCACAGCCTCTGCTTCTGTCTGCGCTGCTCACTTAATTAGACTCCTTGTGGATCCATACGCCCACTGTGCCTTATCCATGATTTACTACACCAGCCACCATTGTTTCGGAGTGAGCTGTTGTGTACTGTTGGTTCTCAACCTGCTCACACTGTACACTCTGATACAGCGGGAAGCAGTGTGCTGCAGTCTCTGGACTGCTGCTACTGTAAATTGATTTATTCACGCATGTTTACATTTTCACTTTTTTTGGGTTTTTTTTGTTTTGTATTTTTGACACTTCACTGTTGTTTAAATTTCACTATTTCCCTATTGATACAATGTTAAAAACTATTTCACTGTGTTTTTATTTTCACGGTTTTGTGCTGCCATTGAAATAAGCGAATTTAAGCAATTTACAATCGTATATGGCTGAATGTACATGTTGGCTGCACTGTGCTACCTGACACAGTGGATACCAGTGTGGCACAGGCTATATGGTGGCTACAGTGTGCAACCTAACACTGTGGAATGCAGCATGCCACAGTCTGTAGACTGCTACTCTATGGCTACATCATGTACGTGCTGGCTACAGTGTGCAACCTGACACAGTGGACAGTAGAGTGCCACAGTCTGTAGACTGCTGCTCTATGGCCACATCATCAAAATGCTGGAAAGTGTAAATCTATGGCCACATGCTTGCGACAAGATGCACCCTGTACGTGGTGGTTGCCGTAGCCAAATCTTACGAGATTAGATGCACTGCATGTCAAGGTAAGTTCCAGCAGCAGCTGTAGCATCACTTGTCAGGCTATGCATGTACATGTACCAGTTATTTTGAGCATGACCTAAATCTTAACAACAAATATATTTGTGCTTAGATACATATTTCAGAAAAGGACGTCCAAGATATGACGTAGGTAGAACTTTTATTTTCTAGGTTTGGCATTGCACACACATACATTTTCTCCCTCATTATTATGTATAATACATGTATTCAGCATATCAGCCTCCATCAAACATTTACCAATCAGCATTGGAAAACCTTGGATGAAAGGGCATGTCATCATATATATTAAACTGTTTACTATGAAACATCTGTACTAAAGCCAATTTTATATTTAACTTTTTACTTAAGCTAACTACATCCACATACATATTGAGTAACCGTGGGGAGAAAAGCCCACCTTGATGGGCTCTGTTTGTAACTTGAAAGAACAGTGGTCCCTGTCTTGAGAGACCTCCTCTAGGGCAGGTAAAAATGTGGTCTCTCAAAACAGGTGGTCTTTTATTAGAGATATAATAACATGGAAAAGACAGCACACTGTTCTGAGAGAGCGGTCTAAAAAAGATATGCAGTCTCTCATTGGAGGGGTCTCTCAAGGCAGGTACCACTGTACTCACACATTTGTTGTCCCAAGTTAATATGTATTGCTTGGGAGCTGTAACAAAAAGGAGGTTAACAAATAACATATGATGTACATTTTCTTTGCCAATTATACCCTCTCCTTGACCAACTATAAATGCCTGATTTTAGGTCCTGATTTCAGGCCTTCAGATTGTAGAAAGACACATGAAATATAAACGCTTGCAATGCCAGGAATTGTAAACAAGGCCTGTATCAACGTGGAGTAGAAACAGTTGAAATACAAACACTTGCTATGCCACATCATGAATTCCATGCTTGTATGGCAACAATGGAGTCTCTTGTTAGGGGTCCTCATAGTCTAAAATCCCGGAAATTCACAGCCTCATGTTCCCAATAAATCATTAATCAATGGTCCCTGCTCACCTTAACATCCCCTGTTCTCAAGAACTGGCACAAAAGTTTCTGCCTAAAAAGTCAGACATGTGTTCCCCGTTCCCCAAAAAGTAGAATCCTTTTGGGACTCCCAAAAACCCCTGAGCCACAAGAACTGTTGCTTCCACCTCAATATCCTGTGACTTACGCCTTGCAGTATGTTTAACAGTTCTCCCTTGAATCAAACTAGTATCAACACAGTTTTCACTGGGCCATGTTATTCTGAAACATCTTGTCTGCAACTCATTGTATTTTTCTTCCATTAACCCTTAAAGTGCTATTCACGGCTATAGTCGTTTTCTCATTACTGTTAAACATATAATGGTTAAAAGATTCAAATTCCTCATGAGGATACCTCTCTTTCTAATACCAGCAAGCCCAGTCTAAAGCAAAAAGTAGTCTTAGTCAACAGCTTTCCTTGGGACACTTTGCATGCACTGCAGACAAAGTGTCCTAAGGAAAGCTGTTGACTCAATCTTAAACTAGCACTTTAAGGGTTAATATTGACATTTATAAAAAATTCACAGAAGCATAAAATAATTTTAATACTTCCAGCTGGTTCTGGTCAGTTCATGAGTTCAGGGTTAAGAGGTACAGCAATGTTTGCATTAATGGTCTTTTTTACTTGTTTCAAGTCAAGTGAAATTTATGTGACAGAACAGTCAACTTGGCACTGCACTGGTTAAAATTTCACATGCCTTTCAGCATGGATAACACTTATTTTACTAAAGCCATCTGCTCAGGAACAAGTGAAAAAATTGTGGTATTTCTATCACTGCACAGTCACACTTTCCACCAGTAAAAACCTGCTAGAAGGAAAAGGCCACCCCTTCTGCCTTCTCAAAGCCTGACAATGTGCTCAACATCTTGCCCAAGCTGAGGGTAAGAGGCAGGGTATGAATTGAATTGCATTTTAACCCTTTCCCACCTGAATTAAGACTGAGTCAACAGCTTCCTTTGCATGGTTTGGGCCTTATGTGCCTTACCCACACCAAGGAAAGCTGTTGACCTGGAGCATGTGATTTTAAGGTCTTATCTGCAATTCTCAAATTGTTCTTCATTACTGTTGAAATTAGTTGAAAATGCCAAAGCAGACGACATTTAACCACCAGCCAGTTTTGGTATGTTTGAGGGAGAAAAGAGTTATGCACGAAAAACCTTAATATTAGAGAATACATGTACATGACCTGACTCCACACACTCAGCTCAGACGATGGCTGACACTATATGCACCTTCCCTGGCAGTGTCCCGGACTTTGGCAAGTTCATTGGTTGACCAGCTGAGGCCAGGTCATCAACAATGCCAATCAAGCATGCATTACAATGTATTGTCTTCTCCACTGGGATGGTGACTGCCAAATCATGGGAGAAAATTGAACCAAAAAGCAATTTCACACTGACAGCCCAGACCAGGCGGAGTGCAGGAGGAAATCCACCCTGCATCAGAGCAGTGTAGCGCACAAATCCAATGAATATTTTGGTAGCTGAACCAAAAAGCATGTGCTTCAAAGAAATTGCAGTGCATTGCAGGCTTCTTGTGCATATGTACAACTATGCTCTTGCTGGGCTCTACACCAACAGTTATAACCAAAGATTAACCAATGTGAACTTGCTTCAATTTTTTTTTTACCATAGCAAACCATACCCAAACTGGATACATTTCTTCATTTTTTTTTTCAGCCAAAATTTAAATATCAAATCCACACATATACCAAAGACACTCAAGGTTTTGCCTTGGTTTCAGAGAAGTCACAAAACACAAACACACACACAAATTTCAAGATTTCCTCCATGATGCAAAAGCCACCGCGATGGCAAATTGATACTTCAATGAGAACCACTCTTTAATGAAAAATTTGAAAATGCAAGTCTCAATGAAACAACATTTTAAATATTGCATTTTTACTTGTCCAGGATCAGTGAAACACATGATGGATGTGTCAATTTGCCACTGCACTTGTCTAAACTTTTATATGTATTTTAATACAAACAATACTCTTGTACCAAAGCTGCCTCTTTTTTTTTTTTTTTTTCCCGGACAAGTCAACAAATTTCCTCACTTCTACCACTGCAAAAGTATTGGAAAGTCAATCTATATGTAACAGCATGACAAGGGTTAAAGGCAGCACATTATCCATCAGGTAGGTGTCCAGGCCTGACATGTGACAGGACTGGCAGCACCTGTATCATGTGTATGTCACCCAGCTTTTCATCTGGAGTGTGGCCTTGGTGTTATACACACAGCTGGTGCCTCACCTTTAACCTCTCTTTGTCTGCCCTTTCTTGAAGAGTACACAGACAGCCAGAGGTTGTCCTCGAAATCATAACTCAGGTTGTGTGTGTGTGTGAGAGAGAGAGAGAGAGAGAGAGAGAGAGCGAGAGAGAGAGAGAGAGAGACAGACAGACAGACAGATAGACAGAGAGAGACTAACTCTTTACTGCATGTCAGAATAAGACTGAACCAGCCACTTCCCTCGTGTAAGATGGACCAAATATCAAGCACTAACCCATGCTGCTCAAGACATTTATTAATGTGGGTCATGCTGTTCCTGACTGGCAGTTCTCATCTGTAATGTGTGGTGAAAAATATTTCCTGGTAGTCAGTGAACTTGTCAAGGTACACTCCCAAGCAAAAACAACTGGGTATTTTTGTGCATCCTGAGGAGGAATGTGTTAATTTCTTGGAAACTGTCACACCAGATTTGCAGCAAGCTTGACACGACTTCCATGCATTGACAACATTTGTTTGGCAAAAGGTCAAAAGTCCACCAAACCTCAGGGGGTCAAGGTCATAGACATGTAGGCCAAAGTTCCATGTCACTTGTACATATAGCAGCAGTAATGAATTTGATGAAGGCTTTGCCATCACCTGAGCGTCCATCTCTTGATTGAAGTTATGTTCTGTCAGAAGGTGAGCAAAAGAACCGAGGAAGACAAGACTGAAAAACTGCTTACGACGAAAAACTAAGAACCCTTGCTGCAAAAATCTTGGGAGAATATATATATATATATGGTCACTTGAAAATTAAATAACGAATCCTAATGAATGCTGTGGAAAATCACTCAATCATAAAACAAGAAATCTGATTCAAAGCAAACACATATAAAGCACCCATGAGAATTAGCAGCCATTCCTTATCATTGACATAAATCGCTGGATGATCAATGTAATGGCATTTTAGGTCAAACTGCACATGTACAATACGACAGGCAGGAAGTTACTGGGGTTTTTCATGCTCTTGTTACTGCATTTATAGTTCTTCTGTGTAGCCCTGCTTTTCACAAAGCATGACATTATCAAAAGACTGACACTCCAATAAACGTGGGGCAGCATTCAACATTTAAAATGTTTGCACTTGGCAAATGCCAATGGAAGAAAGTCATCTGCTTTAAAACGGTCAAGTAGCAACATTTAATCTGGGGTTGAATCTTATGTAGACATTAATTTGTATTGTACAATTGGCACTCTGATCATTTATTGACCATTAATTAACTATCTAAATAGAATAAAAATCCATTTGGGACCATACCTTTTGACTTTGATGAACAAATTTGGTAAAATGTAGTACAGTATGTTGGTTTAGGATGTGACGTATGATTCTTGCAAGGAGCATCGGGTCACACAAACCTTATATTCTCACAATTCAAAGTGATTTTACATTTATATGTTGCAAATGATACAATAAACTTTAACCTAATGGGCAAGCTATTTTGTTACATGGACCTATAATTCTCATAATTCTCAGTCCTTTTACAATGTTACATTTCGACACATTTCAATAAACTTTGATCTATTGGGCAAGCTATTTTGTTCATTTGTTGTGCGAAGATTGCTGTCTTTTCACGCTAACCCTTTCCTGGTCAGAATAAGACTGACCCACAGCTTTCCTTCACATGCGTTGGATGCAATGTGACAAAGCTACACTGAGCAAAGCTATTGACCTGTGACACGCCATCATGGCAGTCTTAATTATCTAGACTCTTAATTAGCAAAAATGTTCCCACATGCATGCAATCTTAAGTAAATACATTTGACAATGCAATATTACACTATCGTTTAACTCGTTGATACAATGGCAGTTTAAGTGAATTGGTGAACAAACCAGAAACATCAACACTTTTTTATAGGAAGTCTTCGCAGCAAATATTATCCAGACAGTGTTGGCATTGGTCCCGCACCCGTGGCACTGCAGTGGTTAATCAGGGAGGTTTTATTGTGCAGATATTGTTACAGGCCCCACAATAAGACAGACCTGATCATGGATCACCAGCCATAAGCCTATCATGTGGGTACCCAAACCATTAACTTTTCCTTCATTGGAAATGGGATTAAGTCAACCAATATGCTTGCACCAAGCACCCAATACACACCAGGGAAATCTGCAGCCCTGGGGAATGCTACCCTGCTGGCATCTCAACTACAAGTTTCACTCTAAACGTTCTGCATTAATGGGACCTTCATAGAAAAACATTGGAGCAAATGACACTTGACACACAGTCACTTTCAGAGGATAGACGATCAGGATTTCATGCATAAAGGACTTCCCTACTCCCCAATCCTGCAATCACCGAAAATGTCCCCTCTTTTTGAAACTTTTGTTTAAAGTCTATCAGATATAATCACAACAACAAAAGATGTGGTCCTTGAAATCTAATTTATCCTATAATGATTCCAGATTCCCATTTCTCATATATGAAACTTTCACTCAAGTACCAGTTTATATGTAGTTCCAGGAAACATCACCTCGAGTCAGGCCAACAGCCTTCTTTCACTCCCAAAGTGTGCAGCGGAAAGACATCGATTCAGAATTAGTTAACTTGGCACTAAAAGGGTTTAGGCGCAAATTACTTCTAGGTCAAGTACCAGGAGTCTAGGGTCAAGTAGACTGACATCTGTTCCTTCTCCTGGACAAGCTTCATCACAGCTCCTCCTAAATGTATTTTCTTCTTTTACAATTTAATTCCCAACACACCATTACACCCTATTACATATAAATATATATACTGTAAATTGCTTTTATTTCCCTGTATTTCTATTTTCATTTATTTCGCTGATGGCAGAAAACCATGAAAATAAAAATACAGTGAAATAGTATTTAAACACTGATTTGATAGGAATTATGTTCAAAATAGTGAAACTGAAAATTCAGTGAAATGCCTGAAATGCGAAAGCCATGAAAATTTAAACACGTGAAAATAAGTACATTTACAGTACACTGATCACTTTCAAATCACGATCAAAAGTAGTTCCTCTTGAATGCCCCCCACCCCATCCCCCACGCCCCAAAGAGAGGCCATCATCTCTTGAAAGCCACTTCTCAGTGCAGTGAGGGTAGCCTTTGCATTATATTTCCCCCTCAGAAACCACCCTTCTTTTAAATTAAAGCCAGATTTCAGGTGCATTTGGTGTGGCCTCATATGGTGGGGGGGGGGACCTATACTACTTTTTACAATTGTAGAGATGAATTCTTCTCCCAAGGTTGTACCTGTCACATCCACATACAACAAGAGAGGGAGTAAATAGAACCTGGGTTGATAAAGCTATCTGGCCACGGCAAGGACAGGTACCAGCAAAGATAAGAAAAGTATTGAAAATGCATATTTGTTATAATACTATGAGCTTACAGGGAAATAATTAAAAGAATGATAAACTAAACATATCTTAAACACAAAGTGTTCACTTAAAGGTCTGCCACTTTCTCAAATTAGGTCATGGTGACACCAAAATGTAAGTAGTTCATCTTGCCTGGTAAGATAAGCATACATGTATTGCCAAACTTGAGCAAAATACATGGAAGCATTCTGTAGATATCATGGTAATGAGAATGTACACATCCGGATGGACATCCAGCCAGACAGACAACCCAAAAAGAGAAAGGGTCTCCCTGTGGGGCGGACCCTTAACAAAAGCAAGGGAGGGGGTTTCAAATACTTCACCCTGCTATATGGAAATGCAGTAATAATAAGGCCAAGAAAAAAAAGGACAGGTCACAAGAAAGTAGTAACATTTCACTTGTCCACTTTTTGAGGCCCACATGGCATCTAACATATTTGATCGGACAGTGAGGGACATGTGAGCAAATCCACCAATGATAAGTCTGGAAACTCTGCTAGTGATCTTTCTTGAAAGCTAATTTTGGTGGACATTCCCCCAGAATACTTTTCTAGCAAGCTGGCTTGCAGAAACTTGAAGAATCACTCATATATTTAGCAAGCTGGCTTGCAGAAACTTGAAGAATCACTCATGTATTTTTCCTCGATCAAGGTCATGCCCCAGTCATCAAACATGATGACAGTAATGAACATTTCACCACTGGTTGTCAAAATGAAAATGATAAAAAGTATCAAATAAATACAGTTTTCTTATTTCCAGGGCAAACATTTTGTGTTGCACATTGAGCTAATTTTGCAGTGCTTTTGGAGATGGGATAGCAGATTATTGAACCCTGACATACGTGCATACAGTTTTTACACTACTTCACATAATTATGCTTGTAATACTAAAATGCAACTGGTAAAAATGAGAAAATGTGATTAATTTTTAACCCCTATTTATACAATATGCTGTTATTCATATATTCCTCTGTATCAGTTTGTGCCAAAAAACACCAGCCCACAGTCCTCGACCAGTAAAGTTTAATTCTGACTTGTAAATACTTTACATTTTAAATTAGCACTTGCCCAGAAAAGCATAAACTTCTCATTGTGTCGAGTGACCGAAAAGTTTTTTTGCACAGGCTATTTTGTTTGTATAGAAGTGTGCACTAAACTCATTCCATACTTTGGTCACAGGCCTTGGTCAGTGGTTCTGGCACTGACTTAAGACTACAGGCATGTTGGTACTTTAATGAAAACTCTTTTCATGAAGAATTTAAATATGCAGTTGTCGTCTTAAATCTAGGTAAATATACGGAAATATCAGGGACTGGTATGGAATGAGTTAAATGCTGCAGGCTACAGTATGCAATATTATTGTGCAACAGACTGGATGTTTTTGTGTTGGTCCACACAGCCAACACCCATTTTCCCCAAATGTGTCAAATAAATGGGCTCTCAACTTCTCTCTGTCCCAGACAATGTGCAGGTACATCCTTTCCTAACTGATGCAACAGTAGATTTATCATACCTTCAGTTCACGTGAAAACACAATTTTGAATGAAGTGGGTTCCCTTATTAACCCTTTAAGTGCTAGTTGCTACAGAGGCCATACTTAGTAGGACACCAATAATGTCTCTGCAAAAATGCATGGCAATGCTACCATATTATCCCTTTAAAGCAGTACCACAGATGCTTGAAGGACATTGTATTGATACAAGTGCCAATTTTAAACCTAAGTTTGGAACAATTAAGCTGTATCACCTGGTAAATCATCATAAAACATATACAATTTTCCAATCTTGTAAGAATTTTTTATGCCAGAAAAATGGGGGGCGAGGGGTGGGAGGAGGAAGCACTTATGCACACAGGGAAGCTTTAAAGGGATTACACAGAATTGTATGGAAATGTAATGCCATTAAGAACATTTCAGAGACATCATTATGGCTAATGCAACTCTAGGAAATCTGCTTTACGGAATTTATGCAATTAACATACAGTGTATCTATACTTATCAGAATGATTACAATGACTGCGCCCTCAAATTTCTCATGCAAAAGCCTATCATTCAAGTACCAGCATGTCTAGCCTAACTTCACTGTCCATAAAAGATTATCATCCCAGTCAACACCTTTCCCCAGCCTAGAATTAAGTATTTTACTCTTTTTGCAGGCAAACCAGTCTCCTGTCTATGGCAGCTTGACATTTGCAAAGGTCATCTTAGACTGCTTCATCCATTTTCTTAAATACAGTCCTGCCTCAAAATTTGTTGAGGAGAATTCCAAGGAAGACTTATAAGCATATTACATCGCAATCGTCAACAGCTTTCCACAGGAACATCTAGAGCATTCTGAGAAAAACCTATTGACTGTCCAATAATGGTCGTCTAAGGGTTGAGGGTTAACTCTCTCACAGTCTAGTTG
Organism: Hermodice carunculata; assembly: GCA_964020975.1. Lineage (NCBI taxonomy): Eukaryota > Metazoa > Annelida > Polychaeta > Eunicida > Amphinomidae > Hermodice > Hermodice carunculata. The sequence goes on from OZ026625.1 coordinate 57,601,158, forward strand.
ATAAGTGAATTTAGCTTTGTTGGTTATGCCACTGGAGCTCCTACATTTATCAGTGGTTTTCACATTGCCTGATAATGGTCATGCTCCAACTGACCTTGTTAAAGCTGCTGCGAGACTTGCCCAGCATTGCAAACACCACTCACTTCAAGATATGTTAACCCCTTCAGTGCCACATTTTGTACTGTGTCAACAGCTTACCTCAGTACCCTTTAAGTGCATTGCACCCCAAGTGCCCCAAGGATAGCTGTTGACCTGGGTCTTTTCTGTCACTACAGGCAAGGTGGTACTTAGAATGAAATGTCCTTTTTTCCAAGGAACATGAATATTGCACCCTTATTGTAATTCAGAGCAGCTCCTTCAATGTAGTTGGACTTGAGTGGCAGTTGGCACTGAGTTAAAATTCCCATTTTAACCCTTTGACAGTACGTGTACATGTATTTGGATATAAATTGTCTGTTTAATGTTTTTTTTTCTACTTTTTAAAAGTCATGTTAACAGAGAATATTTCAATACTTTTGCAGAGAATTATACACAAGACCTCTCATGATGGCATGTCCCGGGTCAGCAGCTTTCATTGGCACTGTCCCAGTGCATAACACATTTACCCTTGCAAAGCAAAGCTATTGACTCATTCTTATTTTGACCAGGAAAGGGTTAATGGATGTTCTGTTATAAGGAATCTGATAGGAGGCATTCAATTCACTGCTTTCTCTCAGGGAAACTTGTCACTGATGATTTAAACAATTTCTCACTTCCCTGATCATATCTGACAAATATGACAGCTCATGTTCCATGTTGATGATGTGGTGCAAAGAATTTGATAATGCTGATATTACTGTGATTTCATAAAACCTGTCTCATCACACACAGGCATTCTAACTACAGGGAAACCCCACCTACCTGTCACTCCACAGAAGCAGTTTTCCCTCAATTCTGGTCAGTTTTAAGTGCAAATAACTGAAACGTATCAGCATTCTTGAAATTCTAAAATTGTGATTACCCCAACTTGCAGTTATTTCTAGCTGTGACCACAAGGTGACTTTTACGGTTGGGTTCATACTGTTTGCTGTGAACTCATTTAATTTCACTGTGTTTTCATTTCTGCTTATTTTCCTGATGCTTCAAAATAAGAACAGAGTGAAAAAAAATAACATGTGTGGACAGGAATCACATCAAAAAGGGTGAATTTTAAGTTTCAGCTGAATGTCCAAAATGCAAAAGCTGCTAATATTAGAACAAATGAAAATACATGTAAATATATTTGCAGTATTAAAAGATGAAGCAAGACTGGCAACCCCACATTTGTTATATACAGTGGTCCCCTCTTATAAGGCCCCTCTCACCAGAGGCCACACCTCTTGAAAGGCCAGCATTCTTGTGCAGAAAGTAGGGTTTTCCATTATATTCTCCCCCTCAAGTGAGGCCAATCCTCTTATAAGGCCACTTTTTGGCTGCATTTGGGGTGGCCTTATAAGAGAGGGAACACTGTATATTTGTGTAAAACAATGTGTTATATTGATGTTAACCTGAATTATTGTACTGTTATTCAATGATGATGATGCTTCACCGATCATGACATTTAGATATATACACGCTGCACTCTCTGGATAAACTGCATAAGCTTGCTCCGGAGCTTAAATGGTTAACCCAAATGTGTGAGAGAGTGAATGAATGAACCATTTATTAATGTAAATTGTACTAATTTACATGTACTGCTCCAACATTTGCAACAAAAGAGCAAACATTTTCAAGGACAGATCAAAGCCTTCAAAATTTGTAGCCAGATCAGGAAGTAAACATTAATCACTGCAGATTTTGACCTAACTCTTACATAATTCATGTTAATATACATAAGCATTTGCAAATTTCTGTACCAAAATGAATGAAACATACAATTTGGTTGACTGGCAAATGGCATCAGAAGTTCCTGCATTTTAATAGGGGTGAAGTAATTAAGATTTATACCTATGAAAACATGTCCTTCAAAACAAAATTAGTTTTATGGTTTTAATATTTCATTCAAAGGCTCAGTCTATCACAAAATCATTTAGAGGTATGTGGAGAGTTAATTCTAATCTACAGCTTACATTTATTTGAAAGCCATTCCACATTCAGTGATCACATGGTATAGCATGGTATGGTATGCCATAATATGATATGCAGGGCCAGAATTTCGACGAGAATCCCAGAATCCATTCTCGTAAAGATTCTCCTAAACTTGCCTCTCTTTAAAAAGAAAACTAACTCACAAGAATACAAATTGATTCTCGCAAAATTTTGCGAAATTCTGGCCCTGATATGGTATAATGTGGCATGGTGTGGTATTGTATGGTATGGTGTGGTGTGATGTACATTATGGCATGGTACTTTGTGGTGTGATGTACGGTATGGCATGGTACTTTGTGGTGTGATGTACAGTATGGCATGGTACTTTGTGGTGTGATGTACGGTATGGCATGGTACTTTGTGGTGTGATGTACGGTATGGCATGGTACTTTGTGGTGTGATGTACGGTATGGCATGGTACTTTGTGGTGTGATGCACGGTATGGCATGGTGCAGTGGATGCATGGTATGGTGTGATGTATGGCATGGTACTTTCTGGTGTGATGTATGATATGATAATTATATGGTGTGGTGTGTGATGTATGGTATGGTGTACAATAGTAGTGTTAAGGTGTGGTGTAGTGTGGTATATGGTATGGTGTGCTATGGCTTGATCTGTGATGTGCAAATGGTAGGGTGTGATGTTACTGTTACTATGGTATGGTATGGTAGGATGTGGTGTACTATGGTATGATGTGGTGTACTATGGTATGATGTGGTGTGGTGGTGTAGTGATATATGGTATGCTACAATACAGCACAGTAAATATTCAAGTCAAGATCGATGACTGATGTGCCGTACATGCTATAATGAAACCCTGTTATGAGAACATTGTCTGTTCCCTCAATATATCAGATCTAAACATTTGTCAAATATGTTAGGAATTTAATTCCAGGTCTCTTTAAAAAACTTGCGTCAGGTGAGTATGTTAGACATTGAGGTTTACCTGTACATTTAATATATTACAGGCTTTCCCTAACCTTTTTATTGCCAAAGTGGCGTGCCTGTCCTCATTTTTGTTGCCAAAGTGGCCTACCTGTCCCCTTTTTTATTGTCAAAGTGACCAACATGTCCCCCTTTTTATTGCCAAAGTGGCCTACCTGTCCCCCTTTTTTATTGCCAAAGTGGCCTACCTGTCCCCCTTTTTTATTGCCAAAGTGGCCTACCTGTCCCCTTTTTTATTGCCAAAGTGGCCTACCTGTCCCCCTTTTTATTGCCAAAGTGGCCTACCTGTCCCCCTTTTTATTACCAAAGTGGCCTACCTGCCCCCTCTTATTGCCACCTTTCCACTTTTTATAACCTTTCATCTTTCTTCATTGAAAAGTGTCTTAACTCAGTCATATTAATGTAATGTCTGACACTGCTGTGTTTTAATAACCCAGTACAACAGCAGATGCCATATACATGCACTACCAATTTATTACTACTTTTCTCTTCTAATTCATATGGAAAGTCCTTTATTATGCTGGAATTAACTGAGAAGTACATTTCCTTGTCATCATTGGACAGCTGTCATTCAAATACAAATATCACTATCCAAGAGCAAATGTTAAATGACATGCTTTTCTTTCAACCGCTTTCAAATTAAAGCCTACTACATGTTTTAACTGCATTAAGACAACCTTCTTCTTGCTTCACTCATATGTACATGTATTGTTTGTTTACTCCAGCATTCACCATCAAATAATGTACATCCTTGTTTGTCCCATTTTGTGATCTCCTTTTGCTTACAAAGTATCAAATGTTTCCATCAGGTCGATACAAAACATCCTTTGTGTACAAAACATCTCATGCGTACTACTGAAATTGTGTCACCTCTGCCTACAAGTGACAAATGTTAACATAGATTAATACAAAATGCCACACATGCACAGCTGAAATTGTGTGTGGTTGGACAATATATCACATCTCTGATACTATTTCAGTCAAACTCTTTTTTTAATATTTTTTCAATACATTCTATATGTGCAGCCACTGCACAGTATTGACAACATATTCATTTTTTCGCTGTCTGGCTTATATACAATGATTCAAAACTGCCTGGAGGCTCTCCCCTCAGCTGGTAAAGCCTGCAATTAGTCACTGGTTTTCACATTGTATGATATTATAGGCACATTAGTGTTCACCAGAAAGCTCTTTTTATGGGGAATTTGAATATACAAATCCCTACAACAATTCCAGGTGAACGAACTTGGGGGAAAAACACACACTGAACTAATTTGAATATTTTGTGAGTTTATATGACTATCAATCAAACAGTGATTGGACAGTCACAGTCCTGAAATAAAAATAATTAAATTCAATTTTTAAAAAACAAAACTTACAAGAAGTCTCACCATAAATGATCCCTGCATATGTCAAGCCAGTTTGCTTGGTAAAGGCCTCAACAGGGCAACATTATTGGCTAAATAAAAACCTTAAAACATAATAACACAAGACTCTATAATTTGCATGTTCACTAGCCTGAAACAAGTCAAATTCCAATCACGGCAAGTTAAAATCTCAAAGCACTAGCCTTGGGGACAACCAGGTATTTTGCTTTTTTTAATTTATACAGATGGGCAAGTAATAGCAAAATGCCAGCACTACTAACTTTGACGCCTACAGAAGCTAAAAAAGAACTGCAGAGCCCTGCAATGTAAAATGCCAAGTTTTCAAACTTATGACCTATGAAAATACAGCATTTTGTAGACAAGGGATGTTGAATGCTTCCAGTCTGCTGGCAATATGTATTACTTCAGGCACCAATAGACTTCTGCTCCAAAAGCAATTTGATTTATTAAGTCAATTTTCCACTCATTTGTTGGAAACACTTCACCTGGGTGTCAGGTGTCGACAAAAAAGTCAGTAACAGGGTGGGTTAGCAGCCCCTGGGGCTTGATGGTTAGCTGCCACACACGGACCTATTTACAGGTAAGGCTCATATGTCTTGCATTGGCCTGAAGAATAACACTGTGAAAGATTATGCTTGGTATTGGGCCGCTGGAGGCGGTACTTTCACGTTACCTTTGAAATAGTCCAGTGTCATCAAAAATATCATAATTTTTCATATATGGTTGATTTTATCTCTGCCTCACACATGCACATGTACACAAATAATAATAATAATAACAATAATAATAAATGAAATAAAAATAAAAACAAAATGGAAAATAACATAAAGGCGTCACTATCACAAAAGTTCAGTTTAAGCAGACCCATAACGTAATCATGTATCAAGTACCTAACTACACATATGTGGCTGTCTCTGTTGTGCATTCTCTCAGTCTATTTCCCACAGACACTCCGAAAAAATATGAGCTCTGAGTCACAATATATCTGGGAGCAGAATGCTGCTGCTTGTGAACTACACAGGTTAAAATCACTGCAGTATTCCATGATGACACTTGTTATTCTGACAAAAATGCAATATATTTGACTGGGATGCTTCGCATGTCAGCTGCCTGATGTGTCTTCACCAGAATGCACCATTACATTTCTGTTTTCCAAATTTATATATCCAGGAACCAGCGCAAAGATTCTGTACATACTTGCTGTCTGCTAAATAAAATTTCGGCAAATTGAGCAATAAATGTAAAGTCTTCTTGTGTTGCAAGATACCGCTATGGAATAACTTCTTTTTTTCTGGCTCGTGCTTGTGCTACAAAATCTAGAAATTCTGGTCTTTGTTTGTTTTAATGTTTGTGGGATTTTTCTTACTCAAGAAGCTGGAGCACATCAATACATGAAAATATGGCATCTGCACATGTATCGAGAACTAATTTAGTATGCACTCTCTGGACCAATATGATGGAAGCTTTTTCTCTGAAAAACACAAATATCTGACTTTGTGGTAAAAGTAATTTTACAGTGAAAGCTCTTGAAGCTGAATATCCTTTGGGACCAAAGAAAACTGCTCGGCTTAGAGAGATTCATACAATATTCATAGGGAAAATTGGAACTGAGAAAAGACATTCAGCTGATAGGGTTTTTCAGCTGGAGAGGTTTTACAGCAATACCCAAGTGTACACATGTGCTTGGAAACAGTCAATCTGACCATACTGGAAAATCAGCAGTGGATCAGGCATTTGATATATTTATCGGAGATTATGTTTTGGTTTTGAGAATATTAAAAAAAATACAAGCCAGCCTTTCAGCTTGACATAGATCATTATACTAGGTTTCAGCTGCTACCACAGGATCATTGATAGTTTGCTGTATGCTGTCTGCTTTGTGCTTCAGATTTGAAAATCATAAACACAAAGCTTACTTCTTCGGGGTCTCTGTCCACAGTGTGCTTTCTACCCGAGACACAGTGTGCTTTCTACCCGAGACACAGTGTACTTTCTATTCATGTCACAGTATGCAGCTTTCTACTCATGTCACAGAATGCTTTCTACTCAAGACACAGTGTGCTTTCTACTCGTCAAAGTGGGCTTTCTACTCATGTCACAGTGTGCTTTCTATTAATGTCACAGTGTGCTTTCTACTCGTGTCAAAGTGCGCTTTCTTCTCCTGTCGCAGTGTGCTTTCTACTCGTGTCAAAGTGTGCTTTCTACTCATGTCACAGTGTGCTTTCTACTCGTGTCACAGTGTTTTCTATTCCAGACAGTGTGCTTTTTATTCATGTCACAGTGTGCCTTCTACTCAAGACACAGTGTGCTTTCTACTCATGCCACAGTGTTTTTTTCTGCTCGAGAGATAGTGTGCTTTCTACTCATGCCACAGTATGCTTTCTACTGGTGCCACAGTGTGCTTGCTACTCGAGACACAGTGTGCTTTCTACTCGAGACACAGGGTGCTTTCTACTCAAGACATAGTGTGCTTTCTGCTCGTCAAAGTGGGCTTTCTACTCATGTCACAGTGTGCTTTCTACTCGTGTCACAGTGTGCTTGTTACTCGAGACACAGGGTGCTTTCTACTCGAGACACAGGGTGCTTTCTACTGGTGCCACAGTGTGCTCTCTACTCGAGACACAGGGTGCTTTCTACTCGAGACACAGGGTGCTTTCTACTCGAGACACAGGGTGCTTTCTACTCGAGACACAGGGTGCTTTCTACTGGTGCCACAGTGTGCTTTCTACTCGTGTCACAGTGTGCTTTCTGCTGGTGCCACAGTGTGCTTTCTACTCCTGTCACAATGTGCTTTCTACTCCAGACACAGTGTGCTTTTCAATCATGTCACAGTGTACCGTGTGTTACAGTGCATCAGTGGCAATCTATGCTGTACAGGTAATTTTTCACTATTGTTCTACCTGTCATGCAGACAGGTGTTATATTGCTGTACCATATGTTTTTTCCTTTGTCTTTTTTCGATCTTTTTTATCTATACAGTATGTTGCACTGTACTATATCGATTTTTTTAGTTAGAAACAAAGCTATCTTACCTTACCATTTGTGCTATACTTGTCCAGGAAATCATGGGATCAAGTGTGCTAACTGCTGTTTATTTGTGCTAAAGACATATGGCAGACCCATGGCCAACCTGCATGTTTCTACTCATGAGCACTCTATAAATCAATTGAGTCTACACCAATGGCATTTGACACACATCAATAACAATAAATCGTTTTCCTATTGAATCAGACATCTATTTGTACAATGGTGCATCAATAGGGAACACAGTATCACATGCTCAGTGTATTGCCTGCGTCAACGCCAGCAATCAGCCCAGTCACAATAAGCAGCCAGTCTCACTGCCTCTACGACACTTTATCCACTAGCCACTTTACTTGTAACAAGTTTCAGGCTTGCAAACCAAATATAGTGGCACCCCTCTAATAAAGCCATTCCAAATGGGGGGGGGGGGGGGCAATACCAAAGTGTCTACAAAAGACTGGGGGGGGGGGCTTATTTATATGTAATGTACACCAGGGACCACAGTGCTAACCACTGTGACAAAAAAAAAAAAAAATGGGAAAGTAATATATTTTATACTTATGTTTCTCTTATATACTTCAAAAAAAAAAAAACTGTGGATTGGGTTCTCAAAGTAATCTTCATACTATGTACGCATTTGTTAAATATTCTCAGCTTAAAGCTATGTACACATGCACCCATATAATATACAGTGAAACCTGTTTTGAGACACCACTCCTAGGGCAAGCTAAGAGTGGTCACATAAGGCAGGTGGTCTCTCACTGGAGGTGCAGTAACATGGGAAAGATAGCAATAGGGACTTTGGAAATATCGTCTTAAACGGCAGGTGGTCTTTCATTACAGTGGTCTCTCAAAACAGGTTTCACTGTATATAATAGACTCCCCCTGTTAAGACCACCTAAGGACAAAAACAAACAGAACTGTAAAATTGGTCGTCTTAATTGGATATTCTGTTGTATCTTACTTTTTGTCATGTCTTGCCCTCTTTAGACAGAATACTAGTATCTGATGATGTAGATCTATGTCAGCATCTGCATCATACACCCATGGATTCAACAAAAATGTTATTTCTATTGATAAATAACTATGAGATGATCTAACAGATCATAAAACTTTGCAAACAACTTTATTTTATGTACATCTGGAGGGTTTTTTTTTAAATTATGTCCAATGGTCATATGGTCAGCTGACCTGATGTTGCTCAGATGACTGATGTCACTTTGTGCACTAAAAATCGGTGAGACATCTTATGAACATAAATATTTTATTTTCCAATTTCAGCAAAATTCTTCTGTTCATCAAATATCAGATATTGGCCTGTGAAGGTGGGCCGCAGTAATATATATATATATATATATATATATATTTCCATGGTACCCACCATATTTTATCAGAAACCACCTTATACTGAGGGGTGTTATAAAGAGGGAGCACTGTTTAGATAGAGAGAGACAGACAGACAGACAGACAGATATAGATAGATAGATAGATAGATAGATAGATAGATAGATAGATAGATAGATAGATAGATAGATAGATAGATAGATAGATAGATAGATAGATAGATAGATAGATAGATAGATAGATAGATAGATAGATAGATAGATAGATAGATAGATAGATAGATAGATAGATAGATAGATAGATAGATAGATAGATAGATAGATAGATAGATAGATAGATAGATAGATAGATAGATAGATAGATAGATAGATAGATAGATAGATAGATAGATAGATAATACACATATCCTGGACATGTCAAGTATTGACTCCAGTTTACCATGCGTGCCTTATTCAACCCGTCACAATTTCTCTCTCAAATAAAGCCTGAGTCAACAGCTTTCCTGGGCACTTAGAGCACAATCTGTGAAAGATGTTGATATGTGGTATGTCATACTCATAGGGCTTATCCATAATTCTCATTCATTATATTGTTATTATTTTTTCATTTACACTAGCACTAACTACAACATCCCCGAAAGCATTCAGCACATACACTGCTTAGCTATGTGCACACATCAAACGTCTGCACCTCACGACGCTAATAACAATTAACTCCCCTCAAAAACGTATCTGTTTACCGAGCTAATGTCAAAATGGTACTACTGCTAGCTTAATATACCAATGTCACATGGCAGTGTGGGCAAGAGCATGTACACACACAGCGTTCTCTGTGACACTTGACAGTTAGCGAGGAGCCACTCCTTATTTTGTCTCATATTGTAGCCAATGGAAGCAATATACGGCACCTCCATCAGTGTGTAGACTTCTTTAATAGCGTGTTAATTAATTCTTTCTAGCTGTACATTTTTCAAAAAATATATTTGAAATTACATATAAATTAGACATTTTCAGATTGCTCACAAAATGTGCCACTATGCGTTGTGTGTAACATCATCGATTCTTTTCTCTTTTTTGTCCTGTCTCATATTTCCAGCAATCCATACTGGTACATGTACATGTATAGCAGCCCTGCCATTATCTCCCTGATAATGTCAACAATTGCAAGCAAGGCCTTTTCCAACCTTCAATATGGAATGATGTAACTACAAGGGTGTAACGAAAGAGACAGCAGTGTTTACTTAGATTTATTTTAAATGTATTTATTCATAAACAATACACGTCAGATCTCTTTTTCAGGAATCCTCGAAACCACCATGTGCATACAGCCCGCCACTGTGACCACATGTATGGTTTCTCACGTTCTTGACACAATGTGAGCTAACATAATTCAGCCACGTCTTCACAGTACACGTATCAGGTCCTTCCCTCTGTCGAACTGACATCCATCACACGCAGGTGTAACTCGATCTTTCTGCTCTCAAAAAGGATCATACAGTGCCCAAATGTGCAAATCTCATCTCTTACCAATTCTTAAATTTGATTTCTTCTATCAAAATGCTGTAAAATGTTCATAAGGAACACTGTACATAATCACATGACCTTCACATATGTGGCAACAGCCTTGCTTCACACGGCACCCACAGTGCACCACGGAAAGCTGTTGATTACTTTTGAGAGTTTTTACTTGACCTAGAAAGTGTTAACGTTAATTACATGCAGTTCTTCCTGAGGTAATTTGTAGACACTGTCACATGACCTGAGACCATGCCAAAGACGCAAGGCTTGTGCACAGCGGTGGTGGTTGGATAACAATAAATTTAGAAATATGGAGTTCCCTTCCACCAAGATTATATCATCCCTGTGATCTCCATCTTACTCTATGGATCTGATGCTTCCTCAGAAAGTCTGTGGTTCTAGACTGCCTCCCAGTCCATGTACAGAACAGTGTCTTTTTTTATTACTTGTTTCTAGCTCTACTCTTCAAATGCACCCTAATCTTGCTGCTGTTTCAGTCAATTTCTTTCAAAATCCATATGGGCCTACCATGCCCTTGCTGTGTTACTCAGACTATCTTTAACAATATACATGGACCAAGCATAACCTCATTGTGTCATCCATGAGTCCCTTTAACAACCTAGACAGACCTAGCACCCCCTGTTGTGTCAATCCCTTTCCCTAACAATCTGGATGGCCATAACACAGCCTTGGCTTGACACTCAGTTTCCCTTAATAATCTAGATGGACCTAGCTGCCTTGCCTTGTCACCCAGCATCTTTTACAGTCCATATAGAACTAACAGCCTTCTTGTGCCACTCAATGTCCCTTTAAAGTTATTCCTCGCCAAGTGCTTTATTTTTTTATGAAAAGTGAACGAGTTGAGTTGTTATAGCACTCTGTGAAGCAAATTTGCCTCTGTTATGACACAATATACACTTTATTCACAATTTTATTGTGCAGAATTGCGTCTCTTTTGGTGGCCGCACTCGGCAAACACTGCTACTTTCTGTCATCGTTTGACCACTGGGGTCTGTCACGTCACGGAAGGGTCCTTTTGCCCCTGGTGTTTCCGTTAACCCCCAAATGGGGGTATACTACCCTTTCAAAACCTGAAATACCCTCTGAGAAAATCTTAAAAGGTCACAAGGCTTGTTTGTTTACATGTAAAATAGGCAAAAATCTAGTCAGCTCCCCTGAATTTTCCTTCTTGTGATCCCCTGGAAAAATCATAACGGAAACAGTGACTCGCAGCAGTGAATGTCAATGTGCTCATGGCTTACTGGATTGAAATGGGGATGCAAACAAGGAACTGTTCCTGCTTGTCTAATCTGAACTCATCCACCATGGTGAACCGATGTTGGAAGGGGCCACAGGCTACGACAAAGCTGGTCTTTGCTGGTGCAACTGATTAAGTCTGTGCCCACAACGATCATGCCACATCCGCAATGCCACGAAAGGCGACCAAAGCCAGTGTTTGGGAAGTATAGACTGGTCAGGGATGCTTTTCAAAAGTCATTGTGCAAAAATTACTATATAAGTGACTGTTTTAAATTTAGGTCTCAGAGTACGTCCAGATTATAGCTTATAATAAGAAGGCAGGCCATTTATTCTATCGGTGATTTGCCGTCTTGTGTGCAATTGTCTTAGTTCAGTGACGTCTACCCTCTTTTTGCTGTACAGTGCTTTACTTTCTGTCCCTTTTCATGCAAAAGGGATTCATATAGGGCTACGCCCTTGTTCCAGATCATTTTTTTTTTTTTTTTTCCAGAAAAAAAGTACATTTGAACCTAGAGGGCAGGCCATCTTGCACCACTGCCAATATCGGCAATATACGCTGCATGCTAAGACAGGCAAAACAGTAGCATCTCCCAATGTGTAACTTATGTGTACTCAAGCTGTGGTCAAGTGCTTGTGTATGCCCCTCTTTTGAACTTTGCCACATGCTACAGTAGTCATTATTAATCCATTTAGGCATGCACCAGACTCCCAGATGCATTTCAATGTGACTCTTTACCTTCACATATCCTAAGCCTTGTATCACTAAATAGTAAAAAACTAAAAGCCTGCTACACGCATGCCTATGACTTCAAATTCAACTGGTTTTGAGTTACATTTACCCTGTCTTAGCGTGCAGTACACACTGCTGGTATTGGATGTTGGCAAAGTTCTGCACAAGATGGCCTGCCGTAAACTTCAGCCAGCCACTTGTATGGGAATTTTCGCACAATGACTTTTGAAGAGCATCCCTTACCAATACCAGTCTAAACTTCACAAGCGCCAGTTTTGGTGATGTTGTGTGTAAGCTACGACAAGGCATGGTCAGTGCTGGGCACAGACTCAGTACCAGTTGCAGCGGCAAACTTGACCAGCTTTGTCGTAGCCCATGGCTCCTTCCAGTAAGGCTGAATTTCTCTGTCCTTCTCCCTTCCTGCCAGGCTACATCTTCATACTCAGTGAGGTCCTCTTCGGAAAAGGAACAGCTAAAACTGAGATCCAGCTTATTTTCTGCATCGCGACTGCTCATGCTTTCTCTATCGCCGTTCGCCATGGTATCACATTGACTACCTTCCGTGATTGTCACAACCCAGAGCCCAGCTGATAGCCAAAAAGATGCGAACTTGTCAACTTCGGGCCCACCATGGGCAGCAAAAATCTTTTACAAATAAAGCTTTTTTCCTGTGCGAATATGGCAAATTTTCTTCACATAAGTGCTATAACACTCCAAGTCCTTCATTTTGAACAAAAATAAATCTTTTGGCTTTTGGGGCCTTTAGCAATCCAGATGGACCTAGCAGTCATGTCACTCACTTTCCCTTTATCAATCTAGATGGACCTAGCACAACCCTGCTCTGTCACTTGTAATCCCTATACATGCTACACATGACCACACCTTGTTTTCCTCATTAAGACCCCAAAAATGTGTTTCCCCTAATGGACCAAAATTTGGGGGGGGGGAGGGTAGGTAGATAGAATTTTTTCTTTTTTTTTGTCTGACAATTTGGGTGGGTCAGTATATTTTTTTGGTTAAATATTCCACAATTTTGGGGTAGGTAGGTGTTTTTATTTATAATTTTTTTTGGTCACGAGTAAGTTAACAGAGGGTGGGTGGGTGGGGAGTAGCGATGGGTCGGTCGGGTTAGGGGAAGCAAACATTTTTTTTCAGGGGGGTGGGGGGCCTTACAGCCTCTTCAACTTAGAAAACTCATCTTTTCTGCACCACTGATGTCTAGCTATCTTTCTTTTTCATACAGATTTCTGGACTCAGAATATCCGTCCTGTATCACCTGGGTCTCCTTTACACCACAGATCATCTGTTTATGGTGTATATCTAAAGTTAACATTCTCTGTACAGCAGGACTGAGTGTATATATTCTTTCTGTTTTCACCCAGGTCTCAAACACATGTACTGGGTACAATACAACTGGGCATGGTACATTATTTCTGTATCACTCAGGTCTCAAATAGATTCTGTATAGGGTACAACTGGGCCTTGCACATTCTTTCAACATAACTCTGGGCTCACATAGATTCTGTTTAAAGGACAACTAGGCATCATATATTTTTTCTGTATTACTCAGGTCTCACATACATTCCGTGAACAGTATAACTGGGCCTCTGACATTCTTTTTGTATCACTTAGATCTCACAGGCACTCTGTCTACAGTAAAACAGGGCCCAGTACATTATTTTTTAATCAATCAGGTCTCGTATATATATATTCTGTGTACAGTACAACTGGGCCTAGTAGTACATTCTTTCTATATCACTCTTGTCTCACAAACATTCTATAGCTGGGCTCAGTACATTTTGTGTACAGTACAACTGGGCCCAGTGCATTCATTCTGCATTACCCAGGTCTCCCTTACACTGTGTGCAGGGCCAGAATTTCAGCGAGAATCCGTTCTCGTAAAGATTCTCCTAAACTTTTCTTTCTTTAAAAAGAAAACTAATTGACAAAAATCCAAATAGATTCTCGCAAAATTTTGCGAAATTCTGTCCCTAGTGTGTACAGACAGATGGATCTTGCCTCTTTTTTCTTTCTCACTCAAGTCTGCATACGTGTACATACTGTACATGTCTCCATACACAGTCTGTCCCAGCACATCATTGCTAGCACCCAACAATGCAGTCTCCATAATAATAATATCACTTACAACATAAATCAACTTAAGTGATTGGCCTAAATTCTGTGTACAATTTCGCTGCACATTTGTCTTCATTTAAGTGGATGATGGTGCTGCCCAACAGGACACGCTGGCTCAAAGGGCAGCCCCTAAACTTGCACAAGTCAGTGCACAAAACTGGATAAACAGTAATCATTCCATACCAGTCCCTGATTTTTCCGTATATTTACCTAGATTTAAGATGAAAATTGTATATTTAAATTTTGCATAAAAAGAGCTTCCGTTTGAGTACCAGCATGCCTATTGTCTTAAGTCAGTGGTACTGGCGCTGCCTGGCAAGTCATGCTGTAGCTGCCACAAGAGCAGCTGCAGCATGACTTGCCAGGCAGTGCCAGAAGCACTGACCAAGGCCTGTGATCATAGTACGAATGAGTTAATGTTGAACAAGCTATCAATCAATGAACAATTTCTGACAACTGTTATTCTTCCAATATAATGAACTTTTATAAATTTGTGTTCATTGATAATATCAATATGAGACAAGCAATTGTGAGCGCCTACTCCACAAAGCATTGACATCGACAAAGGCCAGCTAGAGTCTCAAGGGATCCATATTTTTTCTCACTGAAGATTCCATACCAATAATTCCTTTGGCTTGGTCAAACAAACAGCTTGTTATTCATTTACACATGCAGCACTACATGGAATACCAAATGTTCATTTTAACAGTGTCTACCAGAGGATATTATTGTCTTTTCTTCTAGAGTTACTAGCTACATGGCTACAATTGAATATACTGCAGACAGTCTGCCTCTTTGTCAGTCACCACAAGGCCACACAGGACTTGGGCCGATGATTTTCCATTTTTTCCAAAACTGAAGTGGAATTGTGCATTTGTTTTATCCTTGAAACAGAATTTGATATTTTTTCTTATATGAATTATATATAAATATATACATGTAGCAGTAAAACGGAATTTGAAAAATTTTTGCTGATGCAGTGGAATTCCTCTTTTTTTAGAAACGGAAAATCATTGGCCCTACAGACCCAGGTATATATATTCAGTAGTGAAATAATGCTGATGCACAGCAGGGCTGTGCCAGGTCTATATAGATTGTTAAAAGGGAAATGAGTGACACAGCAGGGCTGTGCAAGGTCCATATAGATTGTTAAAACGGAAATGAGTGACACAGCAGGGCTGTGTTAGGTCCACATAGATTGTTAAAAGGGAAATGAGTGACATTGCAGGGTTGTGCTAGGTCCATCTAGATTGTTAAAGGGAAACTGCAATTTTCCCATGTTTGGATTCATCTATGTGGAACTCACCAGGCATGAATTGGTTGGGGTTTATTGCAGAAAATGAATCTTCTGAAGAAAATTATTACCACTTTCTGCAAAATAATATTCATAATGAAAATGATTTTTTTTATTTCTATATGTTGAATAAACATGCAGATTTTTTTACATAAAATGTACTGGAAACAACTTTACGTAAAATTAACTTTGAAAAAAAAAAACTGGAAAAAAGAGGGGTCTGGAAACCTGGCATTTACCATTAGTTTCAGCACTCAACAGTTCCTGTTTTTGAGAATAAGTCTTCTACAGTGTCTCAATGTGTTGATCTAAAGAGATATTTTTTATATTGTCTTCATTCATGTTACACTTGGTAACAGACATGAATCTCTAGAGTGTTATGAATAAAAAAGTCACTTGGTTACCTCCCCAGCCTACTTTACCTATCTATAAACTGATTGCCCATAATACCCACCAAATGTGATAAATTCACATTTGCTGAACAGTGACCCATGAATATGTTACACTGAAGCAACAGTTCAACAATGCCAACTCTTCCTACTAATACTGAGGAATAAAATTTGAACAAAATCCTTCAAGTCAACTGGAAGATACTGTAACAATATCAAGCTGACTGTAAATAGGTCACAGTAACCACACAATAGGAGGTAATTATATTAACTGAGATTCTGTGCTGCCACCTACACTGCAACAAGGAACATGACATTGACAGCAAGGAGGGCAAATTGCTGTATTACGCAGGATTAAATGAGCTTTTGTGACAAACATAACAACTCAAGAAAACAAAAGTAGTAAAATTTAAGGTCACAAGGTCACAGTAACTACAAAATAAGTCAGACATGAAAATCTAATCATCTAATCTTTGTCACTTTGTCTTATAATGCATTTATGTACCAAATCTGAGAATCTAACCAGCCACTTAAAATTTTTTATTGTAACAAAGTTCACAAAAAGTAGCGCACTGTGTCAAATTGACTGTAAAGAGGTGACATCACTTCCACCACTGGTGACAGTGAATTGAAAATCTAATCATCCTATCTTTCCATTAAGATGGATCATGTTCTCAACTTGAGAGAAATCCACACACGTACTCAGAAGATATTGAAGTGACAATTAAAACTCACATAAGTAGGTCACTGTGTCACACATAAATGTAAGTGGGTCACAGTGATGTGAAAATCTGATCAGCTAATCTTTGTCCAATAATACACCTCTGTAACACAAAATCCCTTCAGGCCTTTTGAAGATATCATGGTAAGAAAACTTGATGCAGACATATGGATATATGGAACCAAGGATGGTTGGAAAACCTCCCCAAATATAATACTGTGAATTCATTTTATTCCACTGTGTTCTTATTTTCGCCTATTTCACTGATGCTTCAAAACTGTGAAAATAAGAACCCAGTGAAATGTATTTTTAACATGGCATTGATAGGAATTACAACAAAAATAGTGAATTTATAGTTTCAGTGAAAGGTCCAAAATGCAAAAACCGTGAAAATTAATGCCCGTGAAAGTAAATGTATTCACAGTATCTCCCAGATTACTGGGTAAGACATATAAATGGTAGGGAAATGTTATAAATCAAAGAAAGAAAAATCATGATTTGGAAGGTTTCTTTATGATGTTGAGCATGATTTGGAAGGTTTCTTTATGATGTTGAGCATGATTTGGAAGGTTTCTTTATGATGTTGAGCATGATTTGGAAGGTTTCTTTATGATGTTGAGCATGAAAATACAGTAAAAGGCATTGTCAAAAACATTAAAAAACATGGAACATGCAGTGTAAATTAGCTATGATTGATAGTTAATAAAAGACATGTAATGAGTTAGACTTTATTTTCAATAGTTTTAATATGTCAAAATATTGCATGGTACACATGGGAGCTCACAACCTATGGCATATTGCCAATGAACTTTTCCTTTACAGGCAGAATCTGCTTGATATTACCCATGCTGGCATTATGTCAGAAATGATTGGTTTCAGGGATCATAAAGACTTTTCATTGTTAACTTCAGAAGAAGTTAATGATTTGATTGTGTACCTTTGCACGGACTGACTGTGACATACTTGCCAAGTGCCTAGCTCTCTGAGTGCATTCATCAGTAGCCTCCTTATTATATACTGTGTTGATATTCTGTAACATTTTTACCTGTACTGTGTATATATATACACATAGTGGTACCTCTTTTGTGAGACCACCCCTATGGCGGGTCAAAATGTGGTCTCTCAAAACAGGTGGTCTTTCATTAGAGGTACAACAACATGGAAAAGACAGCGCAGTGTTCTGAGAGAGCGGTCTTAAAAAGACATGCGGTCTCTCATTAGAGGGGTCTCTCAAGAGAGGTACCACTGTATATATATATATATATATATATTGCAGAACTGTAATAAATCCAAGAGGGTGTCATGTGCAGTCGAACAGCATAACCATGACAGTTCATGAATGAGAATTATATAGGAAGATGTTCACACACCAGTGACATCTACTTTGCATACAGAGACAAATTCAATCTTTGGTTGCTTCCAGGGAGTTTTCATCTCTGTCTCATCACATACAGCACTTATAAAGCAATGTATGTAGTTGTTCAACAACTCAGTCGGTCATTTCAAGTTAAAGCACTTACCCGTCTTGACAGACTACAGTTTGGTCACCCAAGGGGGGGGGGGGGGTCATCCAAGACAGGTTTCACTGTATTTGTGCATGATTATCTCAGCAGCAAAGGAAGGAAGTGTGACTTTTCCTGATTCACCAGTGACCATCATTTAAAAATTTTTTTTAAAAATCACCACTGTCTCATGAAGTGCACAGGTGAATGATTCAATGATTGACACATATCAGCTCATATAACCCCAAAACAAATGTCTAACATAATGTGACTGAGTACAGGTACTTTCAGGCCAAGGGACACTGACTTTGTGCAACTGTCATATTCCCATCCTACTTGTACTTTGCTAACCATGTTGCCACAGGGCTTAATCTGACTCTGGTACCTTTTAGTGGGTAATTCAACTATTGTGAATGTCACAGCAATTGATTGCATTATTCTTTGATCAGGTGCAAGGCTTATGGCAGGGATTTTATTTGGTTGGCCAACTTGGCTAAAATCACTTAAATCTTTTAGCCAAACTTAAAATCTTTGATAGCCAAAGTCAGATCAAATTCTCAAATGTTTAACATATTATTGGCATTGTCAAAATTGTGTATCTGACAAAATGTTGTTTGATTCATAATTTCTCATTTAGAACTCTTAGCTGACACTTTTTTTTTTTGAGATATCCCCCCCCCCCCCCCCCCCCCCCCCCCCCGCCGCCATCACTTTTGTAACACCATACCTGAAGCTATCTTATTGCCTCACTCAGGTTAATGTACCACTCTGGTCCATGACAGACCAGTAATCCATCAACAGTACACAAGAAGGCCTACTGCTGGCCATCACTTTGCTTCTGGATACATTGCAAGTCTCTCTGACGTATTTTTCAAACACCAAAACGGACTCTGTAATTACAATAATGCGCTTCCTAAATGCCTAAATGCTGCTGGGTCCATGGAAAGAAGAAAGGCAGCTGTGGGCTTTGTATCCAAATGCTGATGTACAGTTTAACATTTCATAACAGGAGGGGCAACATGAGCAGTTAACTGTCAGTAGTTTTAAACCCAGCACTTGACACAGCACCTGGTATTTACTATATATGACAAGTGAACCCACTTGCCTCCTGACAGTCTCCTCATTACACGTGATCCCTCTGACTGGAGCTCACCCTCTTTCAACACCCCCCCCCCCCCCCCCCGGCCCAACCAAAACGAAGTCACATTTCCTAATACTCAATCTTCCCTAAACCTAGGGAGGTAACCAAAAATGCTTAAATCAAATCCTGGTTAGCCAGAAATTTTTTAAAAAGTAAATTAACTTTGGATTCTAAAAAACTACATGTGAATGCAGGGCAAGAAAAAGTGAATTTTGAAATTACTCTTCTGCAGGACAAGTGACAAAAAATTGTCACTTGTCCTCCCTAATGCTGATGAAGTGTACCCAAGTTTTGGTTTGAAAGAGCATGTTTTAAAGGAAATCATTATATCATACAGTGAGTTGATGTGTCTGTTAGGCCAACACACTTTGGAAGTCACTTGTCCTCAAAACGATTTCTTTTGTCCCCAACAATAGGATCATAGGAATTTCCAAACCCTGATACGGCAGAGATGTCCATGGGTGAATCGGAAGAGAAGAAATAGAACGAGACCCTATTTTTTTTCTTTTTTTGGTTGCTATTGCAGGAAGACAGAAGCTACAGGGCCTTCAGCTCTCCCCCGTTAATTCCACTCAGCTTGTCTGCCACTGTACACATCCACAAGGTTGTCCTATATATGTACCAATGGCAATAAAATGCAAAAACAATGTGTGCTTTTGCCCGTTTGCCAACCTACATGTTGAACATAAAAAAGTTCAGATCTACAGTTTCTGAAATAGTACGTTGCCACATGTTAGTGTTTGTTGGCCCCACTTGGCCTGGTTGAAAGAGTTGACCTTGTCAGTTGACCACACCACCTTACAACCCAACAATTTATATGGTCTCCTATGCTTACATTTGGCAGGATAATTACATGATATTTTCTGATTCATGTAATCTACCTTAGGTCAGGGTTTTAACTCTTTCAGTGCCACATTTTTGACTGAGTCAACAGCTCTCTTTCACATGATTTGGCTGTAGTGCACCCAAAGTGTGCCAAGGAAAGCTGTTCACCTGGATTATTATAGTCTCTGGAACTATAGGCATGCTGGTACTTGAATGAGAGGTCTTTTCACAAGGAATATGAATCTAGCACCCTTATTTATAATTGAGTGTTCGTCTTAAGTCACAGTTGGTATTAAGAGAGTTAATGTCAAGCCAATGCTCAGCATGTATGCACAGTACATAACCTGACGCATTACTTTGTGTGCCATCACATGGACAGACAGTCCCTGTGGGTGTCATACATGATTTCAGGTAGATCTACAGTGGCCTCTTTCACTGAAAATAGTCCAAAATTTTAAACAATACATTTCATTGTGTGGGTCTTGAACTGATATGGTAAATGTTATCAATTTAAATTTCTCGTCGATGAGAAAGGGTCACTGGAGAGAGCATGGGTACTGATGAAAAGAAGACATGTTTGTAAAACATAGATATGCCCCCTGCCACCATTATGTTCAAACTTATTACCCTGTTGATAGTACTGAATGGTGCACTCATGACCTTGGGAAGTGAATGTAGAGACCAAATTCACTAGAGTGGCCTTGTGACCTTGAAAATTAGGTCATGGTCACCATTTTTTTAAACTGATCTAGCCCTGATAGAAGACTATAAACTCTACAAAATAAAAGCTCTGGCTCAAAAATTCTGCAGTAATTAAGCAGAAACCAAATTCGGTTATGTGGCTCTGTCACCTTGGAAATTAACTTAAGGTTACCCATTTCAGAACCTGATCTGGCTTTTATAGAAGGATCTATTCCTGTGCAATATAAAAGCCATAGGTGAAAAACATCTTTACTTATCATGCAGAAACCATTTTCACTAAGAGGACTCTATGTGATGACCTTGAGAATTTGGCTAGGGTCATATATCTTCTTAGCTGACGAAACCCTAATTGAGGACTATTGCCATATGCAACATTGAATTCATAACTTACACTCTGAGTTACAATGCAAAAACCACGTTTACTGAAGTGTCCTTCTGACCTTTGAATTTATGTCAAGGTCACCCATCTTTAAACTTACATTAGCCTGGATAAGGACTATAATTGTGTGCAATACACAGGTCCCATCATAAAAACTCTTCTACTATGTGCAGAAACCAAAACTTACTATAGTACCTCTGTGACCTTGGAAATGGGGGTCAAGGTCAACAACCTTGCACTTCACGTTGCCCTTATATAGGAATATATACCTGGGCACTATCAAAGTCTTATCTGACAAACTACTTGAGTTATGGCACAGAAACCACAGTATCTCTATCAACTAACAGACCTGGTGAGCTATGGAATTTGGTCAAGGTCATCCATGTTGTAAAGATTTGCTGTGAAGCAAATCTTCTTTTCTAGTTGTCACTTGTCGATAGTCTCTCACCCATGGTACACTGCCATGCTTCCTCAGCACTCACACTGCCACTCACCATTGTCAAAAACATCCTCAAGTACATTTGTTTTATTTCCTGGCTTGAAAGACCGCCCCCCATAATTGACAAAATTATAGTCTCAGGACAGGTGGTGTTGCAATATATATATATATATATATATATTATATATATATATAATATATATATATATATATATATATATATATATATATATATTACTTTCAAGACATGGACCACTGTACCTTCTTTTGTCAATTGCAAGAAGCCAAATACTTCTAAAACTCCTGGTTGTTCTCTATGTGTATCGCATTAAACTGAAGAGTGAACTTTTCCAGTACCAAGCACAGCTCAAGTCAATCTACTTAAATCAAACCAGTCTGAAGTACCACAAGGATCCCAGATTCATATTCCTCATAAAAAGACCTTTCATTTAAGTGCTAGCATGCATATAGTTCCAGAGAGAATATTCCAGGTCAACAGCTTTTCTTGCACCCAATGCATGCAAGAAGAGCTGTTGACTCTGTTGGCACTGACAGAGTTAAATCAGGTACAGCTGCTGCTTACGTGGCACGCTAATTTTCATATAATGTGCAAAAGAAGCAGAATCAACACAACTGATTTTCTGAGACAGAACTGTTTATATCCAAAACAGAATTAGAGTCTAAAGTATGGATGTATACAGTATGCAGTGTTAATATGAGATGTTCCAGCCATGGACATGCTAGGAGAGTTAGTGGGCTTGTTTTCCTCCACTTTTTCTGGCGGCATCATGCAGTTTTTAAAAGGCCATCGTTAGGTGATGTGTCACATGTGTCTGTGTCATGGAAAGACAATCTGAACATGCTTCATGGATAAAAAGTACCCTGTACCCCCAAAATCTTGTTTGTATCAAGATTTAGATACTTAACCCTAGTACTGCTGAATTGTTTTTAACCTGTGCTTTGAACCGCATAAACACAGGCCCTGCAGAGCCAGGGTTAAGATGGTACAGGTACATGTAAAGCCTTGAGCTTCAAGGGACACAGTCTTCAACTGGTCTTACTGTCTTGAGTTTTATCTTCTGGCTCACTAAAAAAATTTATTCTTGTTGGCGGGGGGGGGGGGGGGGGGAACAGGCTTTCGGCGAAGAGGTCTAATTTGCACAATTTTTCATGGATTTTGAGTTTAATACTTGGTAGAAGCTTGAGAAATTCTGCAATGAAAATTCTTGATAATGTACCAGGTCCACTCTTCACATTTTCTACAAACTCAATAGGTAGATGCTAATAAAGAGGCCTGAATGTGACTCTCAAAATTGGATGATTTCAGTGCAAAACAGCTTTGTTTAGGGCACCATAAGATACATGTAAGTGAAAAGCATGGAACTGAAAACACAGGATTGATGAGTCTTAAAAATGGCTGCCGGAGGCTGGAAAAAACAGGAAGACTTGCAGTGAGACAATTCATTACAGTTGGCAACAATGTATCATTATAACAAAATTAAAGCATATTAGCATGCTTGTGTAACCATGGAAACTCTGAACATCTCAGCAATAAGATGACAGTGTGTGTGTGTGTGTGTGGGGGGGGGGGGGGGTATTTCACTAAAAACTATGACCTATCTCCTTGCCTTGTGAACAATATATCTACTTACTTTCAGACACAAGCCCTTACGGAACATTGTGAATCATCATGGTCGACCCAGTAAATTTTCAATTACATGTGCTACCAAACTACATTATTTCGGTTGGCCCCATTGAGTAATAAAGGATTTAAACAAGCAAAACTTGTCAGAGCGAAAGTTAATATCAGATAGAAGGCTGGAGGCCTGTCAGAGTCTTTACCAGCTGATACAATCTTCTCTGTCAAGCTTAGTCATGTATTGATACATAAATAGGTTTCATCTGATAATTTGCCACATAAGAAATCAAAACATGTCTCCAAATATTGCCAATTTTATTCAAATTATCTGTACTGTATTGCAATGCATGAGCCAAATAGAGGCAGTCCCAATATGGTCGGGGCCTCATCAATTTCCCAAACAAACCTCTGTGGAGCCAATTCTTCTTGTCAACCACCACAGTGGCACAATAGTCCATCCCTTGACATAAAAGTCACTCCAATGGCAGACCACCTCATGAACTGCCTTTTATGACATTTCTCAAGCCCAAGTGCTGCCTTTTCAATGGTCTCTGACTTCCACAGCCAGACCATGCTTAATGTGACCACTTTTAAACATCTCCCGGTAGTTGTTTGTAAATGAAATGTTTACCCCCAAAAGTGCAGTACCTTACAGCTTAACCCTTTCCCCCTAGAAATAAGACTGAGTCAACACCTTACAGCTTAACCCTTTCCCCCTTGAAATAAGACTGAGTCAACAGCTTTCCTTGGCATGGGTTGAGTGCCCAACCCATGCCAAGGAAAGCTATTGACCTGGGGTATGTGATCTTGATAAGTCTCATGTACATTTCTCAGTCAAATAGTTTTTCATAACTGTTGAAATTAGTTGAAAACTCTGAAGCAGACGACATTTGACCACCAGCCGGTTTTGGTTTAAGGGGGAAAGGGTTAAGTTGAAAATTTTCCAGCAGGTCATATGGCTCTTAACCCCTCTCATGCACACACAATGACACACCTACTCTCCCACCACACCCATCCCCGCAGCTTCTCACTTACCATTCAAAAGTCTCAAACAATAGGCAATGACAAGAACAGAAAGTTCTAGCCCTGCCTAAAAGGGGGCACTCCAGTCACTGGAGGGCTAGGGTTATGTTTTCCCATTACTTTACATTGTAATTTACAACTTAATAACTTGAAAACAACTGCACATAGAGACACTGACTTTAGCACAGTAAATCTAGATGCGTTACAAAATACCTCACAAAAACCATATAACCACGGCTACAAAAGTGACCAGTTTATTTAAGGTTACTTTAACATGTATGCAAACCAATGGGAATAAATAGCTCTAGCCCTCCAAATTTTTGAGTATTCTGTTGTGCATTGGGGTGAATACACACTTCAGAGCTAATTCTAGCCTTTCGTATTTTCTGAATTTAAAGGAAAAAAAAAAAAACTCCCTCAAACAGATGTATATGGATTAACCACCCCCATGCAATATTACACCATCAGTGTACCTATTCATGATAAGTTCCTATTGTTCATAGGGTTGTTAAAAATGTGTAGACATCAACTTTTAAGGTAATATTTGTATGCCATTGCATGCATACTTATTTTAGGGGAAAAACCAATGTTCACTTCATGGCGTTTCAGCTGTGATTACTTGTACTGTACAAACTTTGGTCCTAAAGTGTAAAATTTTAACTATTCAGTTTATTGTTAAAAAATAGAGCTTTGTCTTTACTTGTCACAACTTTGAGATGCCTTTGTAATCATACTTGTCTTACAAAGCCTATTGGAAACCAGTACAATGAGAATATAAATTTGTCAAAATCTTCCATCTTCTCTAAAGCTTTTTGGAAGACCCAGCCAATTACACTGTGGAAAGACAATGATGCAATCTACACACATATAGCCCTCACGACATCAATGATATGAACATGTACAACAAAGGCTGGTGCTCATGTCCCATACAACAGACTACAGACATCTGTATACTGTAACAGGAGCTCAGATTCCAGATACTACAGGTCCTCTCAAGGTGGCCTCAGCGAGAGCAGATAAGATATCCTTAGCAGGTCTCCTGACATATTTTGTTCTGCTTAGATTGTTTCAAAACAATGTCATCTTATCTATTTTGTTGCATATATTCTTGTACAATTTGTTATCTATATGTCAAATAAAATGATTCTGATTCTTCCGATTCTCAAGCCTGTTATCACTTAATTTAAACAACTCTTTAACCTTTTAATGTGCATGTACACATTTTGGGGGGATTTTTAATCAATCTCCTGAGCAGTTATTAAATTTATATTTAATAGGAAATTAGCCATAATGGGAATACACTTATAAGTGTTTCCTGCAATTCATAATTATATACAATATCTTAAAAACTTCATTTGGGACCTGCTGTACATTTGCTTTTAAGGATGGTTCAACATTATCACCATTTTTGAATTAGTACTTAGGCAGTTAGGGTACTAAATTTCATGCCCCCTCCCCCCTCCTCCCAACTTAGTACTTAAAAATGATGATCTTCCAAGAAATAATACCAAAATTTCACAAAATTTGGGTTAGAAATTACCATCATTTTCCATTATATGTAGAAGTGTACAGGTCATTTTACCCCCCCCCCCCCCGTACTTAAAGTACTAATTAAAAAATGATTAAAATGTTGGGAATATGCTAATCTAAAAATACTGAAAAACTTTGTGATTACAAGTTGTAATTCTGGTCTTTTCCTCCCCAAACAGGAAATTTTCCACTAAGTGCATGCACTTAATTAAGATTTTTAAGTCCAACATTGTGGAAATGTGTATTTTGGAACATACATGTACAAGTATTTCATAATTCATATTTTCGGGATTAAAAGCATGAATATTGTATGCACCTTCCAAACTTGTCAAATTTACCGATTTTTTTTTATATTTTACACTCAATTGGAAAATCCAAGTATAGGCACTAATGGCTCCATGTCATAAGCTATTGAATGAAGCCTTGAAGGAATGGTCTTTGACTCTTGGACTACACTCCAATGTCAGTGAACGGGGATGTCCCGCGATGCTGCACAGTTTCGCCCACGTTGTTGTAACGATACAGGCGACACTGTAGCTGCAATGTGATCACCACCACAAACATTCTTTTATTATTATTTTTTTTTTTTCATTTTCATCTTTATTTATTGCCGGTTTTGTATACAAAAACCATTACATTAGCTGAAAGCTATTGTCGCCGACAGTACTCAATACATATTATAGAAGTAAGACATACAGATTACACTGCAGCACGTCCCTGATGAACGAGCTAAAAGAAAGAACTAACAACACTACAATTTTGAAACAATCATGAGCGAAGCCCAGCGAGATTTTGGTGCCTGACAACTTGCAGGCACGAGACTAAAGAAGGTAACTTTGTGCGATGACCGGTGATTGTTGCACTGGTACTGTTGGCAGCCAACAGCGTGGCGTAGTCCAGCGTTCGCCGTCAGCAGTCATCGTCACCAAACAAAATGTTGCCTGGCTATGAGGGACCTGTTACAAAAGCAGTGAATTTTCCTCGTAATACTCACCCGCAGCATGGTGGAGCCTACCCTTGGTTGTATAACCTCGTTGGTTCTTGACTTAATTGAATGGCGTCAAAATATAAAGTCACGGCATTTTGTTTCGCTTCCAGTTACCCTGCGATTAGTGGTAAATTAAGATCGCCATGCCATGTCTATCTCTGGGTTCTCACGCTTGATCAGAACAAAGACGCGCCAATAACACAATCATTCCAGCTGTGCGGTGCAAAGAACCTAACGCCATCAAGCGTTCGTGAATTACACTAAATTAGTAGCGCACAGATACTAAAGTTGCATTTTACAAGTGCTTAACTGATGGGAGTGGCTCTCACCTAGGGGAGAATTACTGGAATGATGGAAGAGGCTCTCACCTAGTAGAGAATTACTGGAATCGCATTTTTTCCCCACAACTGGTCAATGACCTGACTTCTAAATTAGTGTCAATAGACTATAAACACCAGAGTTCCTCAGGGATTAATACTTGGACCTCTTCAATTTATTATTCACTTCAATGATATGTTGTTGTCATCTTCATAATTTGAATCAATTCTTCACGCGGATGACACAACTTTAATAAGTTCCTTGTGTTGCTTTTCTCTCTCCAACAGTGTCCACGAAAATGCACAGAATGTATCAGATGATACCAATACTGAGTTAAATAAGGTTTTTGAATTATCTTTAAATATGCTAAAGACTAAATATGTGTTATTTTATTTGCATCAAAGAAAAATTAATTCCAACTTAGAGTTGAAAGTAAATGGTACCATAATTTCTAAAGTTGGAGAATTTTTATTTCCTTGGACTAACAGTGCAGGAAAATTTAAAATGAAATGTCCATATCAATGAAATAGCTAATAAATGTTCAAAAGTATAATCGGTATTTTCAGAAAACTAATAAGTATATTCCAAAGACTGGCTTGTTATCAATTTATAACTATCCTTTTTTGGTCACATTTGAATTATTGTATTCTTGCTTGGTGTTTCTCAAGTAGACTTATTTTTCTTTTACAGTAATAAGTTGTGCGTCTTATTTGCTCTGCAAAAATTATGCTCATACCGACCATTGTTCAAGGAATTAAAGGTCATCTGATTGAATGAGTACCACAAATTAGAAAGTTGATGTGTAGGGTGTTTAGAAACCATCTGAGTATCTGAAAACCAGAATCTTAAATTTCATTTTCGAACAGTGGTCTGCTTCTTCTTTTTTTTCAGCTCCAAAAGGGCAAAGGGGCACCACATTTGCGATTTGGTTTTAAGATATCAGGTCAGTCGCAGGGCCAATGGCACACATGCAGCTATCATGTTCAATGTAACCGATATCCCCTGTACCACAAAGTTAACAAACGTGTGTTAATCAGTAATAAATTGTAATATATCTTTATTTATGACCCTGCCATTGAAGAAAATTTTGACGGTCACAACGGTGATATTTTTCCCCAAACTTTTAGTTTGAAGAATGAAAAAAATGGAACTGGGAAAATATGCATTTTACTTATATTATGTGTGGAGCTACCCTGTGAAATTCGGGTTGATAAAATCTCGTTTTTACAACCAAAAGAATATGTACCTCATGCTCAGCTGACAATGTGAATTTATTTACGAATTGACGAAGGTTGTGTATTGTTTTACAGAAGTGTAATGACTGTTTCTTCCAAATCAAAATGATAATAAATTGATAATGATATATCAAATGTTGTTCGAAAGTATAACAGAACAGAACGAATCAAAGTTACTTAACTTACAATTGGTGGACTTTGGATGAGTCGGTCTATTTTGTAATACATAATTCAGCTCTGTGGAATATCAGTGCCTGTTTTTTTTTGGGGGGGGGGTGTTTTGTTTTTGTTTTTGTTTTTGTTTGTTTTTTTTTTTTTGTTTTGTTTTTTTTTGTGTTTTTTTTTTTGTTTGTTTGCTTTTTTTTTAATCCGGCTCAGTTTCGTTTTGGGGTGAGCGACACAAAAAAAATTCGTTATTATATTACAATAAGACCCCAGATTATCTGGAAAACTTTCCAGACAACGCTAGTAAGACTGAGGAATAGATTTCTTTGCTCTGTTACTGAGAATTCTGGTACAGTCTCAGTGCTGGTAATCATGCAGTACTGTGTTGTCTCGCGCAGCGTAATTGTAGTTTTGCAAGGTGATTGTTGATTTATGTAATTGAGTGATTGTGTGTTTATCTGTTTGGTCCATTAAGAGGTGTATGTTCTGTATGTGGACCTGTAATAAATGTACACTGTACTGATACTCTAACCAGAGAGATTTCCCCTTTGCTCCCAAACTATAAATGTGGCTACTTACCGGCCTCATCAATGAAAAGTCAAGCTTTTCTATGGTGGTGAAATGTCAACAGAGAAAGATAGCTGCGACAAGTATACATTGAATACACAGGCAATATTTATATTTGTAACAGAGTTGTACGACAGTTACTATGTCACGAAAAGATCATAAAGCTGCTGTGTCACGTTTCTTAAATTTTGGGT
Organism: Hermodice carunculata; assembly: GCA_964020975.1. Lineage (NCBI taxonomy): Eukaryota > Metazoa > Annelida > Polychaeta > Eunicida > Amphinomidae > Hermodice > Hermodice carunculata. The sequence goes on from OZ026625.1 coordinate 57,630,658, forward strand.
GTATCCCTCAAACAGAAATAATATTTCTTTAATCGACTTATTTTGCTATACATCATACATTTGATTGGGTTTGACATCAGTAAAATCTAAACTTGGTGCGCCTTGTATACCAATTGCAAAACTGGGTCCATAGTCTGTCAATTAGATATATGTAAACTTAATTTAGACTAAATATAACAAAGCTATAAAAGCTAGTTAAGAATGTGCTGCCTCGTGCTCAAATCATCTGCAAATTAAGACTGCGTGCGCCTGGGTCTGAAAAATGCCAACGCATACGATGGCATAAATATGGATTGGCACCAAGCCCAAAGTTAAACTTGATGTGATCATGTATGACGGTGTTAGACAAATGAATAACTTCGCTTGGTGATTCATGAGAGCTGGTCAAACAGGTTACATAATGAAGGCATCTGACTCTAGAAATGAGTATTTGCTTCAAAACAAATGTTTGGGGAGAAAGAAAGAAAGAAAGAAAGAAAGAAAGAAAGAAAGAAAGAAAGAAAGAAAGAAAGAAAGAAAGAAAGAAAGAATTTTTAATAAAACAGAATGTCAGGTGTCAGCAAAGAAAAACCTATAGGGGATATTTAAAGAACCCAAAAGGACCTTTTTAGAGCGTTTTTTTTATGGCATATGTTCCTGTTGGTGCTACGCAACTTGACTGTAACCATATCCCTGTAAGTGTTGTAGGTCAATGCAGTTTTTTTCCTGGTGGTATTCAAATAGATGACACTGTGTGGCCATGAAAATTAGGTCAAGGTCACACATATCCAAACTTGACCTAGTAATCGTTGTGGTAAATTATAATATGTAATTTTCAAGTCCTATCGCAGAATTTTTTTTTCACTTAGGCCACCAACCGAAAGTTAAATTCGCTGCACATTATCATATATAAGTTTGCACGTCCCATCTCAAGCACTTTTAGAGTTACCACCAAGAAACAAATTGCATATAAGTGACCCTATGACTTTCAAAAGTAGGACAAGCTTAAGGTTACCCATGTTTGGACTCAGCCTTGGCCTTAAAGTTGTACATAATCGTGCATTTTCGAAATCCTAGTACGTCAAAACCATTTTGAATTATCATACAAAAATGAGAAAAACGGATGGACGGACGGAGAGACGGACGGGCAACCTGATTACTATAGGGAATCTACTCTTCGATGCGGGGCTCTAAAAAAATTATTTCGATGTAATGAAGAAAAGTCTATGTATAGGGGAGGCATGTGAGAGCTTAGATTAAGTGACCATCGGCTAAGGACAGAGTTGAGACCAAAAAAAAACAAACAAAACAAAACACACACACACACACACACACACACACGCACACACACACACAAACACACAATGAAATAAAATAAATAAATAAGAGGATTGTGACAGTCCTGTGATCAGCTAACCTTAGACTGAAAGACTGAAGTGTTCTCGTGACCTTCAAATTAATATCAAGGTCACCTTTCTTCAAGACCACCATCACTGTTTGCAATATAAAAATCTTTACTCACAGAGTTCTGTGGTCATCATTTTTAAATGAAAGATAACAGGAGCCACTATTACCAAGGTATAAGCCAATATATCAGTTTGACCTTTCCAGAAACCCCACAGACAATGCTGACATGTATCCTTGCCAATAAATCCTAATTTTGACAATTTGATAACAAACACGTAATGACAATAGCATCATATAGTGAGTAAATTTACGGCAGATCGAGCACGGGTATATTCCCACCAAGTTTGAGGAGAACCCATGGCTAGCGTGCGCTTTGAGAGCAGTCGAAAATAGTGTAGAGACCCCGGGAGACACACAAAACATTAATTTTAAAAAAATGGAAAAAAGAGCGGGGCCACTTAAGGCACAAATTAAGTTCTATTTTACTCCAATAGTGTACTTTCTTAAATTTAATTTCAAAACGATTGGCTAAGTGCTTTTGGAGGCGAATGATTTTTAAAGAATCTACCCTCCAAATACAACATTTTTTTTTTAAATAAAAAATCATTGGGCTCTTATAACATTTGTACACACTCTTAAGAGACCCGCCCAAGGTACATCCCAACCAGACTTGAAGTGAATATGGAGAAGTCTAAAATGTGAATTACAATCCCCATTGACATACGTATCGATCGATAGACGTGTGTCACCAGGCAAGAGACCTATGCCTGCACCATGATGAGGGCACAAGCAGCACTTTTGTTACTGGGAGATCAGAAAATTACATGTTTTCTGCTAAACAAATGAAAAATTCTGAATATCTTAAGCAACTGTCGGTGTTTTGAACCACACGAAGGACTTTTCTTAGGCTTTTGCTTTCGCAGATAGCTATTAATTTTTTATTACAAAAACCCATTTTGCACTGCTAAGTATATGAACATGCCCTCGTTTCTGTTAAGCTCTTTGCTGCAACTTAGGGGGCAAGACATGACCATAGTCACTTATAAATACCTCCTATCACTCAGTCAGACAGTGAAGACGTATGGTGTTAGACCTATAATCCGATCATAGGTCCATGCCGTATGTGACCAGGAATTTCATTCCAAGGGGATGATGAGGGCTTCTGCCTCCTAGCTATCGCGATGGCCCAGTGTAACCTAAGGTTCCCACGAACAAAGATTTCCGTTCATTTTCTTTTGGGGACGTGACAGACCTGTTGTGACCTCCAGTACCATTATGCAAATTAGAGGCATATTTGTGGAAATTTTAAATCTTGCTTATCTTCAAAACTTTTCTAGATAGAGTTGCCTTTCAAAACTTAATATGTGGGTCTATTGCTACAGCAAAATCCTATAGCACTCAAAAAAAGTTGAGCCGTTTAATTTGTGTTAAATTCACTGAAATTCCTCTGAATAAACCTGTATCTCAGACATTCCCGCCCCCCCCCCCCCCCCACTGTGCCCACAAGTTGGTTAATGTTTCCGCAGACAGGCTACCAGAGATAATTGAACTCTGAGAGCCTGGCCTGTATACCTATGTGTCCACAAGCAGTGATGCCCAATGGCGTGGCTTACCCTTGGGAGACTGATTGCGTTGGTAGAATAAGCTTGTTTGTGTTGTATAAACAAGGAGGCTTCAGCCTCCTTGATGTGACTCCCCACCACCATAAGCTAGTGCTGACTGAGAGGTGCCAGATAGGCTAGTGACACAGCAGCATCCAATGAAATATGAACCAAAGTTTAACATGTTTTTGTTAAGGTAGATTCAGATCAACTACCAGAAATCACTCAAACACAGATCCAAACTTTCTGTAATGACCAACTGTAACATGGAAGGATTTTTGTCAGGGCAGTTGGTACAAAGGAGCATGCAGGCAGAGCTCCCATGGGCATGGCTGTTGTGTTTCTGGACCAAGCAGTGACATTTGCTCATCAGTTAACTATCTGTAACATTGTTTCATAATCTTTGTACACACTGCTCACTTCCATCAAAGATTCATCTTATTTCATCCATGTTCAGCCTGTGCAAACTTGCAACTTAAGTTTGTCCATCCTTTAGTAGGTTGTTGAACCTCGATAGTCAAACATGTTCATGTAACACGGTATAGATTTTTGTTAGGAGCTATGTGAAGTTAGATGTTGCGTGTGGAAACTTACAACTCAAGTTTGGTGACACATTCAGGCTATAGTTAAATACATACATTTCCGTAAGGGCTATGTGAAGTTGAATGTTATGTATGACAGTGGATCAGATGAGCCTGATAGTTGATATTAGTAGAGATTGTCACGTAAATGTTATTATGTTCCTGTGCATAGTGAAACTGAAATACATGTACTTATAACTACATGTACATGTATATCAATATATACACGTTTCACTTGTTGCAGTCATTTTATGCCCCAGATTTACAAAGCAAAGGAATCTGGTGTTGATGTAGTAATTTTTACTTCATACCATGAATGGGTTTAGCATCATATTTAAATGTCGTGTTAAAAATTATGCAAATTAAGGGCAATTAAAATTTTAAAAACTCAGTATCTACCAACCTATTAAAGATAGGCACGCAATTTAAAGTGGTACATACAGGTTTGTGACACCTGTCAATCTAACAGACAGTGAACAAAAACTGTAGCTTTTGAAATTATGCTAATTAGCAACACTTGAAGGATTTACAAATTCAATATCTCCAAAGCTATTATGAATAAAGGTGCCAATCCAACTTCAATTTACAGATTTGTGGCACAGTCACATCCAATGAATCATGAATCAAAATTGTAGCATTTTGATTTATGCAAATTAGGTGAAAACACAAGATTGAATTTTTTGAATAACTTTCAAACTAATACAGATAGAGGTGTCATTCCAACTTGAATTTGTATGTTTGCGACATAACCGCACCGAATGAAACATAAACTAAAGATGCAACATCCTAATTTATGCAAATTAGGTGAATACACAAGATTTAAATCTTGAATGACTTCAAAACTATTATAGGCTGAGGTGTCATTCAAACTTCAGCTGATAGATTTGAAGAATAGTTGCATCCAATTAACCATAAATCAAAGTTGCAGTAGTTTGATTTATGTAAATTAGGCAAATACACAAAATTTAAATCTTGAATAGCTTCAAACTATAAAATATCGAGGTGCCTTTCCAGGGGTAAAGAGTTTTAGTTTGTTTGTTTTTTTTTTTGCAAGTAGCCCATGGGCAACCAGTTATTCTCTCAAGTTGCCCCAAAACCCCTGAAGCTACCCATTTTGTTTGATGTAAATAATTCATCAAATAACTGTATACTCAGTCACACACTTGGTAATTTCACTACGAGCAGTGTGCCTCTGCAATTGATTTACTTTACCGTACTGGAAAAAATAATAAATGTTAGCATACTGAGAGATTTATGCATCCACGTAAAAAAGCAAAAAACAAACAAAAACAAAACAAACCCCCCCCCAAAAAAAACAAAAACAAAAAAAAAACAAAAACAAACAAACAAACAAACACACACACAGAAAAAAACAAACAAACAACAGGTTAAAAAGTAATTTAGTACCTAAGCTACATGCTAATTAGTGCGGAATATGGTATTAATCATTGCATGTACACCCAACGAGTGAACAAAAATTCAAAATTTCAATTTCGATTCACAGAGAGGATCCTGGCATTTAAAATTTCATTTGCATAATTATAAAGGCATATCGAATGACTTAATCTATGTGTGAAACCCACAAGGACATGTTGTGTTACTTCATCTTAAAAGGTAAACATCTTTTTTGAGACCTTCAAAAATTTTGTGTATTTTGTTGTATATCCAGCTGAAAACACAGATAATAGTTGATTGTGACCTCTTCTATTAGTCATTAAGTGGATAAAATGCATTCTACATTTTCTTAGGTAATTCTTATGTGAAATGCATACAAATGCCATCAGATTATTTGTGATTTCTTTTCTGGCTCATTTCGTATTATAAAACACCACACTTATTAAGCTGAAAATAGAAGGTTGCCCCGTGGGCAAGCAGGGAATAATATAAAATTGTCCCAACAAATTTTAAGTTGTCTGGGCAACCAGATACCCCTTAATTTCGAGCCCTGCTTTCCCTCTTCAATTTATAGGTTTTTACATATCCGCATGAAAAAATATAATTACAGGAACTAAATACTGAATGGGCAATCTGTAAAAGTTTTCTAGGCACACAGACTGATTTGCTGATAAGCAAATCATATTTTTCTAGTTTTGTGTTTTCTGTTCTTTTCAGGGCACGAAATTACAAATCTTTAGTATTGTCAAAACTACAAAAGATGTTATTCAAAATTAAACACATTTTATTGACCGATGCGCAGCTGATGAAGGATAAAGAAAAAAAACAGTATTTGAACTTATGCTAATATAAGTAGGATTTAGATTTTAATTGTGAATATCTTTTCAACAGAGATTTTCATCGAAAACAGGTCTTACTGTCTCTTTTTTCATGTTATTGCCGATCGTGTATCCGACGAATACCAAACGAAAACGTTGGAGCGTTCTAAAATTAGCAATTATAGCATTTTTAACCTTGAATATATTCAAAAGTGTAATGGAATTGCTATTCTTTACTTGCGACTATGGCTATGCTTTGTAGGCATACACACAGATTATGCTGCTAATTATAAGCAAACGTTCTCATCTGATTGTCAATCTCTTTCAAATTACAGTATCCAATATAATATATTCTGATATGTGCTCAGAAACTCTAGCCAGCACTCGATTTTACCGGGGAAAAACCGTGTTCGTTCCAACTAAAGCCAACAGATAAATAAAATAAAATAAACGTAGGTTGTCTGTCATGGTGAAGAAAACACATCCATACTGCAAACATCTTCAACAAAAGAAAAAGGCAAAATCTCCTTCTGGTAATGCAATGTCGGGATCTTCAGCAACATCCGAGTGACTCGTTTTGATGCCAACTCGATGGGTTTAAACCGATACGAGATTAATTAGATGAATTAGCAGCGCTATATGTAACTAACTGGGCGATTCAGTCTTTTATCACGAAAAGCTACAGATAAACAATTGAAGGAAAACCGAAATTTTGAAATTATGTGTTCAAGAGACTGTGTACTTCAAATACTGCAGCTGAATAAAAACACAAAGCAAACCAAAGAAAATGAACACAAAAACAAAACCTCCAGTACAAACGCGCTTATTCTTCACTAGGAATATGTTGGGTCAACAAAACGTGCTTGTGGTTACCGTGTGAAACAATTCACCAAGTGCTTTGTCTTGGAGTAATCTAAGTACCGGCCAGTATAAGGCAGCAACTTTCAGTCATTTTCAAATTACTTTAAATGTGCGATTTTACGTCATTGAAGCAAATCAAAATGTCGCTGGAAGCACATTTTCATCAGATTGACTCTCCAGTCAAAATAAAATATATGCCTTTTTTGAAAAGCGATTTAAACCTCGAGGCAAATTCTTCACTGTACATCCTGTGACAACCATGTTTCTCAGACCACTAGAATATGAACATGACATTTGTTGGCATAAACCCAACACAAGAAATAGCCTGACTGAAGCATGATCATAAATAAACATAAGGATCACGATGATCCTGTGATCTGCTGACTGGAATTTGCTGTTGCAAGTACAGATTTTACTGCTCTATATTATGTACATAAATCTTTAATATCTCCAAGACAGTGACAGACAGAGATGTGATTCCAAGTTTCACACCTATGTTATTGACCATTATACATCTAATGAATACAAATTGACAGTTGATAAATTTTAATGTATACTTTTTAAAGGCATTTCAACATCAAATATTGAATATCCTCAAGACTTTAATAGATAGAGATGCGTTTCCTAGTTTTACACATTATGTATTGACCATTGCACATTTAATGAATACAGAACAGAAGTTGTTGTATTTTAATTAAAGCTAATTAGGAGCAATTCAAATTTAAAATGTTGAATACCTTCAAAACTAGACGGGGGAGGAGGAGTGCAACTGCAGCAAGTATATCAACAGGTTCGTACAACTTCTTTATGTAGCCATGGATACTGTGTGGCAAAGCAGTCTGGGGTGGGTCACTTAAGTGCAAGTACAGCTTCAGCTTGGCAGGCAAGGCAGCCAACCAGTGCCAGCAGATTGGTTCTCTACGCTTTTCTGATTTTAGTGACAATAAATCTCTCCTGATACTAATATATTTACTAGAATTAAAATGTCTATAAGATGCAATATGATCAGTAAAACTCTTTTCTTGAATTTTCCTGGCTGAGCTCATTCACAATTATGTCCAGAAAACAGAAAAGGTTCCAATGCAACCCGTTATGCCTTTTCATCTTATGCTTAGTTTGCGTCTTGTCTCTCCATCAAACTTTCATTTGTAATACAAATACAAAAGAACCTAGAAAGATGATTTGCGTGACAGCAAATCTGTCTCTATGTCTTTGAAATATGAATATTTTGAAACACTCTGTGTATGAATATTTCCCGTTGTACCCGTTGGCACTCAAACATAATTCCATCACGCAGGGCAGCGTAGTGGTCAGGATTACGTGTGGTCCCCTCAGGGCCTCATTTAATTTCAAATGTCCCTAAAATTCCCATAATTTTAACCACAATAACTCCTTCACAGGGAAACACACAGAAACATATGCACAATGCCATGCACAGAGGTATATAGAAATATCAGAGTGGGGGTTTGTAGCAATTGAGGTTTCCAAAAAAGCTCCAGATTAGATTTTTTCAAGAAAGAAATAAGAAAGAGAGAAAGAAAAGAAGCATGCAAGAAAGAAAGAAAGAAAGAAAGAAAGAAAGAAAGAAAGAAAGAAAGAAAGAAAGAAAGAAAGAAAGAAAGAAAGAAAGAAAGAAAGAAAGAAAGAAAGAAAGAAAGAAAGAAAGAAAGAAAAACTGTTTTTCTTTCTTGTTTACCTTTTTTTACTGTTTTAAACAGTATGTCTGTGTTGGAACGCAGAGAAAAATAGATACGTATATTGATGCTGGCCTGTACAGACAGAAGGACAGAATTAACCCCCGAACCCACCACAATACCTCTGCTGACTGGTAAGAAAATCTAGTTGGATCAAGCAGCCCTGGTTCTTTTTCTTTAGATTCTTTTATTGCACCAACCTGCCATCTGGTGGGTATGGCACAAACAAAAATCGGCAACTGCCTCGAGCTATCACTGTATATTTCGATGCACATGGTAGATATTATCACACACAAACAACAGTTTATTTATATACATGTCCACTTTATGCTTTGTGTAATAGTTTAAATGTTACAAATAATTTCTGCCAGAAAAAAAATCATGTGAGCAATGTGAAGCTCTGCCAAATGAACTTATTATCATTTTGTCGCGCTGTTTGTCGTAATGTAATGAAAGCGCCATCTGTTCTTACTGTGACCCACTTTCCCAGGGCCCTTGTTGAAGCGAGCAGGCAACATGGAAACGCTGTACAGCATTCCGTTTACGGTTCTCGAAATCCCAAATCTAAAGTTGAAGAAGCCATCATGGGTGACAGTTCCTTCAGCAATGTTCATGTTTGCCTGCATCTTATTTTCATACTTTTTGGTCACAGGAGGTACGTGCATTTCCAATCTACCTGCCCAACCCATCACCTGAACGCCACGTATGCAGGGCAGTGACTAGTGTGAGCGTGCTGAAAAAGTTTTTAAAAAAAAATTATCTGAGCCATAACTGCACATGTTGACGCGTGTTTACCTGAATAGTATGAATCATGCCAGACAGGTGACCACAATTCAAGTGTTACGAACGTTACACTTCGGTGTGTAACACTAAAATCCGAGATATTTTGTTCATCGATGTGATGTGGGCGATAATAAGTTGGTTTATGATACATGGCTTCAATTCTCTGATCTGCTGTGACATCACAGCTAAAACAGAACTAAGTGAAAAATTCACTTGCTCCTCATTAACTTGCATGCTAAAATGGTCTGCTTTACATTTCATGTTTCACAGAACATGGTGCCCTTTGATAAGATTTTATGCATTATGTTCACAAAACTGATGAAGTTTATAGCGAGCGTCAGTGAGCTCTTACCTAAACACATGTGAATATAAGACATAACAGAACAGTAAATTATCCAATCAAAAGAGTACTGAGTATATATATCCAACGAACTTGATTTTCCTCGTCAGCCCTCACTGTGCATGCGCACATGGGCGCAGACATTGCGTTTTTTAGGCACCACGGGTAATTTTTGCAGTTTTATTTACACCAAAGTGTCACACTTGCTGGCCTTTATGGAAATCATGTCAATAATTCATAACTGGGCTTCAGAAAACGTTGGCAGAGTGTCAACGATTCACCAACTTGCATCGTTAACACTTCGATGGAACGTGGACCTGGCAAACATGCTTCTGAGGCTGGAAGTGGGTTTTCTGCGGAATAGAAAAACGTAACTGGTGTGAGGGTAACCTAAATAAACATCCCAAAGTATGTAGTATTTGTTGCCCATGTTGCCTCACCTTACTAATATCTGCACACTGTGCAGTCACCAGGTCGCTTCTTGGGGCCTTCCAGATAGCAACTTCCAGTCACACTTATCCCCCCAGGGGCCCCAAAACGCCATGTTGCCAAAGCCTGCTCCGATTTTGGTGTTGTCACTCAACAATCCAACAATCACTCTCCGTACGCACTACGTCTCTGCCACAGGATACGGCACTAGTTCAATGGCGATATATAAAAATCTTGGGAACAGTACTTAAATTTCTGGAACAGTGTCTAACAAACAAAAAAGGCTATTCGGCAGATAATTTCGTTCATTTGTTCAAGATAGTACGGCCTCGCCCCTCTAGACTGGTTTAATAAGTGGCCGCAAGAAGGACCTAACGACCAGGTGCTATGTACTGCCTGATCCACCGACGTTATTATCGATACTTTGTAATGTTGACGCTCGCATCTTAGAATCATAGATCTATTCACCATGGAGGAATAAACTAGATGGAGGAACAACGCAGGGCTTGTAAACACTGGCAACCAGCAGAATGGTTGTCATCATATCTGGCCAATACAAACCCATTCATACTGACCGGCAAAGTCACTGTCCACAGAAAATACTGATTAGGGCTAGAAGGGAACAAACAAAAATCGGCACCCCTCGAGCTGTTTTCCTGTTTTAAACACCATGTGCTGCCTGACGCATATAATCTATATGTCAAAACATTCGTCACAATCCACTCTCTCGATCCCTGTCTAATATTGAGTTGTCGCACATAGTTTAGCCCACTTGAGCCAATTTATTCCTCACAAAGCATCTGGATTCCAAATGAGCCACTCTTCATTGAATGGAAGTGACCCCCCACGTGCGGACTCAAATTTCTCCTTTACTTTTATTGGCCACTGGTGAATAAATTTGTATTTTCGTTTACTTTATTATTTCAATATGCGCGTGTGAACAATTTAGTGATTAAAGTAAACTGGTTAGTAAATGAAAATACACATTTACTTCACTGGCGGCCCATTAGAATGGAGAAATTTGAGTCCGTAGGCAGGGGTCACTTCCGTTCAACGAAGAGTGGCTCATTTAGTATCGAGACGCTTTGCGAGGAATAAAGTGGTCTAAGTGGGTATACATCGCACAACTCAATCAGTATTTTCAGCCGGTCAATAGGCCTATGAATGGGTTCGTATGGACCAGAATATGATGACAACCATTCTGCTGGTTGCGCCTGTGCTTCTAAAGGAGAATGATATTCCGCCGTTGCCCAATACACAATCTCTTATCAGAGTTTGCACTGGCTTAATACTGCTGTCAAAACATTGCTGTACATGTGGCTTGCTTTGATGAGTTTCCGGAGCATTCAGGATAGTCCAGTTATTTCCATCATTTATATTTCACTTAAAATAGACACCTCTATTATCATTACAGACTTGTACCGGTACTGAAGATCTGTAAAATGAGACATTTTGAAATTAAATTTTGTGGCTGTGACTACTTGTGACCCTGAATTTGACTTTGCACAAGGTGGAGTTCACGTCTCTCCTCTTTCAAAATTAATTCTTTTAAGAGGAGAAATGTAGGGGAAGTATATTTAATTCAATTTTAATATTTAGTACGCACAGCCTAAGATGTGAGCAACAGCATAACAAAGTATCAATAATGATGTCTGTGGATCAGGCAGTAGCACGTAGTCACAAGGTCACTCTTGCAGCCATTTACTTAACCAGTCTAGAAGGGGAAGGCTCTGAACGAACCCATCTGTCATATAGCATTTCTTTTTGTTGGACACTGTTCCACTAATTTAAGTACTGTGCCCAAGATCTCTATATCCCCATTAAAATAGTGTGGTGACCTGTGGCAGAGACATAGTGGCTACTCAGAATGATTGTTTGAATCTGGCATGACAACACCAAATCTGAGCTGGCATTGGCAACATGGTGCTTTGGGGCACCTGAAGGATATAGTGTGAGTTGCGATCTGGCAGGCCTCTAGAATGACCTGCTGACTGCACTGCCTGCAGACATTAGTAAGGTAACATGCAACATGTGCAACAAATGTTACATACTTTGTGATGTTAATTTAGGTTACCTTCACACCTCTAATGTTTTCCTACTCCGCGGAAGCCCATTTCCACCCCCAGAAGTGTGTTTGCCAGGCCCAGGTTGCAGTGAGATTTCAACAATGCAGGTTCATCAATCCGATAACAGTTGTTATCATTTATCACACTTTATCAGCAACATTTTCTGAGCAGACATGAATTATTGACACAATTTCCATAAATAGTAAAAGACCAGGCAAGACCAGTGACAGAAACCCCAGGAGCAGAAAAAAGTCAGACCAGTTTTGAATCCTACAAAATTCTTATCAGGGGCAGTTGGAAAAACGGTGACCACTGCTTATAGCATTGAGTAACCTTTCTAACAGATGTCAATTAAACATCACTTGGGGAGCACATCAAACATGTACTTAGCCTACCAACTAAACCATCAAAATATGTGGGTTTATCTTGATGTCTCATAAGCATGATGAAGTCAAGTGGTATAGTAACCAAAGCCTGGTTACTAAGAAGCAAGTGCTACGACACAGAGTACACTTGACGGAAGCCATGTCAGAGAGAGCACACTCCCACTATGGCTAGAGAATTAAAACATATTTGTATAGCAGGAAAATAAGCGATCTGCGGTGTTCCAGCAGCCAACTTATGGAGTGGTTGACAGTATGTTATGGTGAGGTAGATGAACATAGAACATGAATTTTAGTGTGGCAAGTATGTCTATCTACCCATAACACTGAGTCCTTATGGCTCAGTAGTGCACAGATGGTGTATCCAGTATCTTTCTCATTCAAGTCCGAGTGTCATGGTGCATGACTGCTTAGGTGGGGCTGGGATATGTTCCAGAATCTGAATGGTTAAAGGTAAATTAACTGGTGAGTGATTTAGTAGACAAATATGTCAAACCAAGGGTTGATTTACATGTACCTCTGTGTTCTTGATGTAAAGGAAGTGTTCACTCACTCTCCTAATGAATCGATGTGCGTTTGGTCTGTCCCACATACTGGAGACCACAGCATTAGCAGGTAAGTAAATACACTAGGTTGTTGTGTTTGCATGACCCCCCTGCAGGTGTTGTATATAAAAGACCTGTGACATAGCACACCACCAGTGGTAACAAGCCATAGTAGAGGCAGTACCTCGTATCACACAGCTTCTGTTCATTGCTCCCTGAGACTGCAGGTCTCCTGCAGTCGGTGGCTTTCTCAGTCTGGAACGAGTCAGTGTGTCTTTGAGATTCTGAGTTCTCTGGAAACCCAGGACAACTTCTTTGTGTCCTAGATCTTTAGCATACCTGGAGGCTCAAATTGTGCCCCAGGTGCATTGAATGATATATTTGATAGGGGGTAGGGCAGGGTTGTATTCAGTGATCAAGAAAAGTTTTTCTTGGTCAGATCCAACATTGTTGTCTGTAGTCTGAGTTAAGAGCATTTTTCTATCGAGCGCTCTCACTTTCTCCAGGGCATCATTAAGCATACTCTCTGGGTAACCTCTCAATCTGTAGAACTGCAAGATTTTGAGGGAATTTGTAACAAAATATCCTCCAAATGGCAAGTCCTTTTAACCCTTATCAGTTGACTGGAGGGTCAACCTGTCATGGTGTGGGCCGATGTAAAGTACAGATAAGTACGAGGATCTGTAGGTTTGGTGTATAAGGTTGTATACATTACTGGTGGAGCTTGTTGACGGTTTCCGTCGCCATTTCGGGGCCTCTCTTGTACCTGAGGTCCTTGGGATTGCTGGGTAGAGGAATCGCTCCTTTGCGTCCCATTCAGAAGAAAAGGCTGGTTTGTGTCAGCATTATCAAATAGTCTTTTGGCTTTGATGAGATTGAAAATCTTCTTTAAAAAAAAAAAAATCAATAAAGCCTGGTAAGTTTGAGACTTAAGTGTAAATAAACTTCTGAAAATTTTGTGGGGTACATAAAAAGGCAGTGGCGCCACCCATGTGTGCATGTGCAGTAGGGGGTGACATCAAACAGAGGTAATATCATTGCATTGAAGAGAAGTGCAGCAGTATCCTGTGTAAGAAATTTCCTACACCTGCAAAAGACACCTAGGCACTGATAAATTTTCCCACAAATAAAAATCCAAATGAACATTCCAAGATAATTTCTGGTTGATCCAAACTCCCCAAACATTTAAAAGTAGAAATTGCATCAATTTCACTGATAACACTGTCTGAATTATTCAATGGAATATTTCAATTTGGTTTTTGCTGTTTTTTGTCTTGATCCAATACCATACATTTAGTTTTGTCCAAATTCAGAGTGAGCTTATTATGGGAAAGCCATCTTTGTGCTATAGCTAACTGATCAGCTAGAACCAACTCAATGTCCCTGATGTCTTTGTGAGAATAAAAAATGGCTGTGTCATCGGCATGTAAGATAACTTTTGCTTTATTCAAATGTAAGGGTAAATTGTTGATGTAAATTGAGAACAAAAAAGTGGCCCAGAAGGGATCCAAGGGGGACACCATGTAAGATTGAGCATGATTCTGATGTTGCACCATTGAAACTAACTGCATAGGTTCTTGTACATAAATACTCTTTAAACCAGCATTATTTAATATCTGCTATCTTGTAAAAAGTGTGGCTTACAATATGTGGGACAAACAAAATGCACACTGATGAAAAGAGTGAGTGAACACTTCTTTTACATCAAGAATAAAGATGTAAGCCAGCCACTTGGTAGACATTTTTGTCTACCGGACCATGATGGGGCTAGCCTTCCACTAAGTTGAGTAACCATTCAGATTCTAGAACACATCCGCATCCCCCCTGGAACAGTCTGTTCCATGAATCTCAGACTGCAGAGGGAGGACCACTGGATTCACCAACTTTGCTGCACCGAACCGTTTGGCCTCAACGTTATGGGTAGATAAGCAGACTTGTCGAGTCTCATGCTAAATTTCTGTGTTCCCTGCTTATCTACACTGCCATAACTTTACATCAGCCCTTACATAAGCTTATAGTTGGAATACTGTAAACTCCTCGAATATATTTCATCACAGTTTAGTATCACAGCTTTGTCATACTAGACTTTTGTTTCTACTTGGCAATAAGTTTGGGGCCTTTTCTCCATCAGTATTGCCTGTGGGGAGATAGCTGCCTTGGCACTATATCCCCCCCCCCCCCCTTAGTAACCCAGAGTGGTCACTAATTCACGTGACATGCCAGAGATTTCTAAACGTCACGGCAACACGTCCATCTGGACGGTTGGACTGGTAGTTCTGTCACGCATTGATCCGTGACCCTTTTATGACGTTGACCTAACGTACATTAGCAACATTACCCACTGCTATATAAGCAGCGTACAGTATTCCCTAACCCCCTCTGATGAGATTCTTTCGAATCGAAGCCGGTCAGGCGTTCTCCACAGCATGTAGTTTCCACGTCACTGGCTTTGCTGGGTCCTATACTATCTTGTAAAAAGGCAGGATTTGAGAGGGGTGTTTGCTAATTTTACAAAGAAAGAGTATGCTGGTTATGATGTATGGTCACCTACTTTTTGTGGTTCTTTCCCTGTTATTCACCCCTTATGAAGGCCTGTCATTGGCCACTACAAGTTTGCAGCTCCGAGAACAGATCTGATTGGTACAAATCATGTGGATCTAGGGAATACATACATCTAATTTCACCATGGCTTGTTGACCATTTGAATACTTTGGCTTTGGAAGCAGTGATTTTAAAATACCATTTACTAGTGTAATTAATTGTGCCATTTACTCTTTGTCAGCTCAAAGAACTGCGTGATCCAAGGTTTTCATCACTTCAGTAGAGTCTGTTACTCTGCAGGATAATTTAAATGGTGTTAGGCAGGGGGATGTACTTGCAGTTTATTGGTACTGGTGCTGGTCCATTCACCTTGATTTTAATAGGCTAAAAGTTTGGCAAGTGAGGTGTGCAATTTGGGGTGGTAGTTTATTTAATTGAGCTATTGTCCTGGGGTAATATGAAAATTTGTAACAATCTTCATTAACAGTCAGTTGTATGTTATTCAAGTTATGCAGGCAGGAGGAGTGATCACTGGGAAGTAACTAGGAAGAGTCCAGATGATGCTGAATGTTGTAAAACATTGAGAGTCTGGAGGCTTATCTGGGAGACTGGAGGGACTGCCAACCAAGTTTCTCCATTTTAACTGTGTGCTGGGACTATTGCAATCATTAGTGACAAACTTTGTGGCTTTTCTTTGAACTTTCTGTAAAAATAATATGTATGTTTACCTCACACAGATATGAAAACTTGCCAGTTGTCTCTGTGTAGTACATTTCTTTTTCTTAATATGCACCCAGTATAACAAAGTTTACAGTGATCATGGTGATTTAGTAAGTAAATAAAAAAAAAAAGTGAAAATTACTAGGACATGACAGAAATTGTATGACAGAAAATTATTTATCATATTTATAAACATTTTGGGTGTATAGACCTTAAAAACAAGTAAATTGTTTCTCATTCCATTCTGGACTCCATGGTAGGAGATACATGTAAGTAACTAATTGTGTATTGCGACATCCATATGATCTAAGCCAGAGTGTAAATGGGAGATATATAAAAAAAAAGAAACGTAAAAAACCACCTTTCAAATGTTTTTCAGGTTGCTGTTTACTATATGCTTGCAGGTATAATCTATGATGTCATCGTAGAACCACCCAGTATTGGTTCAACGACAGATGAAAGGGGCAACACAAAGCCTGTAAGTTACTTCTTACAACTTACAAATAAATTTGTATCGTTCTTTGCTGAGACTATGAAGGAATACATGTAAATAAAGTAAAGCAGACAAAAGAAACATAAAAATGGGTATCAAAGATGCAAGACTGTTATTTTCATTAAAAGTTATCTGTTTTTGCATGACCAAGGTCAATCCATGATAGTGATAGACATCATACATATGAAGTTAGGCTGACATGAGAACTAGACATTCAGATCCTGTGTGAAAACAGCTTTCATTCAAATTTAACAACATGTGTACATGTAGTGCTGGTAGGTCAGTTGTTTAACATTACACAAGCTCTGCTGTATCTGCTTATAAGGGCAGCTGGAGCACATCTTAAGGTAATGCAAGTTATGCAACAACTACAACCTTCTGGGAAAATGCTTGAAGTTCTTCAATTGTGCCCAATTTGGATAAAGTGACTCCAAAGTATGCATAGCCAAGCGTGTCCCCCATCTGCCATAGATTTAAATATTTGAATAAAACTAAAGAAATAATATATAAAATTTCTTTAGCCTATTCCCACTTGTAATTAGCCTACAGCTGACAGGTCAAATACCTGGCACCAGTCCAGGGTCTTGTAATGAAAGCCCTCGCCATGGGCATGACGTTCACTTATTTCATGAAAAAGCCATAAACATCAAAAGCTTTCCTGTCACCCGAGGGATACTAAATTTGTTGTTTTCTTGGCAGGTTTTTGGTTGAAGTGTGTTGACTTTGGTTTATAAATTTACTTATTCTGAAATTCCTGGACAGGGACGTACCAGTCACCAACTTAACCCTTTCAGATTCAATTCAGACAAAAGTCAACGTGTTCTGAAATGACATAATAATACAAGATCAGGATTGTCCTGCTAGGGTTATCTGGGGAAAACCCTGCAAGATTCATATTCTCTGTAAACCAACCTATCATTCAAACACCAGCATATGTGCAATTGCAGAGGCCATTAGAATGGCCTTTCCACAGTGCCCTGTAGCCGGTAGGTGCAATGCACCTATAGAATACTGAGGAAAGCTGGTTAGTCCATCCAAATTTGGCACAGAAGCAGTTAATGAGAGCTGAGGTTTGTGGCAGATGCTCCACTACAGAAGAGTTCTCAACTTCATATGAGGCATAACATGATAAACTTATAATTCTTAACACCAACTCTTTTCGTGTTCTGAAAATGACACTGTTGTGGCCATATTATTTGTTTTGGGAACCAGAAGGTGGTTGATTCCAAGATTGATTGGACCTCTTTTGAGTTTGAGCCACGATTTATGTTGGGTTTAATGAAACACCTTTAACAATGTTGTGAGAGGTAAATTTTCATGTTTATAAATAAAAACAGTTTGTAAAAGACAAGTATGTGTTGTACCATTAAATTACTAAAATGCTTTGGTCAGTGAACTGAGACTGTAGTGCATGCTATTTTTCACTGTTGATTTTTTTGATAGATCCCATCTGCTCAATATTAATAATAATAATAATAATAATAATGATAATGATAATGATAATAATAATAATAATAATAATAATAATAATAATAATAATAATAATAATAATAATAATAATAATGATAAAACTTAAAGTTAAAAATAAGAATAAAAAATAAGCAGCAATTTCAGCCACTTTGGTTTCAAACCAAAAGTGACTGCTTAAACTTTGCACATCATACCAGTATCTAACATACATACAAAATGTATGAATTTTCCTTGCAGGTTGCGTTTATGCCATACCGAGTCAATGGTCAGTACATCATGGAGGGACTGGCCTCCAGCTTTTTATTCACAATGGGCGGATTGGGCTTCATCATCCTTGACCAGACCAACAAACCTATCATGCCCAGGCTCAACCGAATACTGCTGCTGTCTGTGGGCTTTGTCTGCATTCTGGTGTCCTTCTTTATGTGCAGGGTTTTTATGAGGATGAAACTGCCGTAAGTTTGCACTTAGTCACAGTTGACACATTGTCTTCCTTCATCCATGACTGGCAGCATGTCTTTTGTCACAGTGAAACTTTGTTATAACAACACTCAAATATCTCACATATTCACTTAAAGAAACAAGTTGTGAGGAACAAAAGTTATATTCTTTGATATTTGCTTCATTTATTGACATGTCAATTATCTGACATATTTTTAAGGGAGCACATGGTGTTGTCGTAAGTGTTCACTTTGTTTGGATCAATTGAAATGCTCTTTGCACATGAAAGTGATGCTTAGATATGGGTACATGTGCTGGTAATTAGGACAGTGATGCAGAATAACTTCTGCCAAATCACTTTGGCAGTAGATTTTTTACCACATAGGCTTCCAAATTTTGCTTAAAAGTAGAACGGCCCTTTTGTGAGGAAAAAAATTAAAACACACACATGCACAACTGTCTTGAAAAAAGTGTTTATTTTGAAAGCTCAGATCAACATTCATTTTAGGCTTATGTGGCAAACAACTATATCAAATATGGGAATTACTGAAATATGCCATGTGGCATTTATAACTATAATAGTTACCAGTGCTGAGGTCTTTATAATAGTCCTGATTTTTTTGTGAAATTGCTGTTGTTGAACAGAACTGTGAAAAGGCGAATTTGTGGAGCTTGCAGCTCCACTGAAAAACATACTGTGGGATGTGGACTTTAAGAAGACTGAAATGCCAAAATTTGTAAACATTTTGAAGTAACTGTTGTTCACTTTCTATTTGTTGTATAATAGACCCCCCACCCCCCCAAAAAAAACTCCAAATTCGTCATTTTTGTGATGCCCACAAATGTGTTGGTACCCAGAACTATTGCACAAAACTTGCATTAAATTAGCTTAAATTCATGGTAATAAAAAAAACCCACAAACATACCACAATAAATCCATGGAAAAGCTATAATGAAAATCAACAAGTGTCATCAGGTACTTTTTGCAAGAATTGTATTTTAGAGAATATGTGTATGGAGTATATTTTTAATATGATTTGATGAGAAAAACTTTCATGCTTGAGCTTGTGATGCAGAATACTGATGAAAGCTGGTGGTGTGGTATTGCCTTTGACATGGGAAAAAATCAAATCGACAGTGTTTATTTAGTTCTGATGGTCACGCTGTCAAAAAGAAAAAAGGTGAAAAAATCTGTAAGTTTTCAGGATGTTGAAGTATATGTAGTAGATGGTCCATTCTTCATTCAGCTAGACTTACGCCTCTCTTTCAACCACTCAAAAATTAAATGTAGCCAGATTTTGTTGAAACTGCAATTCCTGTTAGACTAGCTGAATGGTGGGTCATCCATCTTAAATTTTCTCAACAAACTTGAACCATAGACTAGCAGAGTTTAACTAACTAGTTTATAATACATCAGATGCAAATATGACAGAGTAAATTGCATGTATTGAATTCTACCAAAACGTTTCTTCTCTTTTTTCAGTGGGTACCTGTCTGGTTGAGATATGCACATTTACATGGGACAGAAGACATTGTACAGTCATAACAACAAGATCATCATATGCTGTCTTTTTGCTTGTAAAAATTTGGGATAATAAAACTATTTACAAAATAAATTCAAGTCTTAACTTATCAAACGCACATAAACATATATAAAAAAATTCTCTATTTTGGTCACTTTATAGACTACTCTGGGCATGAACAAATGCATAAACAGACAGACAGACAGACTTTCATGAGGTTGCCCATTTATTCAAAACAATATGCATCTTCTCTAAGCTTTGTATCCATAGTTCATTTGAGACAATTGAATTTTAATCCTAAGGTTCATGACGCCCATGTACAAGCATGCAGGTTTTTTTTTTCTTTTATGTGTAACTTCTTACATCATATACATTTTCTTAATTTTGATTACAATATTTTTCCACTTTCTACAACTGACAAATTTGTATCTTCATTTCACACTCAAAATCTTAATTGTCATTTCTGGAAATACAGTTGTGTATACATCTAAAGTTTTCTTTATTATTGGCAAATATCTCCAAATACTGATCTCATTGTTTTTTTCTGGTATATTAAGTTGTGAACATTTAAAATTCCAAAGAAATTCATATTTACAAAGAACCCAATAATTTTTTTTTTAATTTATCCCTACACCAAACTTGATAAACCATAAAAGCCATTAATAGCAACAAAATAAAATTTTACCTGCTTTTATTTTCCAAAAGTCATTTTATTTTCTGAAATTATATCCTTCAAGTATAGGTTCAATTTGTTAATCCTATTTTATTAAAGACCCTTTTTCAGTTTTTGTGCTGAGAATTCCCAGAAATGAGCCACTGTCATTAATGTCCAGGCTTTTTTTTTTTTTTTGTACTATGAAAAATAATTGAACTTTTAAGTAAGCACTTTTTCTTGGCACATTGAGGAAAGCAACGTATTCCAGGAAGTTAATTTAGGCAGATACATTTTGATACAGATCCAAAGAGATGGACAGCATTGTGGTTTACATTTCGAATTCACGTCTTAGATTGGGGTAAACTTGTAGCTCAGCTGATGTATCAGTCAGTGCAAAACGTGGCCCCTAGTGTTAAATTGTCTGGTACTCTTTGATGTTGGAGGTCCAGGTTGGTATTTTCTATAGACCTGTTTCTAACCTTGATATCTATCAATTTATCAATTATCAGTCATTTATCACCTCCTTAGTGACAAGACATGAAATTTGATGTAAATTATGACACATTTGTATGTGCAAACTTTCTATTCTTTGTTCCTGGAAGTAAACATTTTTGTAGTTTTCCTACCTGTAGCACTGGAGAGTTAGCCGACTGTTTGACTCTAGGGGGCCCATGTGTGTAGAGCTAATAAAATCCATTTTCATACATCTGTCTGCTCCTATATGAAACAAATTCTCCAAAAAAACCCCCCAAAAACTTTGCATTGAATGTTTGGATTTTCAGGTGGGCCTGCAGAAAGTTTGGATAAGAGATGATGATGCAACAGATTTATCTCTGCAAACTTGCCAGTCGGCAGAGCTTGTGCAATTGGTTTGCATCGGTTAGCTGTCTTTTTACATTTTCCATTTCCCAACAAGAGGCTCTGGGGCCTAGTGCTCTGCTGAGCTGTTTGTGAAATAGTGAGGCAAAAAACGTAACGTATATTTCTAAATTCTGTTTAGGGTAAAGGAACATCTTGAATGTGTTTTAGCTGTGAAATAAGTTGCCTGATGGTCTTGGTGGTTGGACAGTTAACATTTGCAAGTAACATGGAATAAATCCTGCATGATGCTGCCTCTAAGTTGCTGGGATGACTACAATTTTCCAGTCAAAATTGCATGTCCCTGCAAGCAAGTCATTCCTACATGGTGGGAAGAATATTGTAACAAACAAAGATTTTGACAAAATCTCAATCTCAATCCGTTCCATAGCTCTATGCTGGCTGGCCATATGAATGTCCAGTATGTTCCATGATGTACTGGCTGGCCATATGAATGTCCTGTGTGTTCCATGGTGTGCTGGCTGGCTATATGAATGTCCAGTGTGTTCCATTATGTGCTGGCTGGCCATATGAATGTCCAGTGTGTTCAACAGTGTGCTGGCTGGCAATATGAATGACTCTCGAGAATGTTCCCCACTGTATTGTTGCAGACTGGTGAGGAATCCTGGATGGAGATGATTTTCAAAAATCTCTTGCAAGCTTTTTTCGGAACTACCCAAATGTACAGCTCCTATTCTGCGTACAAAAAATTGTCTTCAAGTTGAAATAATCCACATGACAGAACTAAATATTATGCGGGCAATCAAACTTGTAAACTGCATCCTGTAAGCAATCTGTGGCCACACTTTGTTTGCCTTAATTAATCATGGATGTTTTGCAAATATTTCTGACACAACTTCTAAAGTGATCAAGGTTGTTGTGACGTCTTCTCAATGAGTCCTATAATTTTGTGTATGGCTTCTTGGCATTGTGCTTGTGATTATATCTTTAAGAAGGGATTGCCAAATGTCTTCCTGTCTGCACTTACAATGAAGTAGGTTATATATGAAGATCTGTTGCACCATTTAATTTTTTATAATTTTGAAGCCTTCCAGACAAATTTGCTATTAAGCAAATCTTTTGGTTCAGAGTTTTACTTCCTCAAAAATCCTGCTAAGTTTCCTGAAAATTTATCAAAAATTGAAGATACTATGTAGGCTTTTCACACAATTTTCACATTTCTATCCACATTTTTATAGTGTGGGTGGTGCCACCAATATTGAACAGGAATAACATTTTCATACCCTCAGTTAAGCCCTCAAAGTTATATGGGGGCTAATTTGAATACTGTGGACATCATTTACATTGGCAAATTATGCCTTTTCAATTTACAGTGTTAATGACCTGCGATAACAAGGCCAAGATCATCCATATTACAGGATATATCTGTGCAGGCCATCATCAATATCATGGTGCAGTTTTGGCCTAAATATAGCTCATTTTTCGAGATTCAGAATTTTGTCCCTTTCAAAATATTTCCGAATTTCTGTCAAAATGTAGGTGGCGCCACAAGTATCAGAATGCAAATTTTGACCTGCTCCATAATCTTACCAAATTTCATAATGATCCAGTAAAGATTACAGATGGTAGAGCATGTACAAATTTTGACCCTTACACTCCAATTGGCCATTTGACCTTGACCTTGAACTCTGATTAAAAATTGTTATGTTCTGAATGTGCACCCTTTATCCAGCTTTCCATATATAGTCTGGAAGAAATTGGTGTGTAAGGTTTGGAGTTCTTGAAGAAAAAAGGACAAACATGGCCAAGAGCCAAAATCCATAACCGTTGGGTTATCGTGATACAAAAAGTAGTCACCGAGTAGTGCTTTATGCAATGTACACAGGTCAAATATTGATCCAGAGGCTAAATTCTCCTTGCCACAGATGTTCAAACCACACCATAACTACCAAATCACCACTTTGAAGTCTACAGGCCTGGCCCTAGGGGGTTAATAAAAATAGGTCAAGGTAACTGACATTCTATTATTAGCACTGGTCATGATCTAGGGCCTATATAACCTACTAGGCTACTTAGCATGTCTAACTCGATTAGTTTTTGAGATATTGAATTTTTTATTTTGGACACAATTTGTCTCATAATTCTTATCAAATAAATACAGGTGGTGTCACGCGTATCATATGCCAATGAGATATAATCTCTTGCACAATCCCACGCAATTTCATGAAGATCCATTGAAAGTTAAGGATGCTAGCTGCAGTGGTGACGCTGTTTTCAAATATTACCCTATATATTCCATAGGTGGCGCCACCAATAGCAATACAGACCCAGATTTCCACACACTCTTTCATCCTGAAAGTTGTATAGGGCTAACTTGAAAATTGTGAACTGTCCACAAGCAAAAGATAACAAATGGACAGCTGGAGACATACGGGTAATTGCACGAGTTCTGCTACCTTAGGTCAGTGGAGCTAAACACTTGCATATGGAATATGTTTTGATTTCGCACAGGGATGCACCCAAGGTGGTCCTTTACCAAGTTTGTGAAAGGAAGATGATACAATGTCTGACAGGTATTCATCTTTCATAATGAAGCTCTGCATTTATAAGCAAAACTTCACGTATTTAGCTAATTCATCATTTACCACGTTCATATTTATTCTTTATTATGTGGGTTGTCTTTGCTGAATATTTAGCTAAGACAAGGAGCCACCACTCAGATAGACATGTATGGGTAAAAGGCTCGGAAACATGTTGAGTAGTTACCCGCTGAAGACCCTTTAATTTATTTGGGCTGATACAGCCTATGTCAAAATTTTACAGAGGAACGTGTGAAATATGGACAATAGTACTTCCATATGTATGTAGGTTAGACAGGGACAGGTTAGCTTATTGAGAGTAAAGAGTTCGGACCTCGGAATAGGGTATTGACTACTAGGAAGTGGTTCTGGGCAAAAAGACACAAATACAACAATAATTTTCTATTTTTTAAATGAATTTTTAAATTTATCTATTTATTTTTATTTTTTTGAAAAATGAAAAATTTCTTCGTCTCACACTATCTGGCCAATCACTTAGATATTGCATACATGGTCAGGTCACTGGGGATCGCGTGGTTCACATTTTGACATTGGTAGGCTCAGGCATTAAAATTTACTTTGTCACCAATTAGTTTGCTTTTAATGTCATTGGAAGCACCTTGCAATGGCATTTACAACTATGTTTTATTTTTTCTTCTATCTTAATTGGAAAAAAAGTAACAGAATTTTAAAGTTTGTCAGTTTTGGGTCGAAAACGGCACATTTTACCCCAAAAATGCTATCAAATCTTGTGACCTTTGAGTGCGACCTCCCACAGAACCCAGTAAGGCTCTCAAATATAACTTTTCACATTTTTCTTAGTTTTTAAGATGGAACATTCAAATAAAAAGTCATTTGATCCAAGGAAAGCACTCTCTTTCAACATGTGGAATTATTTTCAATATATATCAGGGGGGATTAGTGAAATCCAGTACACTTTATTGAAGAGGATTAGTTCAAAATTAGGATTTTTTTCCCATATTTTAGTTCATTTTAAAACAGGACTTTCAAATCAATATCAATCTGATCATTGGGTGCAAGCTGGACTCGGAAAATATGACCCTATTACCAAAATACACCAGCTGGATTAGCAAAATCCACCTCACTGGATTAAAGGGATTGGCGAAGAATTATAAACATTTACCAATTTCAATGTGCTCACTATTATCAAGTGATGTGAGCCAGCAACATAATTATATTTATAATATCTGAATGGCCAGTAAAATGAAAAAAATGTAGAGGAACTGAGACAATCCACATTTGGATTATCCTAAAGAATGACTATTTTGACAATTTCTGAACTTTTGTGAATTGATATGTCCAGGTCTGCTGGAAACTGACATCATTTAACTTTCAAGTTCATAAATGTGGCTAATATAATATATACTGCTAACTGAGGGGTTAAGAATGATAATCTTAATCCCGCAGTTCATTCCCAGTCTGCTCTTAGAATTAAGCTAAGTTGACCTCTTTTTGCACATGGAAATTAATCTAGGCAGCGATTAAGTACAGACCCATGTATTAAAAAGTATTTAAGTACTTCTAACATTTTGCAACAATCACATCATTGGATTAACTCTACTAAATCCCCAGATGAATTAGCCTTAATCCATTAAGACGGAAAGCAACATAATTCTTAATTTACAATAATTTTTATTATCATTTACGCAGCATAGTCTGTTGTATCATTATACGGAGATCACATGTTCTCATATTGCTGTACATGTCACTGAAAATCAACACTGATACTTCAAGTTGTTGTCTATTTACAGATTAGTGGGGTTTCTCTGTAAATTCTTCACCCTACAAAGGAGGCAAAAGTTCAACAGACAACTAAATCTCTAAAAGTTCATAAAATTGTATAAAATCCATAAAGTGGCCGTCTTCACTGCATGTATTATGCTGGGACAAATCAATGAAGTTACATATATACAATTTTACCTCACACTTATACATGGACATGTCATAAAGGACATCAAAATGAAAATTATCATTGTCACTAAAAATCATGACGTGGAACTGTCCACATTATTTTCTCTAAAGATCCGTGATGTTCGTCAATGTTTACCACAGAGTAACTAAATCTCCAGATTTAACAATCGGTTATTAGTTCATCAAATTCCATGAATATCTCTTCATCACTGTTGCCACCATAATATCTTGCACTGTTTTCCAATACTTTTGAGTTTTGAACAATCTTGTCAATATAGCCATCATACCATTTTTCATGTCCGTTCTCTTCAATCTACTTGTGAGATATATACTTGTTTTCAAGCAGATTTGGGTTCACCAAACATCTGTTGATGTGGGCGGTCTCTGCATCATCATTAATGTTATTGCTTCCAATGAGAAGTTCAAGATTGTTTTGCAATTCATTGATGGACAACTGCCTTTTATTCCGACTGAATGCAAATACTGTCATATCATCATGTTTTTGTCCTAGAAACACTTTAAGTACCTTGATTTGATTTTTCAAGGCATTTTTTTTTGGGGGGGGGGGGGGCAGTATCTTTGTCAACTTTGCTAGTTCTGTAGTCATTTGCTGAGAGGTGGTCCACAATCCTCCATTCACAGTCAGGTCATGCAACATATTCTCTTTACCCATTCTATTTCTTTTCAGCTTCTGCGCCATTTTTGCCATTTTCTCCAGTAGCTGTTCCAACTTTTTCTCCCTTAAAACTTTCTCTTTATTACTTGAGGCCTTCATTTCTTTCCTAGCTCCCATACGAGCACATGAGATATACCTCTGACCTGTCCTTGTCCTCTAGGTCAGCTAGCCATTTTGCACTTTTGTTCTCTGTATAGAGTATATGGGCTTCAATGAAGTCCATCTTGGCATTTGGAGCCCTTACATTTGCATCTAGCCTTGCGAATACACGCTCTCCACTAATATTGTTTGACGTGCAAGATTCTGCTTCCCTTATCAAAATTAGAGATGGATCATAGTACGTTCCCCCAGGGTGTTGATCAGCTAATTGTCTCTTGCACACTGTATAAATTGCAGCACACATATTTTGCACTATATACTGAACATCATGATCAATAGAAGTTGATTCTAACAGCTTATGGTACACATCATTTTTTTTCTATATCAACTTCTGGTGACAGAACTGCTGTCCCATTCATAATCTCACTTGCATCTTCTGCCCTCGCTTTTAGCTTTTCTACTGCACTCTCATAGAAGGGTTTCAGTTCTAGGACTGGTTTGTTTGCTGATGCATATTTTAGCCATGGGCCACTCACAAATTTCCCTAGGAGTCCAACTGCCCTGACAGCATCAGTTGACATTGATAAATCATGTTGTGTCGCTTGCAGTAGCCTGTTTGGCACACCCCATACACCTTTTAGGAACTCCGGAATAATGTCCTTCAAATAGTAAATTCCACCTGCGTTATGAAATACTATGTGGAAGCGCTGTCCCACATGGTACTCAATCAACTCTTCTATTGTGCCTTTTGATCTCAGATATTCGTCGATTTCACCAGGGACACCTGCATCTTCCTTGTAGAACATCTTCGCAGCTGCATATATGAGCCCTTGCATCTTGGATGACTCTCGGTGCACAAATGCCTGGCACTTGTCAACTTTCTTCTCTTCCTCCCACTGCTTTGTTACTTCATATTACACTCCTGTGTGAATGTATCTAGGGGTGAAGTGCGCAGTAGAATGTATATGGCGATCTGTCATACTGTTGGTAATATTGTTTAGTATCTTCTTGGCTGTATTCTCCCCAGTAGACGAGTGGCAAACAGGTGAAAAGTATCATATTCAAGGAGTTTAATTAACCCACCGTGCAAAAATGTAAGACATATTATAACAGGAAGGTAAACATGTGTACTTTATATTTTGCCCTGTTGTGGTCATCCACCTGTGTGCGGTGACCACGAGAACTGAGGTCAAAGGTCAAAATTGATGGAAATTATAGTTGAAAACCAACATTCATAAATTAATTAGAACCGTGTTACATATGCAAACTGAAATTTGAAATTAAGTGAAACGTTAGTAAACAATATTTGCTGCAAAAAAAAGGTAACGTTGTTACTCATATATAGGTCAAGGTCATTTCACATAAGCCCAAATGCTAAAATTTATAAAAATTTTGGTAAACTTTTCTCTTAATAAATCTGGTGAGAGTTTTTGTAACAAATTCGTTCATATTTTATGTTTATTGCATAGATTTATATTTGTTGAACAATTTGTCATACAAACATTTAAAGCTATAATTGATTTGATCCACTCATAGACTACTTATTCCAAGGTCACCATTCTCAAAATCTTTGCTATAATTTGTAAGAAGGAGACCTTAATGATATGAAATTGTAACAAGCCATGTACCGAAAATGTATTTTGTTCACTATTTGTTAAACTGGATTCTTTGCAGTATATTGGATATATATTTTTTATGTGCCAAGGTCAAGGTCGCTGGGGAAATAGGCCTATCTAGTTTGTGTAAAAATGAGCAAACATCTAATATACATCTATAGAGCTTGTATCATGAATATGTCTACAGTGCCGTCTGCAGGTAGGTCCGGTACCGTAGGTGCACTATCAAACCAGGCAAACCAATTTTGCCATGTTTAGGTAGGTAGGTACGTAGATAGGCAGGCTATCAAATCAAACAAACCAATTTTGCTGGGGAAAGGTAGGCCTATTCTTGCGTTGAATGTGAAGCTATTCTTTTAACCAACTGACCTTCTTGTTGCAGCAATCATTTTATTTTCTTTCCTTTTTCTTTGTTATGCTCGTTTTTGTCAAACATATGTACTTTGTGATTTGAATAACAATGATAATGAATATGTAAAAGTAATTAATTTGGTCATGTATTGGGACCACTATACCAACTAAAAGGGGTCAGCACCACCGACTGAATCGACACAGACACCTTATGGCACCCATTTGTAAAAAAAAGTTGTATTAAACAGTATTGTACCCCTTTTTATGGAGCTGGGTGGCTGACTGAAATACTGCACGCAAATTTTGGCTTCCAGAAATGTTGCCCATGAGTAGTTTTTGATAAGTTATAATGTTATCTCTTACACCTAGTCACAGCTCAAGACGTAATCAGGAACCATAATGTTAACGTTGGTGTGCATTATACTCTATGCTGGCAATTAGCTGGTGGTCAAAACACGCTCATGGCATTAATTAAGTGCAGTCTTTTCTGGCTCTACTTATGTATTTTACCTAATTATACACATGTAATATAATTTTTTGGCTGCTGAAACACTCGTAAAACAATAGAGTCATTTTCAGTTGATACCTGAAGAGAACTGATAATGGATTACAGACTGACCTATGAACTTAGCTTCAGTCATTTCAAGTAAATAAGGTCACCTAGCAACATTACAGAAAGAGATTCATTTTTATAAACAACGTCCCGATCTGGCATTTTAAGTGAAGTAAAAGGTTCATTATCGTAATCATTGTCCACAATTCTTATCACAAAGAACATATTCATTATTGTTGT
Organism: Hermodice carunculata; assembly: GCA_964020975.1. NCBI lineage: Eukaryota > Metazoa > Annelida > Polychaeta > Eunicida > Amphinomidae > Hermodice > Hermodice carunculata. Next base: position 57,660,248 of record OZ026625.1, read on the forward strand.
AACTGTAATCCAGATCTGTCATTTCAACAAAATGTTGTCTAGGATCCTAGCAACATTATAGAAAGACCTAGACCTTCATTATAACCTTTATCCAGACTCATTTCAAGGGAATACAGTCACCAAGCAACATTATAGAAAAACCGTCATTGTTATAAACATTGTCCAGATATGTCATTTCAGGTAAATATAGTCACCAAACAACATTATTTTAGACAAAGATCATTATAACCATTGTCCACATCTGTGCTTGCAGTGTCACATGGGGCTTATTTATCAGTCTTCTGGGTCTGATTCAGTGACTGTTCCCTGATGTTTCAGTTCATTTTCACAACTTTCTTCAGCTTTACACAGACACTCTTCTGTGCGGCTCATGCCAAATTGTACACATGTACAGTCAATTCTACATTCAGACTGGACACGACATATACACAGCAGTTCTTGCAGCATTTCAGCAGCTGTAATGGAGTCAAAGAGCTTTGGCTTCCATTCCTCAGCATCTCTGTACCATCCACAACCATCAGGTGATAGAGGCTCAGCCCATGCTTCATGTGCTGACATCCAATTTTTTGTTTGGAAAAATGCACGCTTCACGTGTTGAAGGAAGCTTGGCTCCGATGGAGGTATTTTGTGAAGTGGTGTGTCATTATTGACAAGCTTCACACGTAAGTCACAAAGGTCTTGGTGTGCATGCTTGTAGATTCCTTTTACATCATACAGGGAAGCAACAAGACATCTAGATGCTGCTATGGAAGCTTCCAGATCAGAAGTTGCCAGAACATCAAGTGGTGAGAGGCGATGGGCATCTGCCAACAGTTCAACTGTTCTCCATACTTTCTTCTTGCCTATTCAACACCAGTTTGACGGGCTTTGCTTAGAGTTTCAGTACTTAGTGTCTGACATATTACACATTTATGCCAGTCTATATCAAGCCGGGGCCGCTTTTCAGGAAACAATCTAAGTGGACTTGAGCCAGGATCACTTTCTGTCATTTTAAACTTGTTAAGCTATCACATGCAGACTATACCTAGAAGCAGAATAAGCAAAAGCTGAAGCAATCTACAGAAAACTAGTTTACCACTAACACCACTATAGTTAGTAATCAATAGAAAATACATGAAATGTTAACAATGGTCGTGATTTCTATTTGGATTTTCATCATGGAAGGAAACAGCCATATTTCAATTAAATTGGACGCTGAAATGTAAAAATGGATTAGTCTCAATCTCCGTGCAATTTACTGCAACTGCTCCTGTTGCAATAGATATAAGGCACGTTAGTCTACTTAGCTTAACTAAAAGTTTTAACATACCATCAAAAATATGATCAAAATAATTTGATCTTATTTAAAAAGAATGCACTGGATACTTACAAAAATACTTGCATTTCATGTTGAAAAATAAGCAAAGAATAAGATGGAAAGAATTAATTGTGTTAGTATGCATTACAAATCAGCAATTATTTTAAGATGCTAGTGGAATAAGATAGTATGTACATATACACACATATGTGTGCCTGGATGTGCATATTTGTGTTTGTATGTGCATCTGTGTCGGTACGTGCATGTGAGTGTGTGTATGTATATGTGTGTTATACTAAATATTAAGTTAACACCATGAAAGATATTGAACACATGCTGGAAAGAAGGACATGGACATGGAAAACATCAAGATAATCGGACAGTGGGATATGCATTAGCAATGGCTAGCAAAGCTGATCTACATCTATGCGCTCTGCCTGAAATCATCAAGTCATCATCATTGATGAATATCGCAAGCATCTGTTACAGAGAAAAATATATGTAAAGCTAAACATCAAATGGAACGAAGTGTGCTATGTAGAACACTACAACCACTGATTTAAAACGCTCTGCAGATAGAATGATCATAGGTACTATTTATTGTTTCTTTGTTTATATTTTTTATTTTGTATTTGTGATCATTTTTAAACCTGAAATATCTAGTTCTAATATATATTTTGAAGGACATGCAAAAAGCACGAAAACAGTAATTAATTTTCATACATGTACCAGAGTCCATCTAGCCATACATCATAGTGTGCAGCCAGAATGGAACTATGAAAGGAAAACCCTAGTGTTACTAAATGACACTGATTTTGTTTGCCAGTTTCCATAGCAACAACACACAGATATGTGTGGACAACAGGACAAACTGTTATAATGGGACCATAAGCAAAAATGCAGAATATGAGCCACATTTTGGTATGATGAATTTATTAACATCTACAATTTCAGGATCATGCCACCCGTCTGTTCTGACAAATTACAGTAAAGCATTTGATGATGGTGACCTTGGAATGAATAGTCAAATGGTGTATTGAATCAATTAAAGTGTAATATTTTTGCATGACAACTAGTTCCACAGATACCAATCTATGTTTTGAATGCAAAACATAGTCCAGTTTATAATGATAATTCTCACCAGGATTATTAAAACAGTAGTTTTGCCTGAAATTTGTCCAATTTCAGCATTTGTGCCTACTTTAAATGACCTTGACCCAGATACAGGTTAAATATGTTACCTGTTTTCTAAAGCTTATATTGTTAACCAATCCTACAGTGAATTTCAAATTATAACCTGCATATGTTACTGAGTTCTATGCATTTCATGAAAGTATACTTTGAGCCGAAATTTTTTGTCAACTTTGACCTTTGACCTGAGTTTTCAGGGTGACCGCACACAGGTAGATGACCACAACAGGGCAAAATTTTGGCCAGAGACCATAAGCAATAATATGGAATAGGTGTAACATTTTTGTACGGCAGGTTGATTAAATGCCACATTTTCAGGATCATGCCACAAGTCTACAGTCCGTGCCTCTCCGGCAGACCTTGCAAGTGGAAAACATAGAAAGTATGAGAACAAGATGAATAAAAGAAACATATATATTGAAAGTATTCATAAATCTGTAAACCAACTTTGTTCAGTATACACCCACAGACTTGACCAGGATTTGCTATGTCGTGCCTACATTATCAGTTTACTATGGTACTATTCTACATGTACGCATCTACAACCACTAAAAGCCATTATTAATATTAGCACTTGAAGCCAGCAAGTTGCTATATATTCATCCCATTCACCTGTGTACTTACAACTGTTGATTTCCCGTTATTGTTGTAGACCTGTAACGTGTAGATACAAATAAAACTTCATGATTATATTGACATATATACATTAAACATGGTGTACCAGTAGCAAACGTATTGTTTCATTGAAAATAAATTTTTAAATCATGCGTAAAATGGCTATACCTAACGGCATTGGGTATAACCATTGTTTTTCTATTTTTTCAATGAATATTTGTGACTTGACCCTTTTTTTTCCTTCTGCAGAATGATTCAACAGAATTGCAGCAAATCTGATCAGTACATGTTCTGACTAAAGATGATGACAATTTTAAAAAAGGATGAGCATATGCTTATTTTTGACGAAGTTAGGTGATATTGAACTTTGGGGTCATGTGTCCGTAAGGGGGATGTATTCCAACGCTTGCATTCATTGGTCCAATGCTTCGTTGGCCCAACATTAATTTATCTTAATTTAAGCAATTAAGTTGGCGCACTACTAATACATATATAGGCCTAAAAACTAGAATTAGTCTCTACCTGTATTAGTTTTAAAATACATTTTTTAAAATGTCCCTTACTCTCGTTTTTTTGTTTTTTGTTTTTTTTTTAATTTCAGTCGCAAACAGAGATCATCACAGGGTCATGTTTATTGGTAGGGCTATGGCCATCAGAGTGAAACGTAAAATAAGACATTAGCAAAAAGGTGTAGGCTAGGTTTATGAGGAGGGGGAGGCAAAGGGTATCTCCGTAAGGTGTAAAAAGCCTTTAAAAAAAGTTATATGTAAAATGTGGATTTAATTATCTGTAACTGTAAAAAGTGGAAAAGTTTTAATTTATTGACATATTGTAAAACTGTAAAAGGACCCCCATTACCCCCCCCCCCCCAATAAAGAAACAATATTGAAGAACAATCAAAGACAGCAAGAATGGTTTTAGAAAGAACGTAAAGAAACAGAGAGTCAGTGTGTGTGTACGAACCTAGCCGTGGGGGGGGGGCAAGGTTATTTTCGTGGCTCGTGATCCTATCTTTTTATTTTCCGTGATCTGTGAAACAATTAGATTAATTTTCGGGATTCGTGATTAAGCCATTGCTCGTGAATCGTGAATATGCATATAAGCTGAATAACTTTTCCTGTGAACTGTGAAAACAATTTTTTTCCTGTGAACTGTGATCAAGACCCCCCCTTGCCCCCCCCCCCCTAGCCGTGAACATGTAAGTGGAGGTCCACATAATCCTTGACAAAAAAATATGTATTCAATCAGATGTAAAATTAGTCTGTATTTGACCTATTGTTAAGTTTTGCTGTGGCCGGCCGTCAAATGATCTTTACAAATAGGACTACTCGTCCAGCATTCCGGTCAAATTTCAGTAGGTTTAAAAATGACTTGACAGCCCTGAAATTTATGTTTAATTCCGTGTCATCGGTATTCTTAAAATTTATTTCTTAAAAGTACTATATTTAAAATTATTTCATTAATTTTCATACATTTTATTAAAAGTTTCTCTCTGGTAACAAGTTCTGATGAACTCCTATCAATAATTTATAAGATACGGCAATTGTGTCTGTCACAAAAGCCTTTATTTGTTCAAAAGGATACGGATATAAGACATTACTTTTCAAAACAGTGGACCAACTTCTTTTTATTTCAAGTATTTCAGTATTTCAGTATTTCTGTACCACATTCTTTAATTTTGGCCATGTTGTATCCTCATGTACCTCTGTTAAACTAAAAAAATGGAATGTCCATACCGTAACATGTTATGCCCCCTAGTGGAGCTCTCAGATAACACGAAGATTTGGACTAATTTCAAAAACGGGGTTCTCTTCCGAACAGGCTTTTTGACAGTTGGGTCATTTTTTAGCTCAGCTGACTTGTCAGTCAGCTGAGCTTATGTTGTGGTTAGGCATCCGTTGTCCGTCCGTCCGTCGGCGTCCACAATTCCCATTTTCGACTTCTTCAAAACCAATGGCCAGATTCACCTCAAACTTGGTGATGTTCCTTGGTTTGGTCTCTACCAAGTTGTTCAAATGGTCATGCTCCAGCGATTTTTTTTTCTTTTTGGGGGCAAATCTTAATATGCTACTTATTGAAGGGTCAAACAAATTTGTTCACAAGGTGGCAATGCTATGAATACATATGCATACAGTAGGACTGAAATAATCTGCGACGTAACCAGGCAAAAAGTATCCAAATTGGGCCATTAACAAGAAATAAGTTTTGAAAAGTATTTTCCAACACTTCGTTCAACTGATGTAGTAAATCCTACAATGGATTCTTGAGAGTACTATGGCTAAGTTAACATAACAATATTTATATTTTATTGTTAGACAATGAATAAAACTTGAGATGATGCTTTGAGTATTTTCCAATGGATGTGGGTCCCTTGAAAGAGAACAATTGACTCGTTACTGCTATCAGTGTGCAAACGTCTATTCAGTTTGATCTTTTAAAAACAAAACATCTTTGTTCTTTTATATTCGGAATATAAATTGTCAACGAAGATGGACGATAAAGAGGAGCCAAGTCTGAATAATTTATGTAATTATGTTTATTTTATTACATGCTTCAAAATATCCAGCGGATGTCTTGCTATCTCATTTTGTTATACCAATCATTTCAATACACACAAGGTGTGCTTGTATACAGTCATAACCCTTAGATATTCCCATAATGCGTGTGATTATCACAAAAGACATCCTTTAACCAGAGACCACCGGGTAAAGTCACATGGGCCAGGTATGAACCCCCATGAAAAACAAAACTTTTAAATTTCTCTAGGTATTCAAGTGTCATCTGCAGCCCAAGATTATATGAATAATTTGTTGTCACAAATTCCCGCATCAATTGGATTTCAATGCCAAGGTTAATTGTTTTCATGGCAGACAACATTCTACCTTTCAAATGAAAACAGCCAGAACCCCTGAATACTGCCATACTTTTTTATGCATTCATACAGATGGCAGTGGAGGTGGGTGTTTGGGTGATCGACTCTCTTCCGAAAAGGACCTACCTCCTTGCCAAATTTGATGAACAACATATTGGCTATCCTGGCATCTTCATCTGTAATCTCTGGCGCCGATCTTTTCTTGCAAGCCAATGGGAAGGTGTACCAGCAACGGTAGTGATTTCTGGTATCTGAGCTCTCGGAGTGTACAATTCTGCCATTGAGCAGCTGTAAAACCTCCCCAATTGGAAGAAATGGACCCATTCAATCTTTCCATGTTTGCGTGCATTTCCATGTCTCTTATCCTTGTGTCAATTGCCTCCAGTATACCCCTTGTTAATATCTCATTCCTAATCCATTAACTAAATATCTTCTTTGCTGTAACCAGATACAAATTTTGCATTGGATCTATGACATAAAAATGGATGGCATCATAATATTCTAATTTAAGTAACGTACTATGTCTTACCCCAAACTTTTTATCGGCTTTGCTGGCTGTCAGAGTCCCACATCTTTCGCTCTTTTTATTGCCTGCACATGCTGAGTACGTGTTCTCAGTACCCATTCATCCTTTTTAAGTACACCATAGTCTCTTTCTGTCCAACACTTTCCGGATTTTTTTTCATGTAATTGGAACAACCAAGAGTTGCAGAATGCTCTAGAAAGCCACAAAGTGTCCCTGCAGCTGTGTTATCTGCAGCTGCACATAGACGAGCAGCTCGAAAAATGACACCTTTTGGGTGTTTAAATGTTCTAAGGGGTAATCCTGCTCACATTAATTTCTGCTCATCAACAAGATGCCTCAGCAACGAATTTAGACTTGGTGGTTTCTTACTTAGATTTGTAACAATCCCGACCAGAATAACATTTTCCCTCTTACATCTTATTTCTCTTTGGATATTTTGAAGAACCATGCAAATAACGCCTACAGATATATCTTTTCTTCGATCAAAAGGTGGATACCAATCGCAGTTGATCATGAAACCATAGTTATTTGGAAGGTTAAAAAAAATATTCGTTGTTCTTCTCGAAGTCTTTCGAAATAGCGCCATCATAAACATCCCCGTAGATGTCTCTCTTTCTCTCCATCCGTCACACAAGTCTTCAAATACATCCCGTGACAATATCTTTCCAAATGATAATGTTACATGTCTGTAACAATAGACATTCAATGGATAATAGGCTGCTTTACCATTCTTTAAAACAACTTGTTTAAAAAGGGTAGCATTACACCTTTTTGGATATTTCCCTCCTTTTAAATGTAATGTGCATGCAAGTCTCAGGTTGAATATCACCTGTATCATTTTTAGAGAACTTCATGCAGGACAAACTGAATAGCGCTCAAAATCATCACGCTCAATTCAAAGCATTTTGTGGGACTGATACAAGGAGCTGGGAAAAACAGTCCGCATGGCAATTTAAATATATCTTAAAACTTTGATGAAATGAAACAAAAACATTAGTACTGTATTCATAGCATTGTTACTTATGACATTCAAAAAAAAAATCCATAGACATAAAAAATACAACAGCCACTTTATTAGTACACTTTGTTTATAATGAGGACCTTGCTGAGCAGGTATATCTTCTCTCTGAAGTTTTTTCTACGATTGTGATGTTGTTGCCTGAGATACTCAAGGAGCTGATCCCTCGACATCGTCACAACCAGAGTCCGATGATTCTTCACTTTCAGAATCAGTTTCAATTTCACCGTCACTATCTATGTTGCTGTCATTGGTGTTGTTGTCGCTGAAATGGCGAGTCTCCTTCTTTGTCCATTGCGCACTTATGTCTTCACATGAAACCCTGCCATGTTTCATTTGAAACCAATCATGTTCAAACATATATACACTGCAATCTTAAGCCAGATCCATTTCAAATGAACTAAATGAATGAATGTGATTCGTTTGAGTATCTTTCCTCCTCTGACGTAAAGTAAAATTCATGCCACATAAGATGCTAATCTGTAACGATTAAATTGGAAAATTTAAGCCCATGGAGTATCTGCAGTAATTCATCATACATACTATAAATGTACAAAGTTTCCCGAGCATTTAATTTCCCCAAACTATTGAAAATCGAAATTTTCGTCTGTTTTCTAATTTCCTGAACATGTCCTGCATAATGTTTGCAGCCAAATTGCCACAGAAACTTCCCCGTTTTTATTTGCCTGACTGGTAATACTCTGGAAACTTAGTACATCGGGAAAATCGGTATTTTACAGTACTGTTATCTTGCAATTGGAACAAACTATAGAGGGGAACTGTTGTCTCAAATTTGTATACCAACCAGCGTTATTTAAAAGCTATGGCCTTATCAAGACTAGTGATAAAAATCACGGCCTTAGCTTAGTCATAGCCCCTTCATAAATCTGTAAAGCAGAAATTTTCATTTGATAGTACGTCCTGCAGACCTCTGTGAAATAAATGTTCGATGTAAGATGGTTTTTCTCGTAGTGTATTTAATAAGAAAATTACATAGCGCCATAAGTTTAAAATTAAACTTGGATCTAAGGGATGGTTCTTACCTTGTGGTACACTGGTTGATGAGGTCGTGGATCTGCTCCATGGCTTATCTCGAGTTTTATTCACATCATTACGATGATGTTGTCCTTGACTTTCGCGCAGAAATAACTTTAATTGGCAAGGCAATTATAAAAGAATTCAAATGTACGGTTTTTTCATTAAGATTAATTAAACGCAGAGGCTTGGAAAAGCTTTAACTTGTCTCTAAGTAAAATGAACTCACCTACTGACAATCATTAATAGTGGGTGTTTCTTCGTGGTAACGTCAGTATCTACAAAAAAAAAGTAATGTATACCTGATATCAGTGCATGACTGATAATCACTTGTGTATTCTTATGAAATAAAAATTAAAATAATACTTGAAGCCAATGGGAAAATATCGATAAGCAACACTGTATAAATCTAAAGCAACTGATTGACTTGTTTCTTGCAAGTTTCGGCCTCAAGTAACAAAACGAGATGAAGCAAGCAAATCATAAGTAAACAGGAGGTCCATAGGGGCTTTTAGAGATGGTGTCGGTCAGGTTGGGGTAAACAAAAGAATTATTGGGGGGGGGGGTAAGTTATATGTTACATGTAGGCCATTTTTTTCTCTCATTTAGTTTCCAGTTGGTAGGACTTCCTAACTTGGCAAACATAGTAGAGCAATTAAAATGCTACAACTTTGCTGTAAACTTATAAATTGAAATTGGAATGAAACTTTTATCTGTAACAGTTTGTGAAATATTAAAATATGTAAATTTTGA
>OZ026625.1:57672054-57812054 GCA_964020975.1 Hermodice carunculata
CTGTTCAATCGGGCATATATACAGAACACTCATACCTTAATAGACAAAAGCAACAGACATGTGAGAAAGTCGCAAATTTGCACAAATATATTTGATAAGCAAAATCCCCAATTACTCCCATAACAAAACCAGTAATATTGTGCAGGAAGCGAAAACACGGTACTGATCACTAGGAATCTTGCTGTATTAGAATTGTCAGCAATGCAAGCAATAACATCACGTCCTGAGTTCATACACTTTCTAAAGATATTTTAGACAATCTCAGGTCTTGTATGATAACGCCGGATAATGCAGCATTCTCTCCGGAGGCACTCAAATATGGAACCGACTCGGTTTTTGATAGGTATTGTCCGCATTTCAGCTTTCAAAACTTCACCACACAAGGAAATCATGATACCATCGCGCAAGGTCCTCAATATTTCAGACAACCTCAGGTCTCGTGTGATAATGCAGGATAATGCAGCAAAGTCTCCTGAGTCACTCAAATATGGAACTGACTTGGTTTTTGATAGGCATTATCCGCATTTCAGCTTTCTAGAACTGCATTATTTATTACCAAGTGGGCCAATTCATCCAAACTTCACCACACAAGGCAATCAAGATATCTTCTGTTTTGCTATAATTCCAGCAACATTTGAGATACCATAATAGTGTATAGTGTTATCAGTATTGTAATTAGGAAATAAAAGCAATTTAACATTAATATGTGCAACATCACACTGGATGCGTCTATTTAATAACCAAATGGCACTTTGGCAACACAGGTGGTCCCAATGCCCCCCCCCCCCCCCGTGTACAAGTGTAACTGGCATTCAGTGCTGGCATGTATTCCGTATCCAACCTACGCCTTGGCCCCCTGAAATAGCATGCATCTATGTTTATTTAATGAGAAAATACCACATTGTTTTCAGCCTCCAGTAGGATTTGATCCCTTGACCATTTACCATCATTTAATCAAATATAACATCCCACACTCTGACCTCTGAGAGACGTCAGTACAACCCACAAAAAGTTGACTGAGGACCCAGGGTTATGTTATAGCAGGTGTTACTTGTACATTGAAACTGTCGGACATTCCTGTGAACTGACAATTTTAATTATGTATAAGTAAATATGCCGTTATGAATTTTTACTTAGTTGCTGTATTGGAAGTTACGGCACAGGTATCAGTAAATATCAACACAATCCATTCCAGTGAAAAGCCTAAAATAAACACATGTACAGATTTGGAGGGGTCTCTCTCTCTCTCTCTCTCTCTCTCTCTCTCTCTCTCTCTCTCTCTCTCTCTCTCTCTCTCTCTTTCTCTCTCTCTCTCTCTCTCTCTCTCTCTCTCTCTCTCTGTGTGTGTGTGTGTGTGTTTTGTCTTTTGGTTCTACAGGTGATTTGGATATAATGAAAATTTTATTTTTAAAAGAAATTATGGAAAAAGGTACAACATTTTGGATATGTCCTAAATTGAACATTGACAGTACTTTTCAGAAGACATGTAATGCATTTGATTCCTACTGTATGAAATGGGCAAGGAATGAAAAAATAAAATTTCAGGAATTTGAAGAATTGTCATCAAACATGAAAAGAGTCTTCCAAAATAGAATTTATCGTTACAAATACCACACTAGGAATTTCAATATTGTAAGTTTAAAACAGCCTAAAGTTTCAAAAGCAGTCAAAGAAGTACAAAAAAGATTTGCAATCATTAACACTGATAAGACAGACAGAATTTGGGATCGTCTGCAATAAATATTATCTGGATGTTTTTAAAAATGACCTTGGTATAAACAATATTTCAGACATAAGTGGAAATGACGTATATAAATTACGCAAACAACCCATTGATAATTTGATAGATACACATACAGATGAGATGAAAAGGAATTTTAATATCAAAATTTCTGGAGATAAATCCCGTATTCCATTTTTGTTCTGGATACCCAAATTACATTAAAAAAAAAACTTTTAAACCTGGATTCATAGCTGGCGCATCAAAATGTAGCACAAAACAACGATCAAAGGAAGTAACTTTGTGTTTGATTGCAATCAGTAATCATTTCCGTAAATACTGTAATGCAATTTGTAGAAACTGACACATAAACTGATTTGGAGAATTAGCAATTCTTCCGAGTTTGGCTCCAAAATAAAATATTTCACAGCAAAAAATATCAAATGTTTTGATTTTTCTACACTGTACACAAATCTACCCATAGATGAAGTCGACAGTTCTCTTTCAGAATTAAGCAAAATGTTTAAACATAATGGTAAACTGTACATAAATATAAATTCATATTCAAAGAATGCATATTGGCCGCAAAAATACATTTATCAAAAAGTAACGTTAAATCTTACACAGTTGACACTTTGTTACATGCTACAAAATTCTTTTGGATAATACTTTTGTTCAATGCTGACCATTGTTTTTTCAACAAATAAAAGGCATTCCAATGGGTAGCAACTGCTCCCCGTTACTTGCAGATTGATATTTAACCTAGCTTGAATTTAAATATATGGATAAACTGATGAAAAGGGACTTTCAAATGGCTACAAAAATATCAAACAATGCAAGATATATTGATGACATTGCTTGCGTAAATGTACAAAATTTCAGTAAAATTGCCAAAGAAATTTACCCAAACGATATCCCTTTGGAATGGAATAATTCAGATGGTCTAAGAGATGTTTTTCTGGACTTGGATATTAGGACCAGTAATGACAGGTTTTGCATTAAGGTATATCACAAAATAGATGAGTTTAACTTTGACATTGCTTGTCTAAGTATATAAAATCGCAGTAAAATTGCTGAAGACATTTACCCAAAAGATATCCCTTTGGAAGGTAACAATTCAGATGGTTTCAGAGATGTGTTTCTGGACTTGGATATTCGGGTCACTAATGACAGGTTTTGTGTAAAGTCTATCACAAAATAGATGTATTTAACTTTGAAGTAATTAACAATCCTTTCCCGGACAGTAATACACATTTTTACGCATTTTTGAAGCTATTGGATATAATACATTTTTGTCACAAATTTTGAGAGTTGGGCGTATTTCTTCTAAATTTCAGGACTTAGCATATAGAACCAAATTTATTTACAATAAACTTGAGTGAAGAGGATTCAATGATGCACTTTTGATCAAATATTTTTACAAATTTTGCTGTAAATGTCCAGAAATAGTTTGACAGTTTGGCTTCAATAACTTTACAGATTTTAGACTGGTCTGTTTTGCTACTTAATTTAATCGTTTGATGTCATTCTGTTTTAATATTCTGCTTCCAGACATTTTAGGCTAGCTTGTTTTCTGTTAGGATAAACCCCCAGGGGCTACCGGTAGCAAGAAGCGGCCTACGACAGGTACAAGTTTCCCTAATTGTACTTACTAACTGGTTAGGAAAAATTATATGTTGATAGCATTTCCTAGACTTAAAAGCTAATGACTTTCATTCTTTTCTGACTCGCCTTACAAGATTTGCTGTTTATACCCAAAGATTGTTGGAAAGTTTGACTGCAATAATGTTACAGATTTTAAACTTGCCTGTTCTGCTACTTTATTTCATCTTTCAGCATCATTCTGTGTTAACATTCACCTTTCATACTTTTTAGGCTTACATGCTTTCTGTCAGGATAAACCCCCAGGGGCTATCTGTAGCAAGCAGCGGCCGACAATGGTTACAAGTTTGCCTAATTGTACTTAAATCTGGATAAGAACAATTATGCTTCGATAAAATGTTTTTGACTTAAATGCGAATGACTTTCATTCTTTTCTGACATGCCTGAGTGCCCATTTACTCAAAGTCAAAAAAATTCTCAAATTTGACAGTGTTTACTCAAATGTCAAACCTGACGCATTATGTTGAACTATTGACTCAGGTTTGGCAGCGAAGTAGAGCTTTATTGTTTGGAGACTTTCAAACTGACGAGTAGGTGTCACCATGGGTTTGTTTTATATTTCTGGTGCGGGATGTCCATTGTTACAGTACTTCTTAGGATATCCCTCGGTTTGTACAGGTGTTCCAGTTACAGCTGTTTATTTTACAATCACTGGGACTGAATATAATGCCCCAGTTTGTTTCTAATTCAGTTATACATTGGCAGGTGGTTTAACTACGATAAGCTGTCCAGCTAGAAAGGGTACATACTGTTAAGTCAAATTGTTCTCCTCTGAACTTGTACTGTACAAATTTAGGAATTATGTTTACTTTAATATGTATTCTTCATTCATAATGAAGCTCTGCATTTATGAGCAAAACTTCACGTATTTAGCTAATTCATTATTTGCCACGTTCATATTTTATTCATTATTATGTGGGTTGTCTTTGCTGAATATTTAGCTTAGACTGGGAGCCACTACTCGGAGCGACATGTACGGGTACAGGCTCTGAAACATGTTCTGAGTAGTTACCCGCTGAAGACCCTTGCATTTATTTGGGCCAATATAGCCCATATCATAATTCTACAGAAGAACGTGTGCAAAATGGACAAAAGTACTTCCATATGTATATAGGTTAGACATTGACAGGTCAGCTTACGGAGAGTAAAGAGTTTGGACTGCAGAGTAGGGTAATAACTACTAGGAAGTTGTTCTGGACAAAAAGACACAAATACAATTTTGCATACAAAAGCTGAACGGATGACAATAAATGAATAAAAATGACCAAATTCTAAACATTTTATGACTGATGTTTACTTTGCTCAACTTAAATTACAAGAGCAGCAGAGGTAATAGGTCATGCAACCTATGCTGTATTCCTTGTTGGTAATGTGAAAAATAAGTGTCAGCAAGGAGACGTTAAGACAGGTAATTTATATGCGACTCCTTAAGGATAAGCTCAGGGTTAGGTACATCTACAAAATCTTGAACAAACAAATGATAGCTCATATTTACCTCCGTAATGAAAACATTTCTGAAAAGTAAACTTGCGGGGAAATCAAATGACCTTATTTTCAATTACGTAATTTGTTATGTGTTTATGCAGCAATTATGCAAAGATAGCATTCCCTTTTTTCGATAATGTTGATTCAACTTTTTCAGTTATGGTGCTACATAAGAAAGTCTATGACAAAATAATCTTCTATCACCTATCCTCAAGAGCGTGTTTTTGTTTTCCCTGTGATTTTGTCGTTAATGAGCTGTAGCGGTCTGAAGTTGAAGTGATGATACTCCATTTAGACATCAGACGATTTGAACTTTCTTCAAGTACTATGAAAGAACTAGCCCTCATACCAAAAATCTGAGACCCCATTTTTTAGTTCGACTCTTTAGGATGACATTGGCGAAAACTACATGTCTTTTCAAACAAAACTGTGGAAAATGAAAACGAAATAGTTTGGGATGTTGTTGTGAATATGATCGTGTGAAAAATGAGTTCAACGGTCAAGCCGTCTTTGAAGGGATTACAGGCACTTACTCGTGGTTCTTCCCGTTTGACAACTCTACAATCCGTAAGCATTGTTTCTTTGTTGATTACTATCAGATCGTTGATTTAATCATACTTAAAAGGAAAGCAATTTGTGAAGTTTTTGTCAGGAAAATTCTGAGTTCTGTGTCACACTCAGCATGTGCTGTTGCAAGCATGTTTTCCTTACTGGCCCGCTGATTCGTTACGCCTTATAAGGCAAGCCCATTAGGATGATTGACAACTTTGTTGCGGGGAAACCACTGCCTGGCAAAGCAAAACAATATATGGAGGCTAGTATGGGAAATCCGTCAGTTTTTTGTTTACATTGATCCAAAGACAACGAAGCCTGACAAAAATCTGACAAAAATGCGTAGGTACTATTTTGGTCAGTCAAAGTTGGAAAATATAACACGCAGGTAAAAAATACATCAAAACAAAGGCCAAACGTACGCAAAGCATCGATCATACATCGGCCCCAAAACCAGGCATTTGAAAAAATGGACGTTTAGTCAATAAACGTCAATACCATATTTAACGCACCACCACCACCACCACCACCACCACCACCCCTCCCAAATACCAACTCTTTATTACGGTCCGCAACAAACTTGTGCAATGGAAAAGCCCGGGAAACTGAGCAGTGCTTAGCGAGTGGAGATGGTCATTGGTACTTTCACAGTCACTCAAGACGCATCTCCAACACATCCACTTTCATTCATATCTACTGTAAATCCATCAATTTATGCAAAAACAAAAAACAAAAAACAAAAAAAAAACAAAAAACAAACAAACAAAAAAACCACACAATCAAAGATGCGGCCGGGCCAAACAGAAAGAGAGTCAATTTCTTGTAAGTTTCGATGTGTCGGTAAATAGGTATCGCCATGTGGTGTGCAAAATGCAAAAATGGCGTCTTAGTCAGTTGTAGCATGGGTGAATATACTTTATTTCTCTATGCTTGCAGGCAACCGACTTTGAATTTTAAACACAAAGAAACGATCGTAGTAAAGTTGTTCATAAGCTATGGTTTGTTCAAGGAGAATGTGAGGAAGTATGTATTCATGTGCGTTTTGTGACGAAATATGGTAGTCTTGACTTGAGTGTTTTGAGGGCTGTTTTGATGCACGCATCATTATCGTCCAACTACCCATTCACCGCAAACTATGACAATTCAAAACCTGCATACGTGAGCCTGGAAAAATGATCTAGACCTCTGTGCCTGTGAATAACTCGTACCAGAACATTATGAAAATAAATTTGGCGCTAAATATGTGCATCAACTACGGGGAATTACGGTAGATCAATGCGGAAGGTCACAGTAGTTATCGGCCCCCCTCTGTAAATACTGACCATTTGTACGATGCTATGAATCACATCACCACTGCTCTCGAGCAAGAAAGTAGAACATTTTTCATTTTAGGTGATCTCAATGTAAATCTGCTCAAGGACAATAAGGAAAAGCATGATTTTGTCAATTTTCTTGATGTGTATGACATGAGCAATGTTATTCGCTCTCCAACCTGTTTCAAAGGTGAAACTCCTACTCTCATTGATGTCATTTTAACTAATTCTCCGAGAAGAGTCGCAGAATCCACATCTATTGACACAGGAATAAGCGACTTTCATAATATGATTCTTACAAGTACAAAAATTCAACTCCCTCGACCTGTGAATGTGGATATCAAATACCGCAGTTACAAATCTTTCAATGAAGGAGATTTTGTAGTCGATTTAGAGGTAGCCCCATTTCACGTGGCTGGGGTTTTTGATGATATTGATGACGCTGTTTGGTTCCACGACACTTTACTGAAAGAAGTAATTGACCGACACGCGCCACAAAAGAGTAAGCGTGCCAGGCCTAATCAAGCTCCTTACATTAATGGGGAGCTCCGTAGAGCTATTAACGAAAAGCGCACACTACGTAAACTAAGTAAGAAATACAAAAGTAAATGGGAGGCATATAGAGCTCAAAGAAACAAAGTGACATCCCTCCGTAAAAAATCTATAAAACAATATTTCAATGACCGATGTGGTCCTTCAAATAATAAACAATCTTTTTGGAATACTATAAGACCGTTTTTAACCGACAAAAATAAAGGCGGCAAAAATGGCACGATTATCCTTATGGAAAATGATAACCTGTATAATGCTCCAGATGACATATGTGATATTTTCAATAACTTCTTCGCCTCTGTTGCTGATCAAGAGCAACAAAATGCACCAGATCATATGCATTCCGGAACAAAAGCTATCTCCGACAGAATGAAGGACAGCAATGTGTCTCATTTTGAATTTCAAATGGTAACTGAGGAGCAAGTCCTTAATCAAGTGAAAAAACTCAATCCCAAGAAGGCAACCGGGCCAGATGAAATTCCACCAAAATTACTCAAAGTTGGTGCTAAGGCCCTGGCCCCTTCTGTCACTAACATCATAAATATGTCAATCAAATCTGGAAAATTCCCCACTGATATGAAGCGGGCCGACGTGTACCCCATTTATAAAAAGTCTGACTCCATGAACAAATGTAATTATCGTCCAGTCAGTGTACTATCAAGTTTATCTAAAATTTTTGAAGGTCTAATGAACGATCAGATGGTTCACTTTTTTAACGATATACTAAGTTCTCTTCTTTGTGCTTTTCGAAAAAATTACAGTTGCCATAATCTACTCTTTAAAATCATTGAAGATTGGAAATCCGCTTTGGATAACCATGAATACGTAGGTGTGATTCTAATGGATCTATCGAAGGCTTTTGACTGCCTACCCCATGATCTACTTTTAGAGAAACTTCGATCCTATGGTCTGTCTGAACATGCTTGTAAATTATTAGGCAGTTATTTAAGTGACCGAAAGCAAAGGGTCAAATATGGTGGCACTTCCAGTAAGTGGGCAGACTTACTGAAGGGGGTGCCACAGGGTAGTATACTTGGCCCTTTGCTGTTCAATATCTTTATAAATGATTTTCTTTATGTTATGGAAGGGCATTGTAGTCTCTATAATTATGCCGACGACAACTCCTTATCATTTCATGATCATGACTTACACAATGTAAAGTTGTCTTTGGAAAATGCTGCTAATATAGGTATCAAATGGTTTATGGAAAACCACATGAAGGCAAATCCTGACAAATTCCAGGCTATGATTTTATGCCCACGTTTAGACTGTCAAATCGGAAACGACTTCTGTTTTGAAATTGATGGTGTTACTATAAAACCGGAAAGATGTGTCAAATTACTAGGAGTCTATATTGACGATAAACTTAAGTTTCATGATCACGTTTCTCATATTTGTAAGCAGGCTGCTAAACAAATAAGTGTACTACGCAGGTTCAGTAATATCCTTACTGAAAAGGAAAAGCTCCAAATCTTCAATGCATTTATTCTTTCTAACTTTAATTATTGCCCGCTCGTATGGCACCTATGTGGACCTACTTTATCTTTAAAAATGGAAAAAACCCAAGAAAGAGCCCTACGTTTTGTCTATAATGATCCCGTATCTGCATATCCCAATCTACTTGAAAGGGCTAAAAAACCTTCTTTGTATCTCAGTAGAATAAGAACACTCTCTATAGAAGTCTACAAAATCCTAAGTAACTTAAGCCCATCGTTCTTAAACGATATGTATGTAAGAAAAGAAACAACTTTTGATTTACGAGACAATAACAAACTACAGCAGCCTGACTACAATACCATAACATACGGTAAAAATTCTCTCCGATACCAAGGGGCCAAGCTGTGGAACAACTTACCCACACACATCAAAGCATCTACTGATTTAAATCACTTTAAGACGCTAATCAAGGCATGGCTTGGCCCCTCCTGCTCTTGTTCTATGTGCATCCTATGTAAAACCAGGGTTTA
The DNA here is from genome assembly GCA_964020975.1 of Hermodice carunculata. Taxonomy (NCBI): domain Eukaryota; kingdom Metazoa; phylum Annelida; class Polychaeta; order Eunicida; family Amphinomidae; genus Hermodice; species Hermodice carunculata. The sequence continues at coordinate 57,681,306 of OZ026625.1, forward strand.
GGAAGATTATAATTCTTCCAAATTTAAGGAAACCTTGTTAGACCGGCTGTATATAGTCTCATTGTGAGTTCATTGTATTTACCATCTCATCACTTGTCACTTTTTCCTCTTTTCATGGTCGAACAATAGTGCTGTTGCGCTAATGTTTTTTTATTTGTACAATTCGACTTGAAATAAAGATTATTATTATATTATATAGTAAGTAAACCACCGTAAATGCCGCCATCTTGGGGCGTGGCTTAGTGGCCTGACACGTCAATGTGCGAAGCCTAACCATAACACACAGACACGGATGGGTAAAAGTCGTGCAAAACTCACCTTTCGGAATTAAGACTGATGAATTCTGGATGGCTAAAACAAAGCATGATTACAGATTGCAGCTGATATATGAATATGTCTCAATATGAATTGTTTCTCCAAATTACCCAGGCTTATCCTTAACCAAAATGCCATAGATGTCATTGGCTACTATTTTTTTCATTTCAGATAAGAACCATGTATTTTCAAAAAGGGAGAATTTATTGGTAACTTTATATTTTAGCTTGAAAGGTCTTAGTTTCAAAGTGCCAGTGAAAAACATTTGGAATATCTTATCTAATTTTCACCACATGTGGGCTAGGTGTTTGATTTCTGTAATGCAAACATTAACACAGCATAGGAAACTAACGCAGTGTGGAGTTAACACAATATGTCATGTATGTTTGACGATTCAACTTATTCCGTGGCACAACATAACTATGAAATGTTTCAAAATAACATGGAACATGATAGCACAGTTTGGATGGAAAATTAAAATATTGTTTCGCCAGATTGACATTTACTTTACGGTTCGCTGTAGGTTTGTATATGTAGATATTGAGGAAATGTCTGAATATAATCAGGACGACAGATACTACAGGAAATATTGTGGACGATTAAAAAATGTAATTTTGCACACAGATTTGAACAAAATTCTCATAAATTTTCAACGCAAGTCATTGTTTCTTCCAATTGGAAAGGTTGTATATAGATATGACATATCTACAGCGAATAATAAAGTGACAGATGCATCTAATCATATTAACTGGTTCTATTCATTGCATAACTGCCTGGTATCTGAGCAAGTATAAGACATTGTTTATTGAGTTTACAACGCACACAGGATGGCGAATCCAGCACAGGTTACGCGGGTTTATGCATTTTAATCAATGTTCATGGTTGGCATTTCACGATGGGTTGTTTAGTCAGTCCAGCACATTGTATCAACTGAATTTTTCTCGTTACATAAAATTGAAACATTTTTCTTCTCTCTACACATCTTCTGCCCATATCATATTATTTGTGGCAGAGTGTTCAAAAATGTATTCTTCCCTTAGCTGTTTAGTAGTAATAAATGGAACTCATATCTCAAACATTGAAAAAATTCACAGAATTGTGTTGCCACATCAAAGATCTTTTATCAGGAATGTTAATGCTAATATCCATGGAAGATCACCAATTTTATACTTCTGGGAATTCAGAGCCCGCCCAGGCAAACACGTGTATTTGGTGGTTTCCAGGTTACATTGGGGTGGTGACATTATTGGATTATGTAAACATGGAGGCATATATATACTTGATGTAACTCCAATCTCGAGTTGGACACAAAGAATATTTACAGTTGTCGGGCCACATTGTGGTGCTTATCCTAATACGTCACAAACCCTAAAAGGAGATAGCGTCCCTGTTACATCATCCTTTTAAAGTCTAATGGTCTTTTATTATATATTTGAAATATGTGTAACGTAAGCATTTACAATACAAGTTGCCAATAGCATTTGTAGGGGTTTTCCAAATCCATACTCTTTTCAAAGAAATGTGTGGGAAGGTGACGAAATTCGTTTTCAACGGCTCACAAAAATTGCCTTCCACCTCCAGTTATTTAAACAGCGATGCTATATAACATCTGTTTATCCACATTCCTCTCGAATGTGCAGGGCATTTCTTCATAACAAAGCATCAACAGATGAAGTATTGATTAAACTACGTGATGGTTCAAATTGCACATCATTATGCAGATCTCGCTCGGTGTTATACAAAGGTCTCCAATATGCAGAGTGTAACCCAATATATCATCTAACCGATTAACCTCTGGATTTATCTGGGCGTCTCTCTGCAGAATGTTTGATACCCATTTTATAGTGAAACTTAATTTTCGTACCGGTTGTAAGTTTGGTGTCATAAAAACTAAAAAATATCATATGTCACCATTGATGAGCGAATTAAACTGTTTGAACATATTTATCACACAGATCACCCACGTAGTATACCTTCATATAGGATCAAATGGTTTTATCATAGCACACGACTGCAGAAATTTAGATCTTGCTCCTTTCATTATGAGTATTGTTCCGTTTAATATCCATAATTATACAGTGCGCATGTGGTGTTTTCGAGAAATCAGCAAAGTATCTTTTATGTCTGGTGGAGTAAATACATATTACAACCAACAGCATACGGATTTAAGCACTTTAGACTACCTCATTGAAAAGATCTGGAAAGTGCAAAATAAATCTAGTTTCGAATGGAAAATTACCCGTTGCAGCCCTAAAACCATACCTACGCCATATAAATTTCAAGTTACACAAACCAAAGGGCAGTGGTGCAAACGATGTGGGTACAATATGTCAATAATGTCTCTCAAAGGGTACTTTAGGGCATACGAAAATATTCTTGTAGGATCAACTTTAGCCAAAGGGGGGTTTTTGCCGCATGAAAGACTGTCACTTGCACAAGCTTTTTTATTAGCAAATCTTCCATTTAGCAGCTGGACCATCACCGGTGATCCTGGATTTTCGTCTGCTGGCGGTAACTTGAAAACAGTTTTCAGGTTCAACAATGACGTGAGGTGGAGCTGGCTTAATGCTTTTTATTACTGCCGCGGCTCAGAGATGGAAGTGATAAGTTTGCGCAAAGGAAGAGATTTTGCGTTTGTTGCAGCCAACTTTTTTATATATATAATACGATCTTCAATATTATATTTAGGAATAATAGCTCTACAGGTATGCGTGTCGTACTACCTTTTTGTGAGTCTACCCATTATGTCCTGGCGTTGTTGGTACGTGGTTCACACACGGGTTTGTCCATCCTCATTGTGCCTGTGATCACGATATCTCAAAACTTACTTGCCACCTAATTTTAATTTCCCTAATTTGTACCTAAGAATACTTTCTTCATTTGGTCACATTTTGATAAACTTGACCTCATTTTCAGAGTAACAAGATCCATGTATGCGCAAAGGGGATGCATAAAGTCAATGGTTGGCATTCAAGTGCCTCAGCTTGTAACTGTTACAGAGCTCTGTATTTCCTGCAATCATTCAAATGATAAAAGTACTCTGTCTCTCTTTCTCTCTCTCTCTCTCTCTCTCTCTCTCTCTCTCTCTCTCTCTCTCTCTCTCTCTCCCTTTCTCTCTCACACACATTTGGATTAGTCATCACTTCTAACAAGTGGCAATGATGTCAAATTACAATATTCGAAGGTTACTGGGGTATATGTATTACGCATTCAACATCATGGGCCTTATTGATTACATACGTATTTTAAATTAAGCCACTTGACTGTCTATGTAGCTTGTTTTTCGTTGTTCATTCTGTACCAAAATACCAAAGAAACGAAATGATGACTAGTATTTGAATGTTTCAATGAGCGCTTTGAACAATAAATTATGCACACGAAGGAGCAGTAGTCATAGGAATGACAAATACATGTTTCCTTTTTTGAAGTATATTCTTTTTGAAATGGAGTTATTAAATTTTCAGGGACATCAGCCACGATGGGTAAATGGCGACCCAGCAACATTCACAGATTGGCAAGTCCATACAAACGCTACGGCAGATAGCTTCTTCGCTTTGTTTCACCAGAATAACAACAATTCACAGTATCCAGATACTTATAATTATGAGGTTAAAGTAGTTAATACAAAGGGTTGTGGAGCCATGATCATCAAGACAATATACGATAATTCAAATTGGGTACTCGTAAATTGTTCCATTCCTTGGCGAAACGCCCTTGTCATCTGTGAAAAGGGCCTCAGCATCGAAAGGTATAATGTGCAGAATCACTCAATATCTCTAGTATTAAAACCTAAGTACTGCCCAAGACCTTGGAATACATTAACAGATAGATGCGTCCATCTATTTTTTCACAGGGAACCCACTACTATTATTATGTCCATGCAAAGGTGCATGCATCTAAATTCGGGAACTATTGGAGAGGTCCCTAGTTACTTGTTTACACAGGCAAATAAGTTGAATCAGGAACTATTCTTGAGCACATATGTTCACAGATTTGAGCGTAAGTATGGGAGTGGGACGTGCAATATTACTGTATTATCACAATACAAATCTATATTCACAGAGATTGCAAATAGGCCCCAAAGAGAACTTCTTGACCTTTTCGATTCATGGAGCTGGTTTAACATAAAGTCACGAGTGTGGGTACGTATAGACTCACGTATAACTGTAGTGCAGCCAGAACTATTTACTATTTACAAAGTGTTTCCTCTCTTATATCTTCATCATATTCCATGTATTTTGGTCACAAAGGATCAAAATATTCTTCCTCTTTATGATTCATTTGATAATAAGAGCGTAGGCATAGCACATGGAGTGCTATGCGAAATCAAAGCATCCACAGTGACGAAAGAGTGTGCCCCATGGCAGTACAGATGCCAGGATGGCGTATGTATACTACAGCACCATGTGTGCGATGGACACTCTGACTGCAGTGAATCGGTTTCCAGCAGCACTGACGAGTTGAACTGTACTCCCACCTGCTATGAATTAAGAAACATACCTTTCATCCACAAACAAGACAAACATTCCTGCCCCACTGGTGATGGATTCTGTACATACATGTATTTTCAGTGTGCATTAGGTGTCTGTATTCCAATTTCAAAGGTTTGCGACAATTTTGTAGATTGTGCTGATGAATCTGATGAATTTTGCGGACTGAAACGCACTCATTTAAATAGACATATTGGAACAAGTACAAGGCACCCGGTTAATGAGAACAAAGCAAAGAAATCGTTTACAGAATTTATGTTTGGAAGACTCCCCCCGTCTAGCTGCGGTGATGTTAATTGGTTACCTTGCTCTGAGATGCGCAAGGCACCATATTTTCATAGGTCTGATGTATGTGTTTATGATACATTATTGGGCAAAATGTTATCATGTGAAACGGGTGAACATCTCCAACGCTGTGAGAGAATCCAGTGTGGGGGCATGTTTAAATGTCCTCTTTCATACTGCATACCAATACGCAAAGTTTGTGATACGATCTGGGACTGTTCAGGTGGTTTTGAAGAATTGAACTGCGAGGAATTATCATGCAATTTATTATTTCACTGTAAACATGAGACAACATGTCTTCATCCTATGGACGTGTGTGACGGCCAGGTTCAATGCAAATACTCGTTTGATGATGAGCTTTTGTGTGATATTATGTGCCCTGCTGCTTGTACCTGCTACGGATATGCTGCGAATTGTTCAAATAATTACAATAACACAATCCCACACTTTGTGCACAACACCAAATCAATACTTTTAAGCAACATTTTTTGACAGTTTGGAGAAACACTGGTGCTATATATAGATATATAATTGCTTTAGACTTAAGTTGGAATTATTTAATAAAATTAAAGCGTAACTCATTCACAATGGTTCCAAACATAAGAAGGTTGAATCTTAATCACAACCATTTGTCAGTATTAGAGTATGGTTGTTTCCTGGCAGTAAAAAACTTGCTGTCTTTATCTTTATCTGAAAATTGCATTATTAAAGTAAGATCATCTTTTCTTTTGGGTCTGTCAAGTTTAATCCGTTCATATTTACACTTATCACGCATTAAATTCATTGACAGTGGGGCATTTGCCGAAACGTATAGCATGAATAGCATCGATCTCTCCTTTAACACTCTTCTCGATATCCATGAGGAATCTTTTGCTGTTGATAATGCTATTCATAAAATAAATGTATCTAGCACATATATTTTGCACGTTCGTCTCAGTTTCTTTCAAAGATTGAAATATCTTCGTAGCATACACACCAGTCAAGAAGGTTTATGTTGTATTCAGTTTATAGCCAACAAATGTTACATGCCGAGAACCACTGGTAATGCGTGCCTTTCATTAATACCTGGTTTAGCACTAAAGGCTTTCAATGGTATACTGTCAACTGCCTGTGCTGTTTTTAACCTACTAGTTTGCCTTACTTTAGTAAATCAAACCACAAACAGAAACAGGCTGATGAAAATATATTTGGCGTTATTTAATAGTTTGATATCGGTTTACATGATCATTATTGGAATAGGAGATTCAAAGTATGGAAAATACTTCTCCATATTCAGACGTCTTTGGTCTAATAGTATTCCTTGCAAAGCCGCATCAGCCCTGTCGATCATTTCTGTTTGTGGATCAGGATATGTGATATCACTTATCACATCAGAATACTTTGTGAATCTGGTCTTAGTTTTCACAATGAAACGAATCACAAACAAGTTTATAAAACAGCTTACATTTTTTGTAACTTTATTCTTGTTATCTATTAGCATTTCTCTCAGTTGGTCATCTACAGGGAGAGACAGAGATTTCCGGGAATTGTGTTCCCTATTTTTCCTAGATGTTGTAGGCTTTGAACAAGTATTCAAGTATCTTTTAATTTTTCTACAGACGGCCTGCCTTATCTGGGCCCTAACAGGACATGCGTTTTGTGTCTCTACAATAGTAAAAAGCAGGAAATTGTCTGACAAAACACGAAAAAACAACAAAGCTATATATCTACTAATAGCAAACTTTGTCAGCTATACTTTATCAGGAATTGGGCTCCTGGCTTCTTTTTTACTGATACCAATACTCTCTCACATTTATCACGTTACTTTGGTCATTTTTGTACTACCAGTTGGTCCTCTGCTAAATCCAATATGCATGACATTTGTGACGAAGGAATTCAGGTCCTGGTTTCTGCTGTCAAGTGCAATACAACATGACACAAAAATAACCAGTTGTAACAACAAAACGGGCAGTAACCTCGGTTTTAAATGAATCATGTCAAAAGCAGTTTAAGCAAGTTTTGATGCTTGAAATGGACAACGACCGATTGAAGAATGTAAGCTGTGTGTGACAAAGAAAAGTACAAGTTCATCACCAGGTCATAAAAGTATTAAAACACTAAAAGGTGCCAGGAAATGTAAACAGAAATATCAGTCCATAAGGTAATGAACAATTCTTTCTTTCTCAAAAATGCATAATTTCATAACCATTATATGAATTTTAACTTGTGAAAAATCTTTGACAGCATGCTGCTGATGATTCATTTGTACATCTAATTATCAATCTTCCTTTGGTCGTCCGTTGTCCTTTCTCCACACTTTCATAGTTCACTTTTTTCGTTTTGTCTCCACTTTGCAATTGATTAAGCTGACCCAGGGGAGATCCTTACAACATGTCTTCAAGTAATCTTGCTTTAGTTACTTTTTTTCTTCTTTCGTTGACAAAATCTTCTAATCTGAAATCACTTGACTAATTACTTCAGCGTTGCATGGATGACGCCTGAAACCTTTAGTCCTTAATTTGTTCAACAGGTGACACTGCATACCACTCGACTAATTCCTTCAGCACTGCATAAAGGACGCTTGAGACCTTTAGGCCTCAATTTGTTTAACAGGTGACACTGCATATTTCTATTTTTGACATTTTGTTTTACTTTTGCCAATTTTTGACTTTTTTCTTCACACCCTTGCACAGATAATGGGATATTTCTTTGTGAAAAAGTAAAAAAATGACATCGGGTGGCCCTTTCCATGAATCTTCTATTTTCAGTGATTTTTTTTTCATTTAAAACACTTACTAATTAATACATACATGCATGCCCATGGATCACTATTTAAGTCAGTGGGGATTGCAATGACGACTCACGCATTTGAATTCTTTTGCAACACCATCTGTATGATACTCTAAAGGGACCACAACAGTTTGCAGATTAACATGATTAACATTCTTAATTGGCCAAAACATCTCAACACCTAATTTCTTGTCGCATTATGTTAACATTTTCTCATAGAATTTTCAAAACTGAAAGGTTAGCTCTCTCTCTCTCGCTCTCTCTCTCTCTCTCTCTCTCTCTCTCTCTCTCTCTCTCTCTCTCTCTCTCTCTCTCTCTCTCGCGCGCGCGCGCGCGCCTGGAGAGGTTGAAACTAGCAGCAACCCTGTCAGTGTCAATATACATTTCCTTCAAAGTCGACAGAGAAATCATTTACCATTGTCAAAAGGAACCTGGGGATTTTAACTTAGTTTCTTACCTGTAACCTTGGCGAACAACAACAAAGGTTTTTTTCCCATCAAAATAATCGGTTTCGTCTCTTATCAATAGAAACATTACGCTGTCGTTTATGAGAACGAAACGAATGCAACATACTTTCAGCAATCCAACCATGTACCTGTATGTGTCACTGGCTACCCGTTAATAGGTCGTATTTGGGCCCCATTGATAAGGGAATTTTAAACTACTTATATTTCAAATTTTCTCGGATGCACCTTGTTTCCTTCCGAATCCTACAGACATATGATGTGTTTACAGGACACTATAAATTTAAACGAAAGCTTTGCATAACGTGCCGGCTTTTTCCTTTCTTCTTCTTTTTTGTTTGTTTGTTTGTTTGTTTTGTTTTGTTTTATTTGTTTGTTGTTTTTTGTGCTGGGGTTGTGGTGTTTTTTTTTGAGACATACTTTACAATTACTACATACTGGATAATCATATATATTCTTGTTATATATAAAATTTCCCGAATAAACTCAGAAAGAGTATTCCACGAGCTTGATTTTCCTATTTTTATTTTGGAGCCCCCATTGCCCTAAGAAAGAGATCGGAGCATTGAATGATTAAGAAAACACAAGATGCATTAGAATAACTTCGCTGCTACATTCAATACCAGCGTATTTCACAGATTGCTATAGATGTGTAGAGCCGTCAGAGCTGCACGCATAATAATTCTTCAGATGCTGCGGTAAAGGGATACCAATAAATCTAGTACACAAAATTCGAGACCATTAAATGAAATTTGAAGCATTGTCAGCTCGAATGGGTTGGTCACCAGCCGGAAAAGTGTTAAAGAGGATTGAATGATTTGTATAGTGCAGTAAATGTAATATATCAGAATTAAAATGAAATAGCTAATATAGTACTGTAAACACAGAGCATATTCAAGAGACAGGAAGCGACGACGTTTAGAGTGTGATATTTGCATTTTTTTAACATTATTTTCCAGGTAAATTGGAAGTACTGCAGTGGATGAAAATACATCAAGACAGCATAGAGAACATCCCCTGTGGAAAGGTCAAGACAAAAATTATGAATGAGCAGTAGAAGGCACAGACTAAGGCCGTAAAATCTCTGTACAACAAATATGCAGAGCTATTATTGGTAAATCAGAGAAAAAAAAAACGGTCGCGTGACCTTTCAAATTGAATACTGGTCCGACGGAAGCTCCACGAATTTTCAACATTTTCTGCAATTATACAGGTGAAAATCTGAGCTTATTATACCAGCAAATTATGAATCGTCAGAGCATCCCGCGAGTGGTGATGTTTTGACTTTTAAGAAGTCTGGTGAGTTTTGTGGACATGACATTTTGGCCACTTCTGCGTTCAGTGTCCAATGCACGAGGTGAACATGTTCCTGCTGAACAAATGTTAATCTACACATATATGTACATGCCTTGAGGGACAAAATTGGAAGCTGATTTGATCACCAAGCTATCATTCATCAGACATTATCCTCCAATTTGCTTTTGTTGCTGATGTTAATGCAACATCAAAAGGAAAAGAGACGACTTACATGGTGATCTTTGCATGCCAACGAATTCAACCTATGATGAAAGCAGAGCTACACAGACCCCCAAAAGCAGAAAAGTGTATGATAACGCGAATGGTATCAGAAATGATCACCACATCTACAATGCATCTGTTTGACCAAAACATTTGTGACCTGTCCATTGAAGTAAAAGAAAATTACAACTGTCTCACAATAGCCGTTCCGACCGGATGCTGTTTTGTTTGGCAATAAGCTGTGTCTGACTTCTACCATGCAGCCCTATCAGACACAATAAAGCAAAGGGATCACAAGTCCGCTGAAAGCCGAGTACTTTGAGCCTGGCCAGGACAATGCTTTTGGTACAATATCATTCACATTGTGTGCTTCTACTTCCAACATGCACTTGCCAGGGAATGCATGTTTCCGTTGGCATGCAGAGCACCTGCCCATTCTCAAGGACATATGGTTAAGACAATATTCAACAAAGACCGAGCTAAATGGCGCCAGCAGGCTGTTAGTGTTAACAAAACCGTTGGTTCCAAAACAAACAAAAATCTTTGCAAAACGTCACCAGCAGCTCACGAGTCCAGTACAGTAGGCTCAACAGGTACCAATGCTGATCCTCTCCCGATTAGCATTGAAGGTTCAACTAGCCTGGCTACGATGTTTCAAACAATATTGAGTCGTCAAAACTTGGCATGTGAACCGAAGAAATCACCATACTGTACTGGAAGCTGCATGCATGATAGAAAACACAGGGTTAAGCCCATGCTGAGATGTGTCTTATGCACGTGTTGGTTTCACAATGAGTGCGTTCATGAGAAGCTTGATTTATGAAGTGCTTGGTATTGTTTCCAATGCCAAGATACCCCCAAAAGTCCATTTTAAAAAATAATTCCTTCACATTAATGTGTTTTTATTTTTGAAGACAGTAGCTGTCACTAAGACATGACCACAAATAAAATATCATTCATAAATCGCTTTCGCATTCCCGCGCGCCGTTGCGGATATGGTCCCGGCTGATTTAAACGGTCTAAAAAGCATGCCGTCCTAGTTTATGGTTGCAATGCAGAACTTGCTGTGCAGACTTTTGAATCTGAAAACTTTCATTCGATTAAAAGTGGAAATTGGCATAATGTTTTTGCGAAAGTGTGCTAAAACTAGCTGGGACATGCGGTCGTTAAGCAGGCGCAACGTGCGAAAATCTTTTCCCCCAAAGCGTAATAAAGTACAGGGCGCTTCAGAAGATTCTAAACAATGTGTTTTAGCCATTATTTTAATTCAAGTGTTTTGCTGACCCGTCAAATCAAACATACAGGCTTATGTCTTGATTATGGTGGACCCTAGGCCCCTGGCTGCTATTAAACCCTGTGTGTGTGTGTGTGTGTGTGTGTGTGTGTGTGTGTGTGTGTGTGTGTGTGTGTGTGTGTTGTTAATTTTGATCCTAAATGACCATGAAAGTTCAGACTGACATATTAACGTGCGAGATGGTAATGGTAAATATTAGGTCCATACATGTAGTAACAGCTATTATAAATAGCAATTAGTACCTTTGGGGAGTATCTTGGCATAGTTAATTTTGATTTCGAATGACCCTGAAAAGTCGACTGAAATGGCTTATATTTAGTAATGTTAAAGTTCTGGTCACTTATTTATAAGTACTAATACATCCCAATACAGCAGTAAAGTCTGTACTTGCATAAACAGCAGATTCCACTCAGCAGATCACAGGATCACTAATTATCCTCTTGTTTTGTTATTATTTTTTTTCTCACAGGGGTTAGGGCAGTCGGCATTTTTTTTTCTTTTTGAAATCACTTTACAAATTAATTTGAAATTGCACACAGGGACAGATCTGGAAACCTGTAGACATTTGTTCAGCAGGTGGTACTTTATTTTTCCCCATTTTGCGTGTTTTCACGATTTTTGGCTTATTCTGAAGTGTGAAGGCACTGCACTTCAGACAGCAGAGTGGCTGCAGCTTAGCGCAATGAGGACTTACTTTTGGCAAGGAAAGATGCGTCAATTGAGCACATGGCTCTCTAGTTTTCTTCTCGAGAAATACTTGAATTTTTCCCCTATGTGTTGGGAATTCCTGTGTGTTAAAAGCTATTTTAAACTCCTCCAGAATGGCTGAACAAACCAGTTTGAGAAAAAAAAGATACATAATTATCCACCATCACACACGGGTTGCGCATATAGCCAATCTTGCATATTGGTTTGTATCTTGGTCAAAGTGGATCCCAGGCCCAAGGTTACTGTTAACCTTTTACAGGAAAACACATGGCTTACATTTAGGTAACAGCAGATTCTAGGCCCTTAATTACATGTACAAATAAACTGGGAGGTACCTGTGGGGTTAATTTTGTGCTGTTAATTTTGACTTTAAATGAAAAGTCAAACTGACAAGTTGGTTTATATCTTAGTAATATCAATGCTTGATCAACATTTGTTAAGCACTTACACACTACCCATATGAAACAGTCAAGTCTGCACTCGCAGAAGCAGCAGACTGTAGTCAGCAGAACAGAGGATCATCATGATCCTCTTGTAATTTGTAGCAGAAGAAATCAGTCAATCCGTTTTATTAAGGCTTCCTTTATAGGAGACAGAATTTATATTGACATATGGGAGTACTGCTACCTCGATTCAGAAATGCAAGTTTAAGCACATGCATATCAGCACATATTTCATTCTCAGTTAATAGATGGCAGCACAAGGCATAGCCTTCTCGACATCCTCACACTTATTATTTTTGTTGTATTTCTCATTATGTAATAAACATACTGTTCTAAAATAAAACTATTTATATATATATATATATATATATACATATACATATATATACATATACATATATATACATATACATATATATATATATATATATATATATATATATATATATATATATATATATATATATATATATATATGAAACGAGGTCCACAAGCCTTGTGCTCTTCTGACGTAATCAGGTGACCATCACAAAATATTCAATTCCTGAAATGCAATCCCTCTGTGACCTTGAGGAAATAGTAGCAGGTCACGAACATTGAACAATATCAACCTTCCATGTACTACAAATTTTTTGGTACATTTAGTACCATTGGCTTTATTCTAACTCACTCATTTATTGTCCGGTACCATAGTGCTGAATGACCTTGAAAAATAAATAAAGGTCACCCCCAAATTTTACCATTGGCCTAATGCAAAATGTGTGTAAATTTGTACTTTAATCTTATTTTATTATCACAATATCAAAATGTGTATTTGATACCTATGATGTTAGTTCCAATTAATACCACCAGTGGCAACATCACGACTCCATGTCAATGATGTCCCTGGAATGGTGTATGCATATATTGTATACACAAGATATAAAGACCATCACAAAACAAAAAACAAAAAAAAATTCCTGAAATGCATTCCCTGACCTTGAGAAAGTATGTCAAATAGGCCTACATCAGATTTTGTTAGGCAATGTTTTTCACATACGATACACATTTGTGGTGTGTGATATATTTGGTACCATTATCCTAATTCTTTCCCTTGATATGAATTTTTAATATTTTCAACAAAGTTTTGGTCCCTGACGCTTGTGTATTGATTACTCTACACCCAAGTTCGAGTGCATATTTTTTGTTTCGCCTCACAAATATACCTACCGGTACTAAATTTTGTGATCGTTGAAAAATTCTGAAAAACGGCACTTGGGAAAAAAATCAGATTTTTTACACTTTTGTATTAAGCCAGGTGTATACTGGCTTTTGAAAACCACTGCCCATCCAAATATAGGTCTTTGCTTGAATGGAGCTGCATTTAACCATCAGCATTTTGTTTTTTCATGAAATTCTTGATGGCAATATCCTGATTGGTCTTGCCCATAATTTTCTTCAGTTAACAAAGCAAATGTGTAAATGGATTTAAATGCCTGAGTGCAATTTCCTTACAATATATTTACAAAACTGTTAATTACAGTCTTTTTAGTTTCATGAATAAACAGTGTACACGTGGGCTTGTGTTTGTGGAAAGCTATTGACTCAGTCTCAATTGAAAGGGGAAAAGGTTTATTCGCACGTCCTTTCTCACAACTGACAAACAAGCAAGTAGAGTTGGCACAATTTTATTTCATGCATATGGCATCTGCACAAGTGAGGTGTGACACAGCCTGACTGCCACACCAATCCTCTTCATTATTGGCACAAGATGCATGTACAGTAGTCTTGTCGTGAAAGACAATTCCCCTGAGAAGTCTCCTTATCTGGAACGATCACTTTGGATGCCTTGCCCATTGTTTTTATTGCATGTCACTTGTAACGTAAACAACCACCAATTCGGGCTCCCTAGCATTGATTTTTCAATGGAAGTCTTACTGTAAATATATGTGTGATGAACCTGTAATGCTTCAAATTACAATCCACATTTATAATATACATCATTTATTCCGCTGTTGTAAATATACACATAAACAATGCTATACTTTTGTACCAACTCTATTTTTCCTATGAAACTATTAATGAGGATACACGCACGGTGAAAGCATAATTGTCTATATGTTTTTCGTGTGAAGCTAAAAGAGGATATTCTGTCTCAACATCATGGGCAAACCAGCTCCCTAGCTCAGTCTTATACTAAATTTTCAGTTCTCACATTTAATTCATTTCCCCTGATGAACTCATCCACCATGGTGGACTAATGTTGTGCAGGAAGCTGTACCAACAACCAGAGCAAAGAATGCAAGATGAAGGGCTTTGTGGGAGCGGCAAGTCCCTAGTCATACCCCAAGAGACTTATGTTTCCTACATAGAACAGTAGTGTGCTCGGTTTCTCAGACCACTTGCCAGATGTTACGGCTGCTGTTCTCTTCTTGAAGGCTGGCATGTAACTGATGCAACATATGCATTTCTCAATATTTAAATCGTTTACAAAACATGTGTCAAATATTGGATTTTTTCCACTGACTTCCTGTTGGTCACTTTGAAAGCAGGAAAATAATGTCTTGGTTTTGTAAGTTCAAGTACTTACCCGTTATCAAAGATTCATGCCAAAATCAGAAACAGTTGCAAGGAAAATCTAGTCCCATCCCAAATATGACTAGGCCTAAATTTCTTTGTTTTGCAGTATGTGACATTCACATTTGTCAGATCACTCCCATCTCAGCCTCCACATACCCTACCCTTAGTGGGCACCCGACACCATGCATGTACTTACCCGTGTGTGACCCATTGAGAAGTACAAAGATGCAGACCAGCCTTAACCCTTGGCGGCCTACATTCTTGCCAAGGCTAAAGCATCTGGTAGAATAAACCCTAGCTTTAAGCACAGACAGAACACTGAAATGTGCATTAAATAGAAAATCTTACATGGTTGAGAGCGAGTTACTATATTTCTCTCATGAGGGATCATTGTTGGTGGGGAAAATCACGAGGACTGCAGGTCACAAGTGATTTTCCACACCAACAGCTATCCCGCACTTAGTCAGCATTAGCTTGCAGAAATACTCAAAGAGCTCGCAGCTCTGGAGGAATGTCAATTTTTTGTGTCGTGTACTCATCTATACTACTGGTATTATCTATCTACCTATGGTGGTCAACCCTCTCTGTGGTGGGCACCTCCTTACAGTGGGCACTTTTCTCCAGTCCCAAGGGTGTCCACTCTGTAGAGTTTTGACTGTGCTTCAATGAACATTTTTAGCACATGTAGTAATCATTTCTTTTTCTTTTTTCTTTTTTTTGATGTGTTTTATTGAGCCAACTTATTACAAGTTTACATTGGCGTATCATTATTCATATTAAATACAGAGACAGGTACCAGCCTATTGCAAGCTTACATTGGTGTATCATAGTTAATTTGAAATGTAGAGTCAAGCACCAATTAGTTTGGTGGCACTGCAAAACTGGTAACACCTAATTAAATAGTTGTATGTATATAGCAGAACTTTGTCTATGAGAAATATAAGTAAGTAATATTAATAATTTAGCTTATATTTCTAAGCATGCAGGTACTTGTTGGCTCTGAAAACACAAAAATTATTTAGGTTCATACAAAACTATTACAATACAACACAAAGCACAACCCCAGACTGGACTTTGACTGTATCTTGTGGGTATGGCAGTCAAGCCTGCCTGTGGCACAGCACTGCGACATAAACAACAGAACCTGTACAGCAAAAACCCGCCTTAGGTCGCAACGGGTCATGTGTTGTGAACGCAAAATTCAAAGTCCACCAACTTCCTAGCTCCCATTTTGTTCACATGTTATGTTCAATAATAAGCAGCATTTCAATAATAGTACCAGGCTGACACATTATTTAGTGTGCAAAAGTGTCATTCATGTGCCCGTAACTTCAAGTTGCAGTAGGTCAAAATTGTTGTCATAATAACCACATATTGACATTTTACAGAGGTGTTCCAAATGTAGTTTTCTCCTCAACAACACTCCATTTTCTGGATGTTCAGGTTTCCAAGACACCCACCCACTACAAAACAGATCTATACACAAAACCAACGGATGCTCATTTATATACACATTTCAAATTCTGCCACCCTTTTCATCAGAAAAAATCTACACCATACAGTCAGGCACTTAGGTTACGGACAATCTGTTCTGATATTTCTGATTTTGATTTACATTGTAAATCCCTTCTCAAGAAATTTCTTGATAAAGGCTTCCCAAAAAGCAAAGTACTCTCAGGCATTACCAAAGCCAGGGAAACCCCACACATCGATCTTTTAAAATACAATGAAAGGACCATCCATGACAAGTTAGCTTCGCCACTACCTATCGCCCACAGAATCCCATCAACAAAAACAATATTTTAAACTATTGACATACATTAAACACACACCCAGAGACGACGCACATTTTTCTATGGGACCCCGTGCTCTGCTACCGGGGACCCTGTAGCATCCGCGATTTCCTGGTCAGAGCCAAAATCAATGTTACCCCCAAACCACCTGGCTCCCCCCATCCAGCAGAAACTGCTTTATGTGCCCATTCTATCACACTACGGATCACTTTATTAGCACTTTCACCAGGAAGAGACTCAAAATATTCCAAAGAATAACTTGTCAGTCTCATAATGCTATTTACATCATAGACTGCATGAACTGTCACAAACAATATGTAGGACAAACTTCCAACACCATTAAGCAGCGCTTTTATGGACACAGACAGGACATTAGAAATAATTCAGGCAAGTCCATACCTATACATTTTAACCCCCAAACATGTAATCTACGACACCTTTCCATTTATGGTATCAGAGTATTGCATCACAATAATAACTGAACACGTCTAGTTACGGCAGCAGCGTGGATACAACTTTTAGACACCATAACTTTATTAGCACTTTCACCAGGAAGAGACTCAAAATATTCCAAAGAATAACTTGTCAGTCTCATAATGCTATTTACATCATAGACTGCATGAACTGTCACAAACAATATGTAGGACAAACTTCCAACACCATTAAGCAGCGCTTTTATGGACACAGACAGGACATTAGAAATAATTCAGGCAAGTCCATACCTATACATTTTAACCCCCAAACATGTAATCTACGACACCTTTCCATTTATGGTATCAGAGTATTGCATCACAATAATAACTGAACACGTCTAGTTACGGCAGCAGCGTGGATACAACTTTTAGACACCATAACGCCAAAAGCATGTAGAACGTCCTTTCACCTGCCAAATTTTCTCTAAAACGTCTGCCCTCCACCAGGGATGTATAGACATCAAAGAAAACATGAAAGCTGACATGCCCAAGCTACTTTGCATCGTATGGAAGGCCAGATAATTTCAAAAGATGTGCCAGGACACATGGACAAGGTGAACTCGTCCCAAGCCAATACCACCCAGTTGAGATAGCTAAAGACCAGCACTTGTGAAAGACCGCACTAGTTTTTAATACTGCCATTTCAAGACACTGGTCTTTAATTTCTTTGCTATCTTACCTGCAGTGAAAGACCACCTGTCATATGTGACTACTTTTGTCTGGCATTAAGGGTGGTCTTAAATAGCAGGTGCCACTGTACATGTGTTTTACCAAAGCAGTTTGTCTTTTCCCACATTTCAAATGTGCACAAGAGGGGAAAAATCAGAAAAAAAAATTAGGCCTGCCTGTATATCATAACACCAGTGCATGATTTTCATTCAAACCAGCAGTTGGTGATTCGGCAGAGATTGTGGTTAAAGACTGTTACATGTGACCAAGTGTTTTTTTTTCTGCCAGACAGCACTGCTTCTTAATATGGGAACAAATAAGATAGAAGGATAAAAAAAATCGAACAAAACCCAGTCTAACTATCATGATACATGTAGGCATGATCCTGCATTTACAAATCATTAATGTTACCCTTGAAAAGCTTCCTGTAAGAAGTAATGAATTACCAGTGAGTGACCTCAAGGTCTTAAGTTGATTTCCTCAAAGTCTTGAAACAGTACTGAGTAAACACTTTACCACCTTTAAGAGTTTTTCCACTCTGTGATGTGGTAGTTGTTTGTATGCTTCGATGCTGATAATACTTCAATACACAAATTGTGTTACAGCTGGTGTATCTTCTCTGTCTGCACCCAGGGGTCCATTTTCAATTACAATATACTTTCCACATCTTCAGTATATGCCTTCCAAGCATACCATTTCAGTATTCCATCCACTGCTCTGTGCTTCCAGTGGAAGTTCCACTTCCCTGTCTGAAAGAGAGAGAAAAAAAATGGTCAGCAATATAACAAATCAACTGAATATATTTTCTCCTCTCACCAGTGAAATCCAAATTCACTAAAATTTGCTTTATTTTAAAAACATTCCATCTTTAATGAATGAGCATGATAAAAACAAGGTATTCATAAGTACAGTGGTACCTCTCTTGAGAGACCCCTCTAATGAGAGACCGCATATCTTTTTAAGACCGCTCTCTCAGAACACTGCGCTATCTTTTCCATGTTGTTGTACCTCTAATGAAAGACCACCTGTTTTGAGAGACCGCATTTTGACCCGCCGTAGGGGTGGTCTCTCAAAGGAGGTACCACTGTACATCAAGTACTGTTTCCTCTTAATGCAAAAGTGTTGAATCAATGAATGAAATTGCATAAGCTGGGGCTTATTGTTATTACATGAGTAAAACCAAAATTTTCTCTTTTGCATAATTTGATGCAAATCTACAATAAAATTAATTAGTTTGCTAAAGGGTCCATTACAGAGACTTACACTTTTTACGGCGCAGGTAGTACAAGCCTATCACCAGCAACACCAGCAGTATCCCACAGCCGCAGACTGTTCCTATCACAGCTTGCTTGTTAAATTCTGAGCTTGGTGCTATAAAAAGAAATAAGACTAGGCAAGGGTTGATAAGAAGAGATACACAGTGTGCCAAATATAATAAGAAACAAAGTAGAAAAACATTAAAATCACAATAATACAACACAATACAATCTACTGAACTAAGATAATTTCAATAAATGAATGCTGTGGTGGCTGAGTAATATTGCAATTGATTTCAAGGGTGCTGTAGATAACAAATTACTGCTTGCACAAAGTATTTTTTTTTAAATGAAAATAAATAAATATAAAATAGCAGTCAGAGAAGGGATAACCCTTGGTGCCTACAATCTTTTTTTCCTCAGTTCTGCATTTTTGTAGACTTCACAGTAGAATACACACATACAACTTCCATATTGTTGTCAATAAAATGAAAGAGCACTTTTGCATGTGATCTTGGGGCAAGTTCTGGTGACAAAGAGCACTGTACTGTGTGTCACTCAGACAGCCATCAAATAAATACTTCAAAAGTTTCATAACAAGTTTACAAATAATAAGAGGAAGCTGGTTTTCAATAGGAATGTGGTCCACAATAATGTGCATCTCTGAACACAAACACACAGACAAAGTAATGGCTATAAGCCCCCTCCTCCTTGGTGGGGGGTGGGGGGATAAAGATACTGACAATAATACTTTCATGGAATCTTTCTTCATGTGTGTGGATAAAATAGTCTTTTCAAGACATTTGTAAGAAATGACTATTAACTAGGGGAATTTGCAGATCTGATTCTTGGAGCTGTTATATCCCAATAAACAGCGACACATGACTCCAATTTTGGCAACTTTCATTGTCTATTGAAAGAGACATTCTCAACCATTTATCACATGACATCTATTTCCTTTCTCTTCCATTTCATTTGTGATTTGTGCCAAAGGCACTTCTTACATGGAATATACATGTGTCTGTATGTATTCACAAGTGAAGGAACTAATCGCATGCTGTCTCTAGAATACTTGTGAAGAACAAATTGGAAGAACTCACTGGCTACGAGAATGAAAACAAATACAAAAAAAACAAGTGGACTGTGACAGTCCTGTGCTCAGCTGACTAAATCGCCCTATGACCTTGGAAATGAGGTCAAGATCACTGACTTTTTCTGAATCTAAGTTTCATACAGGGCCATCCCCATGTGCAAGATCAAAGTCACAGTACAAATAGTTCTCAGGTTATCACGTGACCAGTAAAATTCATGTTAGTGGCCCTGTGATCTTGAGAATGAGGTCAAGGTCACTAATGTAAGGTCTCAATCTTTTCTAAATAGAAGAACAACAACAAGTTCAACACCAAAGTCCTACCTTCCACAGTTCTCAAGTGACAATGTGAAAAGTAAAATTCACGTCAGTGTCTGGGTCCTGGTGACCTTGGGAATGAGGTTAAGGTCACCGATGTACTGTCTAAGTCTGGCCTTTGCTCAGGACAACCATCATGTTCAACATCAAGGTACAAGTTCAAATTGCTCTCAACTTGTCAGGTGAACAGTAAAATTGGAGCAAGTGGCCCAATGACCTTGGCAATGAGGTCAAGGTCACTTATCTACTATCTAAGTCTGGCCCTTATTAAGGATTAACTAGCATGTGCAATACAAATGTCCTAGGCTTCATAGTTCTCAAGTTACTGTATAAACAGTAAATTTCATGGACCTGGCCCTGTGACCTCTGGAATAAAGTCAAGGTCACTCACCTACTGTAAATGTATCACCCTCATATCCAGAACTGTTCCTATGCATTTTCAAAGCAATTGGATGACTGTATACAAGGACAAAGACTTTTGAAGATTTGGCCAAAAAATGAACAAAAAAGCATAAAAAAATCCAAAAATCATTGGACTGTGACCATTTGAACAAATTTGGTAGATACCCACCGAAGGAACACACCCCACCAAGTTTGAAGTGAATCTAGCTGACAGTTTCACACAACAAGTCAAAATTTTTTGATAAGCATTGCAAACTCTAATGACTTTGCAATCCCTATTGACTTGCATGGTAATCAATAGGCATGTAAATTCAACAAGAAAAATTCCTAAAAAATAAAAAAAATCACTGGACCATGAACATTTGACTACACTTGGTAGACACTTACCCTGAACACATCCCCACCTAGTTTGAAGTGAATCTGGCAAGCAGTCTTTAGATGAGGCAGAAAATGTAAACTACCATTGCAATTCTAAATTGACTTACATAATAAACAATAGGAATGTATGCCTTGACAAACAAGTACCTGAATTGAAAAATTTGTTAAAAATCAGGAATCCACAGCAGCGCCACCTGGTGAACAACATTGTTTGACCCTTCCCCAAAGACCATATCCATCAAGTCTCAGCACAATCTGAGAGATGGCTTTGGGGAAGAAGGAAAAAAAAACGCACAAAAATTAATAAAAAAATAGAAAGAAATCGCAGCACCACCTGTTGAACGACTTAAGGTCATTGGGTCCCCAGAAGTGTCCCTATACAATGTCAAAGTAATTGGTTAAGCGGTTTCGGAGAAGATTTTTTATTTTTTTCGCAAAAAATGAACAAGAAAAAATCATTATAAATCCAAAAATCACTTGACTGTGACCACTTGAACAAACTTGGAAGAGACCCATCCAAGACACATCTGAACCAAGTTTGAAGTGGATGTGGCCAGAGGTTTTGGAGAAGAAGTCGAAAATGTGAATTGTGGATGGACAAGTGATGACAGACAACAGACGGATGACGGATGCCTCCTAAAAGCTCAGCTATCAATTCATATCTTTTCTCCCAGCACCCTACCAGGTAGGCCTGTACACTTTTAGTATCTTTCCTCCCTCCCTCTTCCTCTAAACACTGAACCTCTTCTGTACCCTTGTTATTATAGTCTTCCCTGAGCCACTTTCTGAAAAATTCTTCTCTAATCTCTCTATATGCATCCCACTATAACAGCCAGTGATCCACGGACTCATCTGCCTCTTATCTACATACCTTACATTTACCATTACTACCTGTTGTGCCCTTCTGTTTTCTCTTTTCCAGATTGATCACTCCTGCCCTACTTTGAAAAAGAAGCCTGGATCCCTTCCCTTCATCCCAACACACAATTTTCTTTGACTTTTCTAGTACCTTCTACGCTTTTAATGTACTCTTTGTCCTGACTCCTCTTTCCCAGTCTTTCTCCCAGCCCTCTGTAACAGTCTTACCTATATACACTTTCCAACTATCAACCTCATCATATCCTTTCAATCATATCTTTCTGCCAACTAATTTATGTCTTTGACCCATCTTCTTTGTTCCTTGACTACGTCATTGTAAACTTCTGTGCACGACCTGTCTTCATTTACTGCTTGTGGATAGCCCCAGTACTTTAGCTTTGCTATGGCAATTCTATCTCTGATTTTATTCCATCCTTACTCTCCTGGGACTGCTTCTGTTGCTGTACATGATGTGTGTGATATCAAAGCAATTGACAAAGTGGTTTTAGAGAAGAATTTTTAAGATCTGCCCAAACAAGAACCAAAAAATTCATACAAAATCCAAAAATAATTTAAGCATGACCATTTGAACCAACCTGGTAGACGACCACCCAAAGTAGATTGCCACCAAGTTTGAAGTAAATCTGAACAGCAGTTTTAGGGAAGAAGGCAAAAATGTGAATAAGCATATAAATGTCCATTGAGCTACATGTAAAGTAATCAATACAAAAGGTGCATTTACCAATAAGCACCCAAATTGAAAAAGAAAATCGTTAAAAATCAGGAATCCAAAGCAGTGCCACCGAGTGAACAACTCTGTTTGAACCTTTCACAAGGAATGTACCCACCAAGTTTCAGCTCAATCTGAGTGATGATTCTGGAGAAGTCAAAAATATCAAAAACACACAAAAAAATCATAAAAAATAGAAAACAAGAGGATGGTGACAGTCCTGTGCTCAGCTCAAATATACATCTACCCTTCCAATTTTTTCAAGATTGCCCAAAAAAGAACAAAAAATTCATAAATAATCAAAAAATCAATGGAGCATGACCATTAGAACAAATCTGGTAGAGACCCACCCAAGTATATCATCACCAACTTTGAAGTCAATCTGACTGACAGTTTTAGAGAAGTAAAAAATGTGAATTAGCATTACAATGCCCATTGACTTGCATAGTAATCAGTTGGAAAGGTGCATTTACCAAAAAGTACCCGAATTGAAAAAAAAAAAATCATTAAAAATCAGGAATCCACAGCAGTGCCAATAAGTGAACAACTTTGTTTGAACTTTCCACAAGGAACATATCTACCAAGTTGCAGCTTAATCTGAGTGACGGTTCTGGAGAATGGAGAAGAGGTGGAAAATAGCAATAAAACACAAAAAAAATCATAGCAAATTAGAAAACAAGAGGGCTGTGTGAACAGCCCATGCTCAGCTGACCTAGACATTCATCACATTTGCAGCTCTGTGAACCTGGGAAAGAATCAAAGTCACCCATGTTCTGAGTAAGTCTGACCTTTACAGACGAACACTAACATGTGCAACATCAAGGTTCAAGTAGTTCTCAAAATACAGTGAAGAGTGAAATTCATGTATGTTGCACTGTGACCCCAGAAACGAGGTCAAGGTCATTCATGTACTGTCTAAGCATGACCTTCATACAGAAACATGAACATGTGCAGCATCACGGTACTAACTCAAAACAGATCTCAAGTTATCAAGTAAACAATAAATAAATTTCGTGTCAGTTGTCCTGTGAAGAAGCATTACAATGCCCATTCACTTACAAAGTAATCAATAGGAAAACTGGATTGACCGACAAGTACCCAAATTGAAAATTCTTAAAAATCAGGAATCCAAAGCAGTGCCACCTAGTAAACAACTTTGTTTGACCCTTCCACAAGAACATATCCATCACATTTCAGCTTAACCTGAGTGACGGTTCTGAGAACAAGTGAAAAATAGCAAAACCATACAAAAAATGTTTAAAAAAAAAAAAATAGAAAGAAATTCCAGTGCCACCTGGTGAACAAATTGGGAACTAGGTGTCCCTGGGAGTGTCTATGTACGATATCAAAGCAATTGGGTGACTATTTGAACAAACTTGGTAGAGATCCACCCAAGCCACATCCCCACCAAGTTTGAAGTGAATCTGGCCAAAATTATTTAAGTTATAGCCATTACAAGAAATTACCATGTTAAACTTTCCTTTTAAAACTTTTGTGAAGATTTTTGAACAAAAAAAAAAACATTAAAAAATCCAAAAATCACTGGAACATGACCACTGGAACAAACCTGGTAGACACCCATCCATGGTACATCCCCACCAAGTTTAAAGTAAATCTGGAGGACAGTTTTGGAGAAGAAGTCGAAAATGTAAATTAGCATTAGAATGCTCATTGACTTATACAGTAATCAATGGGAAAGGTTCATTTACCAAAAAGTAGCCAAATTGAAAAAATTGTTAAACATCAAGGAATCCGCAGCATTCCCACACGGCAAATAACACTGTTTGACCCTTCCAAAAGGAACATATCCACCACATTTCAGCTCAATCTGAGTGACGGTTCTGGCAAAGAAGTAAGGAATAGCTATAATACAACAAAAAAAAAATCATAAAAAAATTGGAAAAAAATTGCAGGGCCACCTGGTGAACAAACTAAACACAAGGAGTCCCTAGGTGTCTTCCTGTGTGATATCAAAGCAATTGGGTGAGCAGTTTTGCAGAAGAATTTTTAAAATTTGTCAAAAAAAAAAAAAAAAAAAAAATTCATTAAAATTCCAAAAATCACTGGAGCATGACCATTAGAATAAATCTGGTAGAAACCCACCCAAGATACATTGCCACCAAGTTTGAAGTTAATCTGGAGGACAGTTTTGGAGAAGAAGTCGAAAATGTGAATTAGCATTAAAATGCCCATTGACTTCCATAGTAATCAATAGGAAAGCTGCATTGACCGATAAGTACCTGAATTGAAAAAATAGTTAAAAATCAGGAATCCGTAGCATTCCCACATAGTGAACAACTTTGTTTGACCCTTCTACAAGGAACATATCCATCATGTTTCAGCTGAATCTGAGTGACGGTTGTGGACAAGACGTCGAAAAAAGCTATAAGGCACAAAAATTCATAAAAAATTTAGAAACAAATGCAGCACCACCTGGTGAACAAATTAAAAACTAGGAGTTCCCGAAAAGTGTTCCTGTGTGATATCAAAGCAATTGGGTGAGCAGTTTCGGAGAAGAAGATTTTTTAAGATTTGCAAAAAAAAAAAAAAAAAAAAAATTCCTAAAAAATCCAAAAACCACTGGACCATGACCATTTGAACAAACTTCTTAGACACCCACCCAAGGCACATACCCACCATGTTTAAAGGGGATCTGGCTGACAGTTTCGGAGAAGAAGTCGAAAATGTGAATTGTTGACAGACAGAGGACCGACGACGGACGGAGGACCATAATTAAGATAAGCTGAGCTGACTGACAAGTCAGATGAGCTAAAAAGTCATTAAAAAAAAATCAAAAAATCACTGGAGCAAAACAATTTGAACAAATTTGGTAGAGACCCACCCAAGGCACATCCCTACCAAATTTGAAGGGAATCTGGTTTTGGAGTTACTCGAAAATGTAAATTATGGACAACGGATGGCTAGTCCTAACATAAGCTCAGCTGACTGGCATGTCAGCCGAGCTAAAAATTGCAGCGCTACCTGGTGAACAAATAAAGAACTACAATCCCCTAGGAGTGTTCCTGTGTGATATCAAAGCAATCAGGTGAGCAGTATTGAACAAAAAAAATTTAAAACTTTGTCTAAAAAAGAACCCCCCAAAAATTAATAAACAAGAGGACTGTGACAATCCTGTACTCAGTTGCTATGTACATATTCTCTTGCAATTTTTTAAGATTTACCCAAAAAGAACAGCGAAATTCTTAAAAATTTTAAAAACCAATGGAGTGTGACCATTTGAACAAACTTGATAGAGACCAACCCAAGGCACATTGCTACCAAGTTTGAAGTCAATCTGGATGACAGTTTTGGAGAAGTCGAAAATGTGAATTAGCATTAGAATGCCCATTGACTTACATAATAATCAATAGGAAAGGTGCATTTACCGATAAGTACCCCAATTTAAAAAAAATCATTAACAATCAGGAACCCACAGGAATCAGGAATCTTTTTATTTGACCAGAAAAAGTAAAATTTACATATCTTGTACATAAAACTGTAGTTAAAGAATCGGAACTAAACAATGAAAATCTACATGAAAAGGTCAGGGAGACACACGTTAAGACCTTTGATAGATCGCTTTCACGCGTGCCACCCTACATACATGTAAAGAAATAACGGTTATATAGAAAAGTGGTCAATATTACATGTTATTCTAAAAATGCTAGAGTTTGAATAATTTAATTTGAGTTACATATATAACAATTGGGGATGTTACAGGAATCTTCATACTGCATTATATATCTCTTCTTTACATAGTTTGAATAGCCAACATAACTATGTGTATATACCTTCTCTTTAATACTTTCGGGAGTTGAATTAAGAAGCAGTATTATTTCATGCCGTAAACATTTTGTAACAAAGACACGTTTTGTCCGAGTGACAAAAAATTGCTGTCATCTGATATTGTGATCATGTATTTGAAGAGTTGGTATGATTGGCATTCGACCAAAATAAAGAGGGAGCTGGTTGTTTTGAAATTTATAATAGAATTTTAAAATTTGCAATTTGTATAAATCTTCCAGCTTCAACAAGTTTCTAGTTTTGAATATAGGATCTGTGTGGGGATTATATTTACTATGATTTATAATTCGAATGGCCTTTTTTTGAAGTCTATTTAACCTATCAAGTTTATTCCCCCAGACAAGAAGGCAATATGTCAATCTAGAGAGAATCAGGGAATTATGGATTATTTGAAGTATATGTGAAGGAAGAAAATTTTTCAGTTTATTCATAATACCTATTGTCTGGGATATTTTTTATGAAACTTTTTGAATGTGATTATTCCAAGTTAAATGATTATCAAGTAATAAACCAAGAAAATTAACTTCATTTACACTTTTTATTGTGACATCATCAATATTTAATACAGGGATTGTTATGTCTCTTTGAGGCTTATGAAAGACCATAAACTTAGTTTTCCTTATGTTAAGAGATAATTTATTTACCTTTAGCCAGGTACTCACTTTTTTAAGTTCATTATAAATGAGCAGAGAGGCCTCATTATTTGATCCAGATAATAGAACAGGTCTAACAACAGTACACAAAGTAGTGTCATCTGCGTAGATGATAAATTGTAAAAGAGTGGATGCAGTAACGATGTCATTTATATAAATTAGGAAAAGTAGTGGACCTAATATAGATCCTTGGGGTACACCTGTATGTATAGTTTAGGATTCGGATTGAATTTGATCAAAAACCACAAATTGTTTTCTGTTTGTTAAACAACTTTTAAAAAGATTTAAGACAGTGTCCTTAATACCATAATATCTTAATTTATACAATGAAAGGTCATGATTTAATGTGTCAAATGCTTTAGAGAGGTCCATAAAAATACTAATTGGAACCCCTCCTTTATCCATATCTAGAATTATTCGATCAACAAATTCAAGAGCTGCAAGTTCTGTGCAATGATTTTCACGAAAGCCATATTAGCTTTCATATAATAGGTTTAAGTTTTTGAAGTAATCATAAATCTGATTATACATCACCCTTTCGAAAATTTTAGAAATGGCAGGCTGGACTGATATTGGCCTGTAATTATCAAGAATAGTTGGATCATCTTTTTTATAAATGGAACAACTTTGGCTATTTTTAAGTTATCAGGAAATATACCAGTCGTCAGTGACTGGTTAATTATAAATTCATAGTCGGTCATGACCAAAACTGTGTTTTGGTTTGAGCAGATTAATAATTTCCAATATTTTATCCTCCGTAACGAGGTCAAATTGAAAATTGTCAGGCACGGGGTTTCTCAAGTAACTTTTAAAGGAACAGTTATCAGGAACGGTAATTTGTGATGCTAAGTTTGGCCCAATGTCAACAAAATATTTATTAAAATTAATTGAAATTTGTGATTTATCCATCACATACTCATCATTTATAAGAAATGTATCAGGAAATTTTTGTTTCTTTTTGAGTCTGTTAAAAATATCATTTATAGTAAACCATGTATTTCTAATATCGTTTATATATTTGTTGAAGCAGGATTTGAAATAATTCTTTTTTGCTACAGGAATATTATTTTTCAAAATTCTATTATAGGTTTTTAAATTAGTTGACCGAATTTCATATTCATCACTACCATGTGGAACCTCTTTAAGAAGTTTAAACATTCGATCTCGACATGTTATGGAATGTATAATTCCTTGGGTTATCCAAGAATTCTTTTTATGCTCATGTTTTCTGTATTTTTTTTTTGTTTTAATAGGTAAATGGTTATTCATAGCTGAAGTAATAACATTTTGTAAAAGAGAATATAAGGCATTTGGATCAGTATTAAGATCCTGACTAAGATGCTCATATATATGTGAATCATGTATTTCCTTTATAAAATTATTTAAAGCGTTAGAATGTGACTCATAAGTCCGAACATATTTAGGTACGGATTCATACTTATTTTGAAAAGTATCCAAACAAATAAAATAAGGGAAGTGATCCGAGATTCTCGATATCAAAATACCAGAATTTGATCTTATTATATTAGAATCAGTTAGTTTCAATAGAAAATTATCAATGATTGTTCTTTTACGCTGAGAAAGCCTGGTCGGCAGGGTAATTTGTGGGAAGAAACTCATAGTAGGAATCATATAAAAAAACGACCAAAGATAGCTTTATCATGAATTTGCAATTGATCAATATTAAAATCTCCTACTATAATTACTTCATTTTTCAGTCGAAATATTTTCTGCAAAACCATAGTAAATTCATCAATGAACTTTTCATAGTTTTCTAGTAGATCACGAGGTGGTCTATATATATATTACCGATTACTAATTTTTATTATCATTATCTATATTTACTTCAATAAACTGTCCTTCATAAATATCAGACATTGGACACGCCTCTAACAAATTAAAGCTGAAACTGTCCTTTAAATAGATAGCTAAGCCACCTCGTGTAGTACACTTTTTTCCTTGAGAAATCATGGTATAACCATCCAGCTGTAATAATGATAATTCACTACTATCTTTAAGCCATGTCTCTTGCAGACATATGGCACTGGGCGAACAGTGATGTGCATCTAAATTTTGAACAAATACACAGTCAAAATGCTGAGACATGAATGAGATTGATTGGCTACCAGCCTGCCTCGGTTCCAAGCTAAGCCTTAGGCTGTGACGTCACCAAGATACACAAAATCCAACATGGCGGCCATGATATTAACTGGTATCACATACAAATAAGAAATTTGTAAAAAGTGGTACAAAAGATGTGTTATGATCTCTTACCTTTATATGTCCTCTTTCCACAGATTTAAATCCACATTATGGTATTATTCCAGTCTAATAAAAGGGCCATGGTAGTCCAATATGTCCATTTCATTTCTGATCTGTCAGCCATTGCTGACCCAAATATCCAGAAGTCATGTTCATGTAATTTGATCAAATTTTGTACAAGCAATGTGATGACAAAATATTTTGCCATCTACTGCAAAAATACTTTCCTGATGCAAGCAGTAAGGTTTAAGTCCAAATTAGAAAGAAATAATCTTGTGACCTGACTTTGAATTTCAACCTCTAAAATCCGCCATTTTGCAAAAAAATCCACGTTTTCTACAAAGCTGCACTTTTGTAACATGTGGTCTATTACCGGCAATTTGCACCAAAAATGCACCGCCAAAGCATACAGATCCATAATCCAATGGGGGTGGTGGGATAGTGAAAACCCTGTGTCCACCTTTCAGCCAAAAAGGAAGGAACCCCAAAATGACATATTTAGGGGGTAGGGCCCTTTGAATTTTGATCAAATCTGTACAATTTGCCCTAGAATGCTCAAATATATTTCTTTCACAACTTAAAATATCCGTAAGTATGAAACTTAGCCTAATCTATGTTATTACAGAAAATGTTTTATTTTATCAGTACATGTAGTTCTAAACCCCCATTACTTCTGATAAAATGGACTATTCTGTTATTCAAATTGGACCACTTGTATCTTGAAAATTTAACCCAATCCAGCCCAAATTTATACCCTCTTGAAAAGCATGAACACTTGTTGGTCAAGTTACAGCGTGAAAGGGTCATGGATCTGTTTTAAATTAAAATGCCAGAGCAGTATCTGGTTGGTGGGTGTTCCAAACAGGCATCTCTTGTGTCTTCAGTGGGGTATCGGGTGACAGGATGCTCGTAAAATGACCATTAATCGTAACCCAATAAATGCACTGACTGTTATATACAGTAAAACCTCTCTGACCGAACGCCTCCATATACCGAACACCTCTCTATACTGAACACCATTTCTTGGTCCCGAATGAATACTTCCAATGTTAGCAAACTTCCCTATACTGAACACCTCCCCTTATGGAACATTTTTTTCCGGTCCCAAGGGTGCTCGGTATAGGAAGGTTTTACTGTAAGTGGTAAATGACTTATCACATCTCTTTCATGTGATCCGCGAACACCTCAACACTCCCAAATAGCAGGGACTAAGATGTGCCCATGCGTCTTTGTTTACATAAACACTGTCCAGCAATGGAACCGAGAACGAGGCTGCTGATTTGACCCCTAATCTCGCATCTCATTAAACCCAGGTCAGCATCTCGACTGACAGTAAAACCTCTCTTACCGAACACCTCCATATACCGAACACCTCTCTATACTGAACACCATTTCTCAGTCCCAAATATATACTTTCAGTGCTATCAAACCTCCCTATACCGAACACCTCCCTATACTGAACACTTTTTTCCAGTTCCAAGGGTGTTCGGTATAGGGAGGTTTCACTGTACTTTTATCTCATCAAATTTAGCGTTAAGAGATTCGCAATTTAAACTTATTATTGAAAAATAATTTTGCATATTTTTAAATGTGTAATAAATTTGTCATTGTAATAGTAAGGAGATTGTTTAATCAATCTAGGTTGTAATGAATTTGGGTCATTTTCGTTGTGAGATGAATGTGTTTCAAGTAATTGAGACAGAGAGTTCACGTCAACTCCATCAAAAACATCTAAATTCTTATTAACATGTCATATTTGACAAAAGATCTTCGACATAAAGTTAACATATTCTCAAAAACCCTATAACACTCCGAATTGTATTGCTGAAAAAAGAAACACGCTTTTCCTGAAAACCATGTTATAATCTTCAAATGAAAACCGAAAACTTTGTTTGGATACCTAAACAAAGAAATAAAAAGAACTTTAGATTTTTCAAGATTTTCCCCCCTAAAAGAACAAAAAAATTCATGAAAAATCCTAAAATACTGGAGCGTGACCATTTAAACAAACTTTGTAGAGACCCACCGAAGCTATACTGCCACCAAGTTTGAAGTGCATCTGGCGGACAGTTTCGGAGAAGTAGTCAAAAATGTAATTGTGGACTGACGCATGGATGACAGACCACCCTATAAGCTCAGCTGACTGACAACACTTCATACAAATTCCAAAAGTCACTGGAGCATGACTATAAAGACCTACCCAAGGTACATCTCCACTATGTTCGAAGTGAATCTGTTTGATGGTTTTGGAGAAATAAAAAATCTATCTTACAACTGCAATTGTACTCAATGGGAATGTATGCATTGACCGGTAAACACCCAAATTGAAAACTTCATTAAAATCAGAAATCTGGAATATCATCCCCTACTGAACAAGCTAGTTTGACCCTTCTACAAGCTACATTTCTACCAAGCTTCAGAAGAATCTGAGAGATCTGAAGAAGCCCAAAACAGCTTTATAACAATAAAAAAATTGTAGCACCACCTGTCAAACACTAGCTCGTGTTTTGTATTTTTTCGTGTGATTTTTTTTATATATCTCCATGGTTTTTCTTTTTGTTGTTGTTGTACATGTGTCTTTGTAAACCCTGTAGTGTTATGGTACCGTATACATGGGTTAATAATGTATTCAGGGTAGGGTTCTTTAGTTTTTTCCCTTTTTTTTGCTTAGGTACTACTTTCCTTTTATATTATAATGTTGGTGATTCATTCGGGCTGCTATATATATACTGTTAGCAGGCGGCATGTGGATACAATCCCCATTTTTCAACGAGCCGAAGAGTTGTATCAAGGTTGAGAGAGTCGCGCGTTAGGGGCTTTGTCCCCGCACCTGCATATAATGTAATTAACAAGCGTCGAAGGAACTAACATTAGTAGAGACCTGTGTTTGTCAATTGCTATTTCATCGTGTTCGTTTTGAAATGTTTCAAATGCCAGTAACTTCGTAGTATTTATGGGCATCGTTCGTATGTTGCTTATAGGTACCAACATGGTGGGAGTTCTGTGCTTTACTGGGGTTGGATAGACCGTGCAATCCCGCAAAATAGCTTTGTAAGTATGCATTTAGTTTAAATGCTGGTTAAAAGCCATAAAACATGTAAAGAGTGTTGTAAAATCAGGTTATGTCAAGGTGTAAATGAAGTTGATAGCTTGTACAGGTTACGTATATGGAGTATATTGAATTGAGAAAAGAGTATTTAATATTGGTTATAAAGGGTTAATATTAAAGATATATATATATATATGTATCAAGGTAAAGATTCATGATGCATGAGCTAAAATTATTTACAGCGTATTTTCTGGTATGAATTGGTCAAAGGAACGGGCGACAAATATCCTTTCTTAGCACGTGCGCACGTCGTTAAGTCATTGTGTGCATTCTAGTATCAAGGGGTTAGCAACAATTCAGAGTGTAATTTCATGCCTAAAAGTAAGCTTTTCTTATAAATCTATGTAAAAAGGACTATTCTTATTTGTGCGACTTGAACATAAAAGTTTGGCATTTTTGGGTTTTAACAGTCGATATTTTTTTCCCGTGGTTTCAATGTGTTTTACGCTTTGTTCTCTTTAGTTACATATTTTGACAGCAGGTGTCGCTGTTGTTCAGCTTACTTTTATCACTGGCTTACTTTTTTCACTGGTTTTAATGGTTAGAAATTCTATTCAACTATGAATTATTTACCAAGAGCATAGATTATTGAAGTATTTGTTAAATGGTGAAATGTTTTTTGTTAAAACTTGGTATATTGTTTAAAAGAATATTGTATATGAAGTTATAGGTGAACAACTGTTAAAAATAATTACGATAGATGGTATATAAATTAAAAGTTATACCAAATGAGTAGTAAAGATGATTATATGTTGATTATATGTATATTGTTGCAGTATGTCTCTATGATGTCGCAGTGATGTCCTAGTGTCAATAAATGCCCATGGAGATTAAACGGTTCGAGTTGAGTCCTTCCTTCAGTCAAAGTGACACCACCTGGTGAACAAATACAGGTCCAGGGGACATCAGAAGTGTCCCAATGCAATTTTGAAGCAATTGGCTTCGCAATTTCAGAACAGATTTTTTTCAATTTTTCACCAAAAAGAACAAATTTAAATAAATAAATAGTCAAATCATTAGAGCATGGCCATTTGAACAAAGCTGGTAGAGAACCACCCAAAGCTACATCCCCACCAAGTTGAAAGTGAATCTGGTTGACAGTTTTGAAGAAGACAAACAAGTTACTTACCATTGCAATCTCCATCAAAGGGCACTGTAATCAATCAGAATTAATATATGCATCAACCAATGATATGGAATATAATAACCTAGTGAACAAGTTAGTTTGACCCTTCCATAAGCCACGTTCCACTGGGTATCAGAAGAATTTAAGAGACACTTTTGAAGAAGATATCAAAAATAGCTTTAACACACACATATTTGTTTAAAAAAATAGAAAATAATCATAGCCCACCATCTAAACAAATTAGGTCTAGAGGTCTCCAGAATTATCCCTATAAACAGACAAACACTTTCTTTAAATTCAAAAATCACGGGATCATGACCAGTTGAACAAAATTGGTAGAGATCCATCCAAGGCACATCCCAACCAAGTTTGAAGTGAATCTAGTTGACTGTTTCGGAAAAGAATAAGTCAAAAACATGAATAACCATTGCCATCCCAATTGAAATGCATGGTAATCAATGAGAATGTATGCATTAACAGATAAATACGCAAATAGAAAAAGCTGCTAAAAACTCAGAGATGTGAAATATCATCTCCTAGTGAACAATTTTAATAGTTTGACCCTTCCACAAGCTACATTAACCCCTGTAAAAAGGTAAGTGGAATCCCACTGGGATGCCAGTGAGCAGTGTGATCACACCCCTATTAAGTGAAAAAAAACGATACTGAGGCATAAGTTTCCCAGTTTAATGTCCATATATTTGAGTATTTTTCACTAGTAGTATGTTTGTTTGTTTTTCTTCCCATTTTGAAATCACAAAATTGAAGTTGTACATGTAATTGAATCTGTTGTAACCTATGTTTTATTCGGTTATCTGTTAGTATTTTTAACTAACAAACATTTGTCCTGTATCTGCTGTTTAGTGTTCTTATGTGCATTGGGCTCAAGTTCTTGTTATGGTCCTTGCTTGACTGATTAGTCCCAAAAAGACTGCATGGGCCCCCAACACAAAAAGGGATGAAACACTGATGATCGTAGACTGACTATAGCAATTATACAACAAGAGGTCTGTGTGAACAGCCCATGCTCAGCTGACCTAGACATTCATCACACTTGCAGCTCTATGAACTGGGGGAAAGGATCAAGGTCACCCATGTTCTGAGTAAGTCTGACCTTTGTAGAAGAACACTAACATGTGCAACATCAAGGTTCAAGTAATCCTCAACTTATAGTGAAGTGTAAAATTCATGTATGTACGTTGCACTGTGACCCCAGAAACAAGGTCAAGGTCCCTGGGAGAGAGTCAATGTATAATATCAAAGCAATTGGGTGAGCGGTTTCAGAGGAGAAGAGTTTTTAAAAAAACAAAAATAGTCATAAAAAATCCAAAAATCAATCGACCATGACCATTTAAACAAACTTGGTAGACATCCAACAAGGCACATCCCCACCAAGTTTGAAGTAAATCTGGCCAAAATTATTTAAGTTATAACCATTACAAGAAATTCCCAAATTAAACTTTCCTGTTAAAACTTTTGTGAAGATTTTTGAAAAAAAAAATCATAAAAAAATCCAAATATCATTGGAACATGACCATTGGAACAAACCTGGTAGACACCCACCCAAGGTACATCCCCACCAAGTTTGAAGTTAATCTGGATGACAGTTTTGGAGAAGAAGTCGAAAATGTGAATTAGCATTAGAATGCTCATTGACTTCCATAGTAATCTATAGGAAAGCTGCATTGACTGATAAGTACCCAAATTGAAAAAATCGTTAAAAATCAGGAATCTGCAGCATTGCCTCCTAGTGAACAGCTTTGTTTGACCCTTCAACAAGAAACATATCCACCACGCTTCAGCTTAATCTGATTGCCGGTTCTGGAGAAGAAGTCAAAAATAGCTATAACACACAAAAATTTAGAAAAAATTAGAAAAAAATTGCAGCGCCACCTGGGGGACAAATTAAGAACTATGAGTCTCAAGGAGTGTTCCAGTGTGATATCAAAGCAATTGAGTGAGCGGTTTCGGAGAAGAAAATTCTTTAAGATTTGTCCCAAAAAAGAACAAAAAAAATCATTAAAATTCCAAAATCACTAGAGCATGACCATTTGAACAAACTTGGTAGAAACCCACCCAAGGTACCTTGCCATCAAGTTTGAAGTTAATCTGAAGGCCGGTTTTGGAGAAGAAGTCGAAAATGTGAATTAGCATTAAAATGCCCATTGACTTCCATAGTAATCAATAGGAAAGCTGCATTGACCGATAAGTACCCGAATTGAAAAAATCATTAAAAATCAGGAATCCGCAGAATTCCCACATAGTGAACAATTTTGTTTGACCCTTCTACAAGAAACATATCCACCTTGTTTCAGCTGAATCTGAGTGACAGTTCTGGAGAAGAAGTAAAAAATAGCTTTAACACACAAAAAAATTTTAAAGATTAGAAAAAAATTGCAGCGCCACCTGATGAACAAATTAGGAACTATGAGTCCCAGGGAGTGTTCCTGTGTGATATCAAAGCAATTGGGTAACTGGTTTCAGAGAAGAAGATTTTTTTAAGATTTGAAAACAAAAAAATTCATTAAAAATCCAAAAATCACTGGACCATGACCATTTGAACAAACTTGGTAGACATCCACCGAAGGCACATCCCCACCAAGTTTGAAGTGGATCTGGCTGACGGACGAGAGAAGAAGTCAAAAAAGTGAATTGTGGACAGATGGACGACGGATGACGCACAACAGACCCTAACAAAAGCTCACCTGACTGACAAGTCAGCTGAGCTAAAAACTATGAATGTATTGTAAGCAAGAGCATAATCATTTCATTTCAAGCAAAAATATGAAAATATACATGTAATTTAATTAATGATTTCAATGCCTTAGTCATTATATATACTGCTGGGTGTGACGTGTTAATGACAGAAGTACCAAGCTACATGTACAATACTCTCTGGAATTCCACCGAAACTTAACCTGTGATACTTTTGTATGTGTGTGCATACATGTGAGTATATATACAGGCATGCAATTCATTCATGCAATTTATGTGTATGTGTTTAGTTATGATGGGTTTTACAAATAAGGAATATGAATTAAACATGCATGATATTATATGTTCACACCCTCAACCTTTCACTGTGTTTGAAATGGTTCCTGCATCATTTCAAATTTTCCATTAGGATCTCACTGGGATTTCAGTGAACTTATTATTGTTCGATTTTATAAAGTATAAATTTGAGTTGGTTTTTTTTTCGAAACAAGATTTTGTCTCCGCAAAAAAAGATATTCACAATATAGGTAAACACTATCATTCTGGATTGCATAACAAGAGATAAAATGACAATTAACTTCCACATCATTTATTTTTTGAAATCATTGTGTATCATTAGTTTTGAGACCTTACAAGTGAATCATTAGACTTGAGGTCTATTGCATGTGGCAGTTGTTCATACATTTGTCTGACCTCTGGCCTGAGATGGATGCAGGATTTGTGTATATTTTATGGGTCCAGTGGAATCCCAACGATTTTTTTCACTGGGGGACTTTTTTTAGCTTTGTTGGGTATCCCAGTGGAAGAACCTGACAGGATCCCAGCAGAAATTTCAGTGGAATTCCCTGCGGAACACCAAAAATTGTATTGGCTTCTTCCACTGCTATCCCCCAGATTTTTTTCACCAGGAAATTTCCACTGAGTTTCTGGATAATCCCAGCGATAGTTTTGGAGAAGCGGCAAATAGCTTTAACACACAAAAATTTGTTAAAATTAAAATAGAAAAAAATGCAGCACAGCCTGCTGAACAAATTAAGGTCTAAAGGTCCTCAGAAATGTCCCTATGTTATTTAAAAGCATTGGCTATGCAGTTCTGGAAAAGGTTTATCATAATAAGATTTTGGTTAAAATTGAACAAAAAAAAAATCTTTAAAATGTAAAAAAATCAATAGAACATGACCATTTGAATAAACTTGGTAGAGACCCACCAAAACTACATCCCCAAAAATTGGAAGAGAATATGGTCTGTGGTTTTGGAGAAGTCAAAACGTGAAACCAGAATGGACTGACGGACAGATGAGCACCCATCATATAAGCCCAGCTGACTGACATGTCAACTGAGCTAAAAAACTGGAAAGAAAAGACACAGATAAGAAGGACAGACTCATGTCTAGGCCAGAATAACAGTAAAACAACATGTACATAATGTTTAGTGACTGCACTCACAGACTTCAAGGTTCATTGTGTGCATTATATTTCCAGCCCCGTTAGAAGCGATACACTGATATCTTCCTGCGTCCTCTGCCCTTGCCTTTTTCAACTGCAGAGAGCCATCTGCCTTTATGGTCACCCTGATCTCATTGCCGGTTAACTGCTTGTCATCCTTGTACCAGGTAATGTTGGGGGTGGGGGTTCCAGTGGCACGGCATGCCAGCACCACAGGGTAGGTCTCTTTGAATGTGACATTTGCCATGGACTCCAGTATAGTTGGAGGCTCTAGAACATACCAATGTGACACCAGTTGTGCAACAGGACTGACCACACACTCCGACTTAGAGTTAGACTTGATAAGATGTCAAAATTTACACATGCCATTAAACTTCAAATGTACATTCTTACATAATAGAGATATTAGTTTATCCCCTGGCAAAACATATTACAGTATAGTCTAAGGATTCTAGAATGACATTGCATAACATGTGTCCTTCAGCAATTTTGTGTGAAGGATGACCCATTAAATTGTTTTAACATTTAACAAATTAAATATTATTCATTTTTTGCTAGAAAAGAAAAAAATATTGTTAGGTATAGAATGCTGTTGAGTACAAAGTATATTGTGTCGTATTTACATCCAGGACACTTATTCTCATTGCAAGTGCAGAAATGAAAATAGTACTGGTCCAACAACATAATAATAGTTAGTCAGTATGGACTTCTTGCTGCATCTCACTCCTTGAATCTTTCTGGGAATGAAGTTCATTTGTTCCTTCAATGGTGTTCACTAGCTCTCTCAAGAAACAGATTCCTTATTTGGACTGCATCTGTGTTTTTTTTTTGGTTTTTTTTGGGGGGGGGTTGTCCAAATTTGAAGACTTCATCTTCCTGCATGCTAGGCCGTTTTGAGCATTTTTATCACAAAGCACTGAAACCCTTCAGAGAATATAATAAAAACAGTCACATCATTCATCACAACAATGTCTTCCAAATTAGTATGCAATTTTATCAAACTAACATTTGTAAAATACCAGAGCCTCAAAATCCTTGCATAATTTAAGATACTATATTACCAGAAAATTTATACTCCAGGTCAATCTGACAAATGTACGGTTTTCAATTTTGCACTTTTCAACATCCTATCTTACAAAAATATGGCTAAGACAGGGCAAGTGAACGCTGTGGCTAATGATGTTATAAGAAAAACGTTCGACTAGTTTCGTTGCGATCTGCAACTCATCAGGAACTGTTGGGAACACTGTGAAAGGCCTATATTTATACCGTGGGGTAACAGATCCGTTGCTACGTATGCACGTGTATTGTGATAGCGTAGCTGCGGATTCTTAGTGGATGAAAAAATTGGTTTCCACGGTAGGATTTGATTCAAAGAATTTTGAATCTGCTTGGGTTTTCATTGGTTGAAAACCTAGGCTCCACACCACTGGGTCAGTGGGTTCAAAATGGATTTGGGCTTGAATGGTCACTGTAAACATTTTACAGTGGGGGCCCTGAATAGGGGCTAAGGAATGTGTGAAGGCACATTTCCAGAAGTGAATTCCAGTGTTTCCAAAGAATTGCCACTCGTGTGGCAATGTGAGTGTACATAATATTATGGAGAGGGGAGCTCTGACAACAAAAATTTTTTTTTTTTTTTTTTTTATCTTACAAAGTTTCATTGAAACTAACTCTGTGAAATTTACACTTGTATTGTAATTGTCTTTTTGTCCACAACCACTTGCTAGTAGTCATTAACCTATTTCGCAGTCTGAACTCATACTCTCCATAAGCTAATCTAATGTGCCAGTTACTGCTTCATTACATGAATGGTTTATCAGCCCAAGTAAACAATTTATTACCATTGACCATCAAGTTGAAGTCTCTGGTGGCCACACCCGCAGTGTTTGTCACTATACACTGGTAGCTTCCTGTATGTGACTTCAGTGAAACAGGAATAATCAGCGAGCCATTCGCGTTCATCTTGCACTTGGTGGTGTGGTCAAACACGATTTCCTTCTGGCCCTTCATCCATTTGGTCGATGGTCGGGGGTCTCCTGTACTCTCACAGTCCAGTGTAGAGGAATCCCTCGCTATGACAGAAATGTCTGTGGGACCCTTGCTGGTGATACGGGGAGGCACTGCGGCAGAAAACAGAACTAGAGTGTGGCGTCATTTAAAGATGGCACAAAAGGACACCTCTGCACCCCCTACCTAGCTAAATTTCTATGAAAAGTACAATGGAATTCATGACCATGAAAATAAATGTATGGCCATGAATACCAATTAATTCACAGTCATGAATTTGAGTATATTGTTGGATGTGATGTGCGTGGCTACCCTTACCATGATATAGCGGTCTGCTCCAACCAAAGCAGTCCACTGTATTAGCACTTCTTTATTGCTTTTATAGAAGCAGTCAACACAACTTTTCTGAAAGTAGCCAGCTTACTTGTTAGCTGTATTCCCAGCTTTCTCAGAAGCTGTATACACTGCTTCTCTGAAAGCACACAAGTTACTTTAAAGCAGGACTGTTGCTTTTCTTAAAGCAGTCTGCTTACACTAAGTTGTACTCACTCCTTTAACAGAAGCTGCATCAACTGCTTCTCTCAAAGCAGAGAACTTATTTCAAGGGAAGAATGCTGCTTCTGATGAAGCAGTGTGAACATAGAAAATATTTTGAGGCCACAATGCTGCTTTATTGCTGCTTCTGGAACTTCAATGATTTTGAAATAGTCCTGCATCACTGTATTACCGCTTCCTGGACTTCGTTATGTTTTATTCATGCATGCATGCAGTCTAAACCAAGAAGGTATTCACATATGAACATATATCACTTTATGCTGTTATAGCACTACATTAAATGGATGTTTATTGATAAGGTTACATCCAACACTTATTAAACTATATGTATAGTCTTTGTTGGCAGTTTTACAAGCTTCCCAGAGGCAGTCAGTCTTCTTATCCAGTGTGGGTGGGGTGGGAGATGTAGATTGTAAATGAGATGAACATCACAGAAATAAACACAATCTTCCCAACCGAAAAAATATACCCCCCCCCCCCCATCCATCCAGCAGTCTAGTGTGGCTGAAATCCCTGTTTTATACATGACAAAGGGTCTCTTTTCCCTTAAGTTGGATAGGATGGCCAAACAGCATCTGTAAGCATTCAGAGCCAGGGTGTCAAGGAACACAGTATCAGCTATACCTATTGCTACCAGTTAGCTTTATGCATTGCCTGACATGACCAGGGCAAATGACTGTTGATACAGGCACATCTGGAGAAACTTGAGAGCCTGCTGGAATGGGGGGGGGGGGGGGGGGACAAGACAAAGCCAGCCTGGCATAAGAGGGTGAAAAGAATTCCAACATGCATATCTAAATGATGATGAAGTTAAATTAAGCAATTAATTTTAGTAGTAATTGATTGCATTAATCTATGATATCAAACATTTGCTACCCAGTGTCACTAAAGCTTAAATTAGCCATGGAGTAGTGTACGAAACAGTGGGGGGGAGCCACAAATGGTATCTCTATTGGTTCATTTTGGCGGTTATTTCAGTTATTTTAAGCCTGGCTCAGGACTATATGTGGGTCAGCATCATTTTACAATCATTTTTGTCCATTGAGTTGCGGCTGTTTGCAAAAGTCAGCAGTATGCTAAGTCTGGTGGAGTGGCAGGACAATGGATGACCAGGTCGTGGTTTTACTACAAACCCCCACACCAGGCAAGAAAGGAGCTTGACCCCTACAAAGTTGGGGAAACTTTTTCTTCCATTCAAGGGCTGCCCTGGGAAAGAATTTGAGGCAGTTACACTAGTTGGCAACATGTGGTAAGTGTTCCTGTTTTCCAAGCTTGAATATCTGTGTGTATGTGCTGATCAAATGATATATTCTAAACTGAACAACTATGTAAGATTCTAAATATCTCATGAGTGCCAGGGGCTAAATTCAATGCAAGCTAGAACAGATGTGAAAAATTTGAAAATGGTACACATATTTGTTTCAAGTATCCAAACTGCACTGGTAATGTTCGAGCCAGAAGCTGTGCATGCAAACATTTACATGTATATGTATTATAATCTTATAATTCACAATGTACAGTACCCTAAACTTGTTATTTTTCTTTTCTTTTTTGTTTATAAACAGAGCCTTATTAATAATAATAGAATGAAAATTCATCAATCAATATTCTATATGTCTTAGTTCAAGATCAATTTATAACTGAGAGTATGGGGTTGATCAAGAAATTATTTCTATCCTCCTGGCACCCTGCTCTGGTAAGATTATGAGATAAGTTAAGGTTTGACATGCATTTTCATTCATGTGAGATATACCTTTAAAATGACCAATTATATGGTTTCTAGGAACTAGGTACCATGGAGGAACTGCAGGCATTGCAGAAACATTTGAAAGAGAGAGGGTTGAAGGAAAACTGCAGGAAGATGGCTGGTCAGGTTAACTTTAATAATATTTCTACATGTACATCATATAATCCCCAATGTAACATGACACACATATGTGCATATGTACTGGTATATTTCTAATAATTGCAGGGTAGACAATCAGGATCCATTTAAATCAAATACTTAGCATACATGTATATAATGAAAAGAAAAATGTACAAGCAAAAACTTATTTAAAAGAAACATGGGGAACATAACTAAATTCAAGGTTCTTATCTTCTGATAATAATTAGTGTGGGCATTATTGATTTGATATACATGTCCACAACATGGGAGTGTTAGCTTATCATTGTATGTTCAAAGTGTAATGCTTGTTTTTCAACTTTCTTTGCTTCTCCAATTTCAGCCTACTGTGTGGAGAATATTCAGTGGCTCAGGTCCATGCTGAAGGAATTGCTGTGTTCTCTTGCAGCAGTTCTGCCACAACAAAGGCCAAAAAGAAGTAGACGAAGATGCCATCTCCCTGTAGCTAAGACCAACTTATCAACTTATGAGCAACAAAGAACTGTCAGTTAATATAATAGATAATGTGGTTGACCTTGAAGTGCTTTTCAAGGTCACTAGAGTTGTGCAATGGATATTTTTCAACATTTTCCGAGTATGATATAGGCTGTAGCGCATGTAAAATTGATGATGCAAACTCGGATATTTGATGGAAGTGATGGAAACACAAAGTTTGTAATTATGGTAATTAAATGTGGCTTTTAACTGACAAACATTTGTTTGTATTTTCTAATAATTTTTGTGTCTAACCTTCAATGTCTGTAAGTAGACAATCTGCAGACATTGTTGATGAAGTTCCCTTTGCCCCCTATACAGAAATTGGGCCATTGCTGATTTTTCTGTCTTGTACTGGTACTCAGAGTAGGAAGCCTAAGGGGGCAGTAGTCAATATCACTGTATACATACGAACAGGATTTTTCCCAGTGGCCAACACTTGCTGCCATACATTCTTTCTTCTGTTAGAATTGATTAACTATTTTTTTCAGAGTTTGCAGATATGTCAGTCCTGGGTTCTCTTCTGTGCTTCCAAGATATGGGTCTTTCATTCAGTTACATGAATGTTGCACCTCACATCTTCTCAACATCATATCATTTCTGATGGTGCTTTTCTGGGATTGCAGAAACAGAATGGCTGAATGACCTTCATACCGCCAAATTCAGCAGATTGTAAGAGAATAGATGCTGAATTTGGTGGTAATAATGCATACAGTATACTTGACCCCCACCCCCACAAATCTAACATTTTGACCAATTAAATGTTGTCCAAAGACACATTTTAGGGTCTCAGACAGTAGGTGCAAACCCATGGAAATCATTATGCTTTCATTTGAACAGCTGTATGCATGCTTTATAGGCGCTACTTACAAAGTGGTTATATTGGCAGTACCATGTATTAAATACTGCTTTTTTTTAGCAATGTAGTAATGCAGTGCCGCTGTATGGGTGCTTAAGAGCTGCTTCTTACAAAGCAGTTACATGGAGAAACCCATGTTAGGTACACCACTTTACAGCAGCTGTATTACTGCTATGCCAGAAGCAGTAACACTACTTTATAGCAGCTTTAGAGCTGCTTCTGAAAAAGCAGTTGCATGGAATAACCCATGTAAGGTATACTGCTTCTCAGCAGCTGTGATGCTGCTCCGCCATAAGCAGTAATACTGCTT
Organism: Hermodice carunculata; assembly: GCA_964020975.1. Classification (NCBI taxonomy): domain Eukaryota; kingdom Metazoa; phylum Annelida; class Polychaeta; order Eunicida; family Amphinomidae; genus Hermodice; species Hermodice carunculata. The sequence continues at coordinate 57,725,347 of OZ026625.1, forward strand.
TATGGTTGCTTTATAGCTGCTCCCTACAAAGCAGTTACATAGAGAACTCCATGTTATGAATGCCACTTTTCAGCAGCTGTATGATCGCTTTTATGGAAGCAGCTATAAAGCAACAATAAACCGTAGCCAAATATTTAAATGAGCACAGCTTTTCAGCCGCTTTAGTGCAGCTTCAGTGAAAGGGGTACTGCTTCTCAGAAGCTGTATTGTTGCTTTGTACGAAGCAGGGTTGCTGCTTTGTGAAAAGCTGCATTATCCCTTTGTAGAAAGCAGTATGTCAACTTTCTTATAAGCGGCATCACTTCTCAGTTGCTTTATTGCTGCTTTGCAGATAGCAGTGTACAGCTTTCCATGTCTGCTTTATTATTGCTTCTGCATTGCTGTATTACTGCTATATCATGGTAAGGGTATGAAAAGTAATTCACAGCCATTAATACTAATTAACAGTCATGAATTTCAGTATATTGTTTGATAATGTGATATATATGGCCATGAATATTAATTCACTGCCATAGATACTAATTCACTGTCATGAATTTCAGAACAGCATATGATGATGTGATATTCATGGCAATTGATATCAATTTATGACCAGAGTATTGATTGATCAATATCTATACTAGAAAATTCATTTCCACAAATACTAATTGATGGCCATGAATAGTTCATTTTTAAACTAGAAAAGTGTCCAAAGGATACGGATGCCCCCACCTGGCATTGCCCCCATCAGCATTAAAAAGTGTAGCATGTAGTTGGTGTAAGACTTCAAACATACAGTGGTCCCTGTCTTGAGAGACAGGCCCTAGGGCAGGTCAAAATGTGGTCTTTCAAAACAGGTGGTCTCTCATTAGAGGTATAATTACATGGAAAAGATTGCACAGTGTTCTAAGAGAGTGGTCTTAAAAAGATATGTGGTCTCTCATTGGAGGGGTCTCTAAAGACAGATACCACTGTATTGTGAAAATCGCCACATGGACAATTAATATACACACAACTTTTCATATATTGATTGATATTTCTATCAAATTTCATGGCTATACCTGAGATGATTCATCAGCTACACATGGCCCAAGTTTGACAAGAACCAATACTCTTTTTCCTAGAATTGTCATTTTCACTAAGTTAATTAATGATTATCAACATAGGATAATTAACCCAAGAGACAAAAAAAAAACAGGGATAAATCTTCAGATATTGATTATGCTGCTTTAAAGTTTCATAGCTGTACCTCAAACATTTTGTGGAACACAGACACAAGTTTGACATGAGCCAAGTTTTCACTGAATTGACATTTTCACAAAGTTAATTAGTGAAAAATGAACAGAGGTTAATTAACCCTAGAGACAAAAAAAAAAAAAAACGCTACATGCACATCTTCATATATTGATTAATTATTCTATCAGGTTCCATCGCTGTATATAAAAAACTTAGCACTTGAGACGTGCACAACACAAATCTGACAAACCTAATGTTTAATCAACATTTTCATTAATTAATGATTAACTAGCATGGGATAATAAAACCAACAGCCAAACAAAACCCAAGGTGCACATCTGTATATGTTCATTTATGTTCCCACCACATTTCATGGGTGTAACTCAAATACTTTTTGAGATACGTGCGACACAAATGTGACAAGTCTAACATCAAATCAACATTTTCCCACAGTTAATTGATGATTAATTAGCATCAGATAGTTAATCGAAGGGAGAAACAAAACCCCAGGTGTACACTTTCATGTACTGATAGTTGCTGGCACAAAGTTTCATGGTTGAACCTCAAATACTTTTTGAGATACATGCAACACAAATGTGACAAATCTAACATCAAATCAATATTTTCCCTAGGTTAATTAATGATTATTTAACACAAGAAAATTAATCAAAGGGAGAAACAAAACATCAGGTATACACTTTGATATATTGATAGAAGTTTCCCCAAAGTTACATGGTTGAAGCTCAAATACCTTTTGAGATACATGCAACACAAATGTGACCTCTCACTTTGTTTGAAACGGGCCTTGCATCACTTCAAATTTTCCAAGAGGATCCCACTGGGATTCCAGTGAACTTGAAAATATTTGATTATGTCAAATATAAATTGAGTTTATTTTTTTTAAAACAGGCTTTTGTAACCATGAAAAAATCTTAAAAATCTTAAAGACAAAAAACTGCTTTTATTGTGTATCGCAAGTTCTGAGACCTTATAAGCAAATCAATAGGCTTGATGTATGTTGCATGCAGATTTTTGCTCATGGAACTGTCTAACCTGTATCCTGACAAGGATGCAGGATTTGTGTTAAGTTTATGAGTTCAGTGGAATCCCAATGATTATTTTTCAGGGAGGGCAGGAGACTTCTTTATAATTTCATTGGGAATCCCAAAAGAAATAATCCTACTGGATTCTGTCAAATTAGAGTAGAAATTCCACCAGGATTCCAATTAAATGGGACCCAAAAAAATCCCATAGGACTATTCCCCGGGATGCCACTGAATTTTTTCACAAAGACATTCCACTGAGTTTTAAAAGAATCTACAGGACACCTTTAAAGAAGTTGAAAATAGCCTTAACACATAAATATCTGTTAAAAATACGGAAAAAAACTGTAGCACCACCTGTCAACTAAACCAACGTCTAGGGGTCCTGAAAAGTGTCTCTATATGCAATTTCAAAGCAATTGGATTGGGGCTACACAAAGACGAAGGTGGTTTTAATAGGAACCTGGTCCATCATAAGATGCATCTCTGACAAAAATTTGGTAAAGCTCTGGTAAATATTTTTTTGAGATATGCCAGTAATGTTGTCAGGGTTGATGCCACTCAGACGGCCTTCAAATAAATACATTAAAAGTTTCATATGCGGTTTAAAAATAATCAAAGGAAGCTGGTTTTCAATATAAACCTGGTTCATTATATCTTCTGTGAAAAACTTTTGGTAATGCTACAGTCAATATTTTTTTGAGATATTATGGTAATGTCGTCCCCTTGTGCGCCACTCAGATGGTCTTGAAATAAATACATTGAAAATTTCATAAAAAGTTTCAAAATAATAAGAGGAAGCTGGTTTTCAACAGGAACTTGGTCCATTTAAAGGTGTATCTCTGACAAAATTTGGTACAGCTACAGTGAATATTTTTTCAAATATCTTGCTAACGTAGACAAGACGGTCGGACAAGGCATGGGAAGGCAATAGATTCTGGCACTTTATGTGCCGAACGTAAAAACTGAACCATGCCCATACTCCTAGTGAAAAAAATGAGTGGGATTCCACTGTCATCACAGTGGGAATCCCAGAGGAAGAACCCTATGGGACCTTTTTTATCCCACTGGAATATTGGTGAATCCTGTAGGATTCTTCCACTGAGATTCCCATTCGATATCCCAGTGGAATTTCCATAACTAAAATGATGCATACAGTTGGCAAGGTACAAGTATGTGTATCGTTGGTATGTGGAGACATATTGAAAATAATGCAGGCTTACATGTGCAAATCTGGGAAATTTATTACAATATTCATATTTGTCAGTAATACTTCCCTATCCGCTACATTCGGTATGATCTCTATGAGATTGTATCTACTCCAAAATTTCATCCTATCAGAAAACACTTCTCCATTATATATTCCTTGGACTCAAGAACAGTTGCTCCCTCCATGAGTTGACCCTGGTGCCAATTACTTGACATCCAATATGGACCAGTCATATCAGTATTTCATGGCAGACTAACCTCAAAATGATCTGATGTGGAGTCAGCTGGGTGGGCTTTTGGCTATTGGACAATGAATTATAATGAATTTCCCAAATTGATGTCACAATACATTACATATCCACTACATCTGGCAAATTTATTGACCAAATTGGTGGGTGAGTGGGGGGGGGGACATTCAGACTTCAGGACAGAACAACACTCCCCTCGAAAGAACAGATCCCTTAAGGACAGGTAAGACACCAAAAATAAATCCCACTTTAATCAATCCTAGCTCAAAATGTCTTTGCGTTAGGATAACAAATCATATAAGTGTGTAATTGTCTTATTCCAAAGAATTTATATGTCCCATATTTAGGTGTCTGAGATGTTAATTGTTGAATAAACAATTGAAAGTTGACCGCAAAGCATCCACCCCATAAATGTCAATATAAGTCACTAATTATCAGTGATAAAATCATAATTACACTTGCATCTTAGTCCTTACATATTGGCAACAAAAAAACGACCCTGCAATTTTTATGTTTGGTTTAGGTTATCTGCTATCCATCTTCAAAGTTTGACGTTTCGATTTTTCCTTTGATTAACAGGATGATCATTTTCTTCATTTCATAGAAAAAGAACGAAGCAAAATTTTGAAAATTGCTGAATAGTTTTTGCAGTTCAGACATTACAGAATCAAAAGTTATTAACCAGATTAAGTTTCGCCCACCCATTTTCTTGGAATAACCATTCTAAGGTGGGGTTCTCCTCCTATTATCCTTTCTGAGAAAACTAGCTTTAAAGGCCTTTGATGTTGATCATTTGTCTCTGAAACAATACCGTTTGCTCAAGTTGAGCTGATATTTGTACAAAACGTAGTAAACATAGTCCCTTAACATTTGGTGAGGTTGTCAATCAATTCTTGGACAATCACATGAATAAAAGAGCCTTTGAAGTATCAAAACATTATTCAGCGATCTGTCATGCAGTGACAGCAACAATCGTGTTTCAAAGTGTGACCTCATGGAGGCGGCCCTTCGGGTCCCGTGACCTCAAGCCTGCCAACGAAAGTTGTGTTGCCTTGCTTCGGTAGGGCGGCCTACGACCGCTCGTGGTCAGTGGACGGATGGCAGGTTTTGTCTTCCGCCCCCTACCTCTTCATCCCGTTTGTAGGGATTGTCTTTTATTGTATTTACTCCTATCTGTATACTTTATGTAGTTAGCTTGTTAGACTTGTCTGTACACTTTACTTACTTAGCTTGTCATTATTTTGTTGTTATTTTCTCAATGTGTTTCATTTCTGTTTCCAACCTGAGTTTTGTATTGCTATTTTGTGTTTTCTTTTCTGTTCATGTTTATGCTTATTTTGATGTGTTTATTTGTACTTTTATTTCATCATCCCTGGGTTTCGATAAAATATTATTATGTACGTGGGTATTGTTGAATCAAGATAACCATAAAGTAAACCACTAAGGCTATGATATTTTCGCATGTTTGCATCTTTTCTCTGCCCACAAACATACTTTCGGCATGCTGCCTGATTTCGCGGTGCTGCCGTGATACCACCCTCCTTTTGCCATGAGCTCTTGCTACCTGTAGCCATGAGACAGACTGATAAGTATGACTGATGGGTGGCATTGTTCTGTTTGGCGGCTGAAAACCAAAAGAATGACACATGTACGTTCGGATATCCACATACCTGTGTGGTTTTTGGCGTTTTTTCTCATATTTCTACTTCAGTGAAAGCTTCAAATTTTGACAACTAATAGAAAGGGCATTCATCTTGTAAAAACCATTAAAATCTCAAAATCGGCCATGCAATGGTTTTTGGTGTCTTACCTGTCCTTAAAGGGACGCACTTTACTGCATCAATATGAAAAACCAGCCCTACCCCACCCCCAAGGAAAAGTGCACTCAGAGGATTCTGAAAAAAATCATGACTTACACATTGAGGGTGTAGATATACTTTTAAGCACAAGAAGCTGTTCCTCAACATAGGACAGCTAGGTCCCCCCCCCCCCAAAAAAAAAAATTAATGAAAGTATTGTGTGATCTCCACTGGCATGCCATTATTAAGCCAGTAAACGCAACCTGTTGAAGAGCATCCCAGGAGGAAGCAATGGCCCTGGCCTCATGAGATATTGTCTCATCTGGCACAACTCTCGGTGCTCCAGGCTTTTGTCTGCCACAACAAAGGCCAATTTGATTGCCTTGGTAACCCAGCTGCAAGAGACTGGTACTATTAGCACAGATTCCTGGAGAATCCAAGGAAATCACAGCTGCCTTTTTCTTCAAAGTAAGGAATAGCTGACATCTACCTTTCCTAATAGGATTTGTTCTTTTGAAATAGAACTTATAAATGTACTTTAATTGAGCACAGCGATCTGTCGGGAGCCTGCCATGTGATAGGGACTCTAACTGAGCACAGCGATCTGTTGGGAGCCTGCCATGTGTCAGGTACTCCAACTGAGCACAGCGATCTGTCAGGAGCATGCCAGTCAAAGTTTGCAGACAAGGCCTTCTTAAAACCCCACAAAGGCAGTAATCAGTTGATCAGGAGCATGCATGTGTCTTACTCAAAAGAGCAAAGGGTTTACCTTTCAAAATATATATACTTCCACAAAGTGAATAAATGTGAATTTGTTTCAAGCCAATACTGCAAAAGTGATTTGAAGATGTTTTGTTTAACAAATCGTCAATAAGTTACTTAAAGACATTACTGATCAGTGAATTATTGGTGAATGATTCACTTTTGCTTTTCATTTGGGTACCTCTGTGCGAGCCTATGTTCTGGGTTTTTTGACTGACAGCTTTGAAAAAGCTGAAAATGTAATTCTGGATGGACAGAATAGGATGATGTATCAAGACCCGTCACATGAGCTCTGCTGACTGACCAGTCAGCTTAGCTAGCACATTGGGCACTCACTGCATGCATGTCAAAGAACAATGAAACATTTAACAGATATATATCAGAGTGCATGGAGAAGGTGAAAGCAATCAACATTTTCTTAGTGACTTGTAATATGTGAATTTAAGCACAAATGTGTAAATGTGGTAATCTTGTAGATTCACTAATCGTGCTAACAGGGACTTACCGTCTGGTTTTAAATACAGTCGTGCCACAGTATGACGCTTATGGGGGTCCCAGAAGTCAGCAATGTAACATCCTTCATCGGAGTTCTTGAGGTTGTGGATTATGAGGTCACTTTCCCCTTTGACACCATTGAAGCTGCAGGCATGTTAAGAAGCACTGTATTCATATGTTCATTCAAACATTGAAGATCAAGTTTCTAATCAAGGAGAACTTATAAAAAAATTGACAGCAATGAGCAATGACATAGATCCATTGGTCTAATGCTCTGCTGCATGAAATAGGATGACCATTACATGAAAAAAGAGGACTGTCCTGTGCTCAGCCGACCTTACATGCACAGACTGCAGTCATCCTGTGAACTATATCAAGGTCACCTCTGTTTCAGACCATGATCATTGTTGCTAAAATGTACATTCCCCTGCCAATCGTAAAAAAAAATGCAGAAAAATCAGCAACCATGTACCTGGTGAACAAAGTAAGGTCTAGGGGCCCCCGGCCAGAAGTGTCCCTATGCAATTTCAAAGAAACTCACTGGGAAGTTTCCAAGAAGATTTTTTAACATTTTCTCAAAAAATCACCAAAAGTCGTTAACAAGAGGGCTGTGTGAACAGCCCATGCTCAGCTGACCTAGAGATTCATCACACTTGTGGTTCTGTGAACTTAAGATAAGACAAAATAGGTATACACTTATCAAATTAAGGTACATCCCTACCAAGTGTGACACAAATCTGTCCCAAATGTTTAAGTTATAACCATTACAAGAAATTCCCATGTTAAACTTTCATAATAAAACTTTTAAAAAAATTTTCCCCAAAATTATAAAAAGTCCCAAAATTTGTGGAGCATGACCATTCGAACAAATTTGGTAGAGACCCATCCAAGGTACATTGCCACCAAGTTTGAAGTCAATCTGACAGAAAATTTCTTCGGAGAAGTCCAAAATGTTAAACCGCATTAGAAGGCCTGTTGACTTACACACTAATCTATAGGAAAGGTGCATTTACCAATAAGTACCCAATTGATAAAATTATTCAAAATAAAAAATTCACAGTAGTACCACCTGGTGAACATCTTTGTTTGACCTTTTCATGAGGAATACATCCACCAAGATGCAGCTTAATCTGAGTGACTTTTCTGCAGAAGTCAAAAATAGCGAAAATAAACAAACAAACAAAAAATCATAAAAAATAAAATAAAAATTGCAGCACCACCTGGCAAACAAATTAAGCACTAGGAGTCTCTAAAAGTGTCCCTTTGCAACCAAGATTGAGGTGACCAAAATATCAGTGATCATGAGCAAAGTCATTCACTACACATACACCTCAATGGATAAATCATCATCGTAATATTAAAGATAATCATGTTGTATTTCCCATGAGTATAAAAAATAAAAGTATATTAATGAAAAGTACAAGTACAAGATACAAATTTCAATGGATCCTTCTCCTCCCAGTTCAACTGAATTCAATTTTTACATGTATCCCATTGAGTTTGCTGGTTGAGAGGAGTACAGAGCGTTTGCCAGCGTTTGCCAGCGTTAGCCGGCATTAGTCGTCGTTAGTCGGCATTTCACAGCGTTTGCCGGCGTTGAAAGGGTGTCAAATGCTGGCAAAAGCTGACTAACGCTGGCAAACACCGACTAATGCTGGCAAACGCCAACCAACGCTGGCTAAAGCCGAGCCCCAAAAGGCTTAATTGGATTTTGGCGTTTGCCAGCGTTAGTCGGCGTTTCCCGGCGTTTGTAATGCCGGCAAACGCCGTCTCACGCTGGCAAGCGCTGTGTAACGCCGGGAACCGCCCTGAAACGCCAAAACTCACCCACTATCGCCGAAACAAGTTACTAGTGATACATGTAGTAATCTTTAGGTGCATTACCGATATGTAACCGAAATGAAAAAAAATCGTTAAAAATCAGGAATCCGCAGTAGTGCCACCTTATGAACAAAATTATTTGACCCTTTCACAAAGAACATACCCACCAAGTTTCACATCTGAGTAACAGTTCTTGAGAAAAAGTGAAAAATAGCAAAAGCACACAAAAATCCTCAAAAAATTGAAAAAAAATTGCAGCACCACCTGGTGAACGAATTAAAACCTAAGAATCTCTACGAGTGTTCCTGTGTGATATCAAACTAATTGCGGTAGCAGTTTCGAAAAGGTTATTTTCAGTGAATTTACCTCCCCTCCCCCCCCCCCCCCCACAAAAATTTCATAAAAAATCCAAAAATCATTGAAGCATGACCACTTGAACAACCTGGTAGAGACCTACCCAAGGTACATTGCCAACAAGTTTGAAGTCAATCTGGAAGACAGTTTCGGAGAAGTCAAAAATGTGAATTTGCATTAGAATGCCCATTGACTTTAATAGGAAAGGTGTATTAACCTATTTTACAGTACATCATTCCCTATGAACTTTTGAAACAAAACAACATTTATATCTGTTGACTAGGTATTTCATTTTGACATTCACACTTATATTCTCTCTTCATATTTATATCAGATCACAAAAACCACAACTAATTATCATCGATGAACAGAACCAAAAGCCGATCGGTGACCAAAAACCCCTCAGCCAAGACGGACAGACAGACAGACGAACGGACACGCAGGTGACGACAATACCCCTCCGGCAGGTCAGGATTACTTCTGTTTGACCTAATGACAAAGCTTTGGTGCAAATGCAATGAGCAGAGATATCATAGCAAGGCCATTTTTCTTCGATTGCAGCACTGTGACCTAAACATGTGACCCAGTGACTTAGTTTTCACTAGGTGTCTGAGGTATCCTTAGGACCAACTGTCATAAATAATTGGTGCAACTACAATGAGTAATTCAATATATGAAGATATCATGGTATGGCCAGTTTTCTTCAATGCAGCATTGTGACCTTAATATGTGACCTAGTGACCTAGTTTTTAATAGGTGTCTGAGGCATCCTTAGGACCAACTGTCATAAATAATTGAAGGAGCTACACTCAATATTTTTTTAGATATTGTATGAATGCCATCTTTTTTATCTAGTACTGTAACCTAAATATGTGACCTGGTGACCTACTTTTCGACCGGCACCTGGAGCACCTCAATGGTCCCTGTGATAAAAATTTGGTCTTTGTAAAGTGAGTATCTTTGGAGATATAGCTTTAACAAGGCATGGACTGATGGTTCCACGGATGGACACGTAGGTGACGACAATACCGCTCCAGCCTATATAGGCCGAGGGGTAAAAACAACTAACAATCACAGTAAATATTTATATGGAAGAATCCTAACCTGATGGACATATTATCCTTTCTTTGTTTCCAAGGTCCATTTAGGTTCAGATTGTCATTTGCAACATCATATCGCAACACCATCCCAAAAGATCCGAGTGGAATTTCCTGACAGGGACTTGCAGTATCTATCAACACCGGCTGTGCTTTGAGAAGGATGAAATGGTCTATGTTGGTATCAGGTGGACTGGAAGTCACTCTCAAGTGTGCTGATTTGCCCACTACAGTGTCACCAATTGTCAAAAGTGTAAGCTCCGGTTCTTGAACTGTTCCAACAGCTGCAAGTAACGCATACAATTCATTTCTGATGACTAACATCACCAACAGAATCATATCCCAGAGACAGGGTTCCTCCAGCTGTCAGCAAACCAAATTTGTCTTAATTTTCATTTCAGGCTTCTCAAGACCAATGTTCAAACAAATTTAAGCCTAAGACTACTGTCCAACAATTTTTGCTATCTTTATACATGTATCTGTAAAACAGTAAACAATGAATCAGACCCTTTCAAGATATGGAGACACATTTTCAATACATGTACATTTAATATCTTGAAAAGGTCTTGAAGATGCAAAATTCCAAATAAGGCTTTTGAAGATAATTTTTCAAAATCATGTATAAACTAGCTATATATATATATATATATATATATGTATATATATATATATATATATATATATATATATATATATATATATATATATATATATATACATACATACATTACATATATATATATATATAGGTGGAGCCAGATGATAATTATGTATTCAAATATGAAATACATTTGTGTCAAGTACCAACATATTCAGTTTAAATATGATACACAGAACTAAAAATTCTCACAAACTCACTCTGATTCAAACAATTTGTACTGTAAGTGTCCTTATTTTCAACTATTTACCAAGTATACTGTACAGCTAGGTTGCCACAACTATAAAGAAATCTGCTTTATATCAGTTTCTTGAACACTTATTTAAACAAGACACTGCTTCATATCGATGGACCGGTCAGCTTGTCTCATACATCACTGTATCTAGACATGTCTTCACATAGTTATTGATAAATGGTGTGAAAATATGAATGATGATTTCACGACAGGACTTGTATTCTTAATGTAAACAATTTATATGACTGATATTTTCCAACATGCAAATCATGCATCTATGAACATGTTTGCTGATAATGTACCTTTTTCTATACTGGAAAAACTCTTTCAAGAAGTTCAAACAAAATTACAAAATCAAGTGAATTTGGTAGGTAAATGGTATGATTTGAGTAAGTTATCATTACCATGATTAAGGTGGCAGGAAGGATAGCTCTTTGAAAAATAAATGGCTTTCAAAAACATCCCATAATGATGTTCACATTTCTAACTAGTGACAAGGTGATATACACATCATCAACACTGAGTCCATTCAAGTCATGCTAGGTAATAATGGTTGTAGATGATGGGATTAAGGATCCTCCACATGTACAATTATGGCAGTTTCTAGGAAACTGTTGGGACGAAGACGGTGATTTTTGTGGCATTTTAATCTGCAGACTAAATATTGCAAAAGATTATCAGCGAATTTTTTGGGATTTGCTGTCCCACAATGTGTTAACAAAGCCATTGAAAGGCCTTGTCTTTGAAGTTTCTTAAAAGGCCAGGTCTCTGGTTGTAAACATTACCATACATGTAAACATACCTGCACATGCTGTAATTAGGTACAAAGCCATGAAAAATCTTAGGAAATGTGACACGATAGTCCTTGGCAAACCAAAATGTGTTACATTTTCTCCTCTCAGCTTCCCTGATTCCATGTCATTCTCGAGTCCCAAATCTGCCTGTTCCACTGCTCGGGCAACAGGAACATCCTATGGGACAAAAGATATAACAGCTAGGTTAAACACTTGAAACATTTGAGAAAGATCCACCTTGGATCTTTCTATTAGGGTGAACGATGGGCTTGGGGCAGTTTAACATTGGAAAAAGTTGAAGAAAAGTGATAGTTCCTAGTAAAAAAAAGTTCTAATTGGACTAGTTATGAACCACAAGATTTATGTTTGAGAATTTTCTAGTTTAATTAGGAAACTGAATGGACTTTAAACCATGCTAGGTGTCTCCTTGTGATACAACACATTGTCATTGCATCCCTGACAATACCCCACGGGTCACATTAAGCTTGCGTCCTGCGTCATAGACGCAAAAAATAAAGAAATGATGCCTGGAAATTGATAAAACATTGTCATTTTGCGTCTCTGTGGACGCACGCAAAAAAAAAAGCGGTGCATTTTTGAAAGATACAACTGCAAAAATTACCCCAAGCAGCCACGCAGTTTTGTATCGACCATTATCAATCTCATGATTATTTATTATACTGATGGAATCCTCTGATGTTCGTCTTTCTATGTAACAAGCTCTCTTATTTGCTAAGAAAAAATATTCTTGGGGTATCCCTCCAAAAATTTGCCACAATGGGAACGGATGGACGTCACTCCACCTCATTATAAATGCTGAGAGCACTTCCAGGGTCCTCATAGGGTGGATTTGATCACGTACCACTCACTGTCCAATCAAATTCGTTGTTCCCCATGTGCTTGTCTCATGTCCGCAATGTTGGGAAGGTACAAGTCGTATTACGCAAAGATTATTGGACTAAGATGTTAAATTTTCAAATCATATTTTCACCAAGCAGACTTCCATCGCAAAAAATCTAGACCCAGATAAAGGCACGAGTGAAAATTCATTACGGACGGCAAGGAAAATACGCAGATTAGTCATCGCAAGGTTACACGTGGACGAAGTGAAATTTTGCATTAGCCGGCCTGACAGTGTAACTGTAACACGATGTTGTTCATCACTGTCTCCGATGGGTCACGTGGCTATTGGTGTTTTTTTAAACAAAATTTGGTTGTTTTGATTTCATTGAAATGTTTGAATGGAACAAATCTGTATGACAGAACAAGATAGGAATTCAAACAATTTATGATTGAAGGCCGGAAAAATGTATAGCGGAAAACCATGCCTGGGTGCATGCCCGTGACAGGCTGTGTCCACTCGCTTGTGTGTTGCACGGCTTGTAGGCCTACCATGTTGCTTGGTGAAAAATGTGACCGCACTTAAGATAAGACTCTTAACACTGCCTACGGTATCAAATTTTTAAGGTATATTGAAGTAGAAAGTGCACAGAAATATAAATCATATGATTTCTGACAATTTCATCACGTGGAATCAATCGCAAAAATAACAGAGCCCAGGCATGTTCAATCACGCATGCCATTTGTTGTGCAAGCGAGTTTAAAAACTGTCCGGTGGCACACGGTGTACAACACCGGATCCTGGCACAGTGGCAGCGTGCTAGGGGTTAAGCCCCATTCACAACCATTTTTTGGTAGACCAGGGATGTGCTATAGACTTAGTCATAATAGCAGGTTCCTGGGTAGATTGAATCCATCTTTGGTACCGTTAATAACTTTTAGACCCTTTTACATCAAGGTGGCATATTGGTAACTTTTTATTCAATCTTAAATTTTATAATAATGAGTTACCTACGTGAGCATACAGACCCTATGTTATGTTCGTTTCTAGGCTTAAGTTACCTGCATGTTTCATTTATTTATCATTGTGATATATGTTAATGATGCCAAATAAAATCAATTAACAAATTACAACAAATGAAGTCCAGTTTGCACAATTTCAGACTGGACCCATCGATTCAGTTCATGGACGCACTATTTTTCCTGAAAATGGAGAAAGATGGGTCCAACGGGCCCATACTGAAAAATCCTAAATGTGACCCCTGTACCCAGAAAGAACTTTCCCCTTAAAGCACATGGTTACATATTAAATACTATGATGCAGGTACAGGGTTCCCTCTTTGCAGGACCTGTATTTTCATATGACGTGGTTGGTCCTTTGGCTTTTGCTGAAGGACTGTTCCTCTTACTTCTATCTTCAGTGTCTCTTCATAACAAGACAGTTTTGCTGTATAATGGTCTGCTACACCGACCCTTTCATGAGCATCATAATGGTGGAGCACTTCCAGGAAAATGTGATTTTGTGTGGTCAAGTCTGAATTGAAAAATTCCTGTTAGAGCTGTGGAGTAGGAGTACATGTTGTCTTGATCTTACTGAAGTTTAACTCATGGATATGTGGCTATTTTTTCCATCATGAAATTGATCCCAATTCGAAGCAGAAAATGGAATTAATATGTTTTTTATCCAATACGCTTGTTGAATTCCGATAAACAGCTGGAAATGGAGAATCTGCGCAGATACAGACCCCACTTCTCTGGTGCTTCATACTTTTCATTCTGTAGAAACAAGACTGATCTTGGCTCAAACTCAGAGTGAAGTTTCTGTTTGAGCTGATCTTGCAAAAATTAATGGCTGCTAATAATATTCTTCAGGCCTTTTGCAACAGTGAGTTCTCCCTGGAACACCATATAGTTTCTATCTGCCACCCCACAAGTCATGAGGAGGTACATGCATACATATGTATAGCCCTCCACCTGTGTCCTCACTTCAGATTTCAGACCAAACCCTGGCATGTTCAGGTTTGATTTTTGAATAAATCTGTGTCGTCAACACTTGCATTAAGTGAGACCCAGTGGTACGTGGTGTATTCTAAACAGCCTCTGTCTAAGCTGTTTGTGCATCAGTTATACTGCCAGGCACAATTTAAGATACACGATACATAATGTACTCATCTTTTACTCTGCATGTATATTCTTTAAGAAGGCTGATCAAACTTATCACACACAACAAATTCAAGACACAGGCATGGACACACACAGATGCAGGCTATTGGAATACCATCTTGGGCCTCAGGGCCAACAAGGACCATGATGATGATGATGATCATCATCATCATCATCATTATTTTGTTGTTGTTAATGTGTGTGATTGATGTCCTTTGAAAAGTGATTCTCGTTCTAATATAATGATAAAAATCAACCCTTGTCATACTTACTTATGACAAGGGTTCATTTTTACCTTATTCATGCAGCAAACAGGCTGCTTTAAACCAAGACCAAGAACTGCATCCACTTTAATGTCCCCTTCATGATGTGCTTAATTTATGCTTAAAAAACAGCGACATCACACAAGATTTATTTCCATGCAGGGGGCCTATCAAACAAGGACATGTACAGAGAGTGAGCTTTCTCTTTTTACATATGAACCAAGTAATTAGTAGCTACCCATGGTTTTAATTCATCTTATCTGATCAATAATATATACAAACACTGACAATTGCTAATCATCAACCTGCAGTTTGATTAGAAGCCAATGGCGGTCACAAGGAAAGTGAATTACTCATGGTGGTATTTTGTCACAGTGCAAAGTAATAAAACTCCCTTACTTGATGAAAAACACCATCATAGACAAGATCTTGTCGCCCCTCATTGATGGCCATAGCTTCTCAATGGTGATAGCCTGTAAATTCACAAATGTATAAATATTATTTTATACTCAATAACATATTAATTAGAAATGCACATTTTTATACAAAATCAAAATAAAAAATTTTGTCCTACTCTTCCTCTTTCATTTTTTTCTTTTACTTTTCTCACAATTCCCTAGTACATCATATTTATCCAGTCCCTTCAATAAACAAAGAGGATTGAGACAGTCCAGTGCTCAGCTGATCTACAAAGATATTTACAAGCCAGTGTGTCAGAATTGCTATCCCTATTGTACAGTAACGATGCTAATATATACATATACCCTTTCCAATATGTGCTATGTTAATAGTTTGTCAAAAAACAAAAAAATGGCAGCAACCCCTTGTAGTGAAAAAAAACTAGGTGGAGATCAAGTCTAGGTACAGTCCCACTAAGTTTCAAGAGAATACAATGCACAGTTTGGGTGAAGTTTAAAAAGCAAAACCAAATAAATACAGTTGAAACTATGCAAGTCCAATGCAATTGGACAGGGAATTTTGCGAAAAATATTTTAAGATTTTACCAAAAAATGGACAACAAAAACAACAAAACATTCATGAAAAATATAAAAGTCACTGAAGCATGAATATTTATCTGTCCAAGCTACATCCCATCACAGTTTGAAGTGAATCTGGATGACAGCTGTGGACAAGAAGTCGAAAATGTGAATAACCATTGCAATGCCAACAAATTTACATGGCAATCAATGGGAATGCACGTATCAACTTACAAGTTCCCAAATTGAAAAATTTGTTCAAAATCAGGGATCCTGAGTATCACCATCTGGTGAATAACTTATTTTACATTTACAGTTGCATTTCTACCAAACTTCAGAAAAATTTGTGTGACACTTTTGGAGAAGTCAAAAATAGGAAAAAGTCATGAAAATTTACAACAAGAGGACTGTGCTCAGCTGACCTTGCATGCACAGACTGTGAATTTCCATTGCAATTCCCATTGTCTTACATGGCAATCAATAGAAATGCATGCGCTAACTGAGAAGCACTCAAACTGAAAAATTTGTTTAAATTAACAGATCTAGATCATCATCACCCAGTGGGAAACAAACTTTTTTGCCAGACTGTATGCAGTCTAGCATTGTTTTTGTTTGATGGATTATGACCTCCGCATTCAATGATACCACTTACAGTTTTATAGTTCTTTGTCAAAGATACAGTGCCAAAAATTCCAATTCAGCCCATTCGCAAATTTTGGTACTCCATGGCACACATTTTCCATATATTTTCAATAAAAATACATCGTGTTTTACACATATCTTTCCTATATTAATGGTAATTTCAGCCACTACATGAAAGCTATGTACAGCATCCATGTTTGTTTGACCATGCCCAGAACATACACATGTAATCCCGCGCACACGTCCGATTAGTTCGTAATCCCATTGGCCCTGTGAATGGTCTCCCTTTTTATACCAGTCAAGTCTGGTTCCTATTTAAAAGAAAATTTGTTTACCCCTCCAACAAGCTACATTTCCATCAAGTTTCAGAACAATCAGAGTAATGCTTTTGGACAAACAGTCAAAAATAGCAGAACCCCACAAAAATTCATACAAAATTAGAAAAAAAATAGTGCCACCCATCTGGACAAATTAAGGTTTAGGGATCTCAAGAAGTCTCCCTACATAATTTCAAAGCAATATTTGCTCAATTTAATGTTTGGTAGATTTTGCTAAAAAATGAACAAACATATTCATAACAACTCCAAAAATCAAAGGAGCATGGCCATTTAAAAAAATTCAGTAGAGACCCATCTGAGGAACATCACCATCATTTTGAAGTTAATCTGGTTGACAGTTTTGGAGAAGTCATGCATGCATTAACTGACAGGTACCCAAACTAAAAAAAAAATGTTAAAAGTCAGCAATCAAGAGTATCACGCAGCATTTCCACAAGTGTCAGAACAATGTAAGTCACAGGTTTGGAGAAGTCGAAAATGAAGAAAACCCACAAAAATTAAAAAAAAAAAAAATGCAGTGCCACCTGTTGAACAAACTAAGGCCTCAGGGTCACCAGAAGTATCCCCATGCAATTTTGAACCAATTGGCCTGGCTATTTCAGACAAGAAGATTTTCAAGGATTTTTGTTAAAAAAGTAAACTACATAGATATGTAAACAACCCATGCTCAGCTGACCTAAGCTTGTTCACAAAATCAAAATTGCAACTGAATACACGTGTTGAGCTGTAACTGAGTGCATGTGACATTTAGAAGTATTTCTAGTAATCAATAGGAAAGGTGCATTGACCAATAAGTACCCAAGTTGAAAAAAAATCATCAAAACTCCGAAATCCATAGCAGTGCCACCTGGTGACCATTTTTGTTTGAGCCTTTAACAAGGAACACATCCACCAAGTTTCAGCATAAGTAACAGTTCTGCAGAAGTCAAAAATAGGGAAAGCACACCAAAAAAAAAAAAAAAAATGACAAAAATGACAAAAATTGCAGCACCACCTGGTGAACAAATTAAGAACTAGGAGTCCCTAGGAGTGTTCCCGTGTGATATCAAAACTATTTGGAGAACGGTTTCAGAGAAGATTTTTGAAGATTTGCCAACCCCCCCCCCCCCTCCAAAAAAAAAATAATAAAATAAAAATCCCCACATCACTGGAAAGTGTCCATGTGAGCAAACTTGGTAAAGTCTACCCAAGGTACATTGACACCAAGTTCGAAGTGTATCTGGAAGCTGGTTTTGCAGAAGAAGTCAAAAATGTAAATAAGCATTGGAAAGCCCATTGACTTACATAATAATAGAAAAGATGCATTTACCAATAAGTATCCGAATTGGCAAAAATGTTAAACATTAGAAATCCACAGCAGTGCCACCTGGTGAAATCTTTATTTGACCCTTTCAAAAGGAACATATCCCTAAAGTGTCTGGTTAATCTGAGTGATGGTTCTGGAGAAGAAGCGGAATGAAGTGAAAACACACAAAAAATTCATTGAAAATAGAAAAAAAATGCAGCACCACCTGATGAACAAATTAAGAACTACGTGTCCGTAGGAGTGTTCCTCTGTGATATCAAATAAATTGGGAGAGCAGTTTCAGCAAAAAAGATTTTTTGAAGATTTGTCAAAAAAAAAATAATATAAAACAAGAGGCCTGTGTGAACAGGCCATGCTCAGCTGACTTAGAAATTGATGACACTAGTGGCAATGTGGTATTGGGAAGAAGTTCAAGGTCATCCACAGTGGAGCCAGTTATGTCAATTAACTGTCCTTCAGCATCTGAGTGTGAATGTTAATACCATGCAGAGTCAACATGTTGGCATGTAATTGAACCTTTGACTTTGCCCTTCTCTGACACTGATGACCTCGCACTTGGTAAAGTCAAACAGCTGAGACTATGACTACTCGGCACACAGGCAGTGCAGTGACATGAGTAATCGCCTCAACTGATCACTGGCTGTGGCCTTGCTTTTGTAAGTAACATAGGAAGCTTACGCCAAGCCAGAACTGAACGAGACAATAGGAGAGGTCAGAATTATCAACATTGTGTGTATTTGGTGAAATAGCTAACCCAATACACAAAAATGCTGGAGGTGGAGTTGCGTATTCCCATTGAATTACATGTTTACAATGGTAAGTAATGGGAATACACAGCTCCAGCCCTTGTGCAGTGCAAGAACCTCTACTGGAACCCACATGAACCTTCTGATGCTGATGTTGTCTATTACCTTTGTGCGGTGGCATGAATCTGTCCATGGCCTAGGCCTACAGTTTTCACTGGGAGCAGAAGGCCTGTCTTTGCCTCTTGTAATGTTCAATTAATTGTGCATGGAGGGTGGGTCGAATGTTGGGCCAACATTCACATTATGGATAATTATCTATGGATAATTAATTGAACAGTTCAAGCCTGTGACATAGACGCTCGAAAAAGTTGTCTTATATTTAACAAGACAACTCTTTGGTCCAGAAAGTGTTAGTTAAATGAAAATAGAGCATTAGGAGATCGAAGGGAAAACGACGCAAATATGATACAAGTAATTGGAGGTTTCACATACATGTACTTTCTTGTACCAGGCATGTGAGACGCAAATTGTCATTTCTGCTTTAAGTTATGTGAGGGATTTTGCAAAATTGGTAAAATTTTGAAATGGGTGCTTCAAATAGGTGTATTTTGGTGGATTGTACTATGTATAAATGTTTACAACAGTACAAAGTTGTATATCTATTGTGAGGACAGATAGATAATAGATATACTTTTAATTTCAAGAAGTTATTTTCTGAATTCAGTGGATCTGCTTAAGTCTCAGATGCATAAAAAAATCTTGTATCGTGTGTACCAGTATACATGTTACTTCTCAAAAATACATGCTATATCTCAAAAAAAAAAAAACTCCATCCTCTTCCATATCTGAAAAGAAAATCATAACATTTAGTATATACATACAGTAGCACAAAAATGTCTATTCATAGATTTGTTTTAGTCTTTCAACAAGGAACATTTCCACAAAGTTAGAGAAAAATCTGAATGACACTTTAAGACAAGTCACACACTTTTTTGCATAAAATATAGCAAAAATGCACAAAAATTATAAAACAATAAAAACAAGAGGGCTATGTGAACAGCCCGTGCCTCAGCTGATCTTGACATTCATCAGACTTGCAGCTCTATGAACTTGGGAAAGGATCAAGGACACCATGCTCTGAATAAGTCTGAACTTTATAGAAGAACACTTACATGTGCAACATCAAAGTTCAAGTAGTTCTCAAGTTATAATGAAGAGTAAAATTCATGTATGTTGCAGTGTGACCCCACAAATGAGGTCAAGGTCATTCATGTACTGTCTCAGCATGACCTTCATACAGAATAATTAACATGTGTAGCTAACTCAAAACAGATCTCAAGTTATCAAGTAAACAGTAAATTTCGTGTCAGTTGTCCTGTGAATTAGCATTAGGATGCCCATTGACTTGCACAGTAATCAATAGGAAAGCTGCATTGAACGATAAGTACCCGAATTGAAAATCCTTGAAAATCAGAAATCCAAAGCAGTGCCACCTAGTAAACAACTGTATGACCCTTCCACAACAACAAATCCATCACATTTCAGCTGAATCTGAAGGACGGTTCTGAGAACAAGTGAAAAATAGCAAACCATACAAAAAATTCATCAAAAAATTGCAGTGCCACCTGGTGAACAAATTGGGAACTAGGCGTTCCCGAGAGTGTCTATGTACGATATCAAAGCAATTGGGTGAGCGGTTTCAGAGGAGAAGAATTTTGAAGGTTTGCCCCAAAAAAGAATAAAAAAATTCATAAAAAATCCAAAAATCAATAGCGCGGGACCATTTGAAGTCACTTGGTAGAGATCCACCCAAGGCACATCCCCACTAAGTTTGAAGTAAATCTGGTCAATATTATTAAAGTTATGACCATTACAAGAAATTCCCATGTTAAACTTTCCTATTGAAACTTTTGTAGATATTTTTGAAAAAAAATCATAAAAAAATCCAAAATTCATTGAAACATGACCATTGGAACAAACCTGGTAGACACCCACCCAAGGTACATTGCCACAAAGTTTGAAGTAAATCTGGATGACAGTTTTGGAGAAGATGTCAAAAATGTAAATTAGCATTAGAATGCCCATTGACTTACATGGTAATCAATAGGAAAGGTGCATTTAACGCAAAGGAGCCGAATTGAAAAAAATCATTAAAAATCAGGAATCTGCAGCATTCCCACATAGCGAACAACTTTGTTTGGCCCTTCCATAAGGAACATATCCACCATGTGTCAGCTTAATCTGAGTAATGGTTCTGGAGAAGAAGTCAAAAATTGCTATAACACACAAAAATTCATAAAAAATTAGAAAAAAACTGCAGCGCAACCTGGTGAACAAATTAACAACAAGGAGTCCCTAGGTGTCTTCCTGTGTGATATCAAAGCAATTCGGTAAGCAGTTTCTTCGGAGAAGATTTTTTAAGATTTGTCCAAAAAAAAAGAACAAAAAAATTCATTAAAAATCCAAAAATCACTGGAGCATGACCATTTGGACCAAACTGGTAGAAACCCACCCAAGGTACCTTGCCACCAAGTTTGAAGTTAATCTGGATGACGGTTTTGGAGAAGAAGTGGAAAATGTGAATTAGCATTAGAATGCCCATTGACTTCCATAGTAATCAATTGAAAAGCTGCATTGACCGACAAGTACCCGAATTGAAAAACGCGTTAAAAATCAGGAATCCGCAGCATTCCCACATAGTGAACAACTTTGTTTGACCCTTCTACAAGGAACATATCCACTATGTTTCAGCTTAATCTGAGAGACGGTTCTGGAGAAGAAGTTGAAAATAGCTATAACACACACAAAAAAAAAAAAAATCATAAAAAATTAGAAAAAAAAATTGCAGCACCACCTGGTGAACAAATTAAGAACTAGGAGTCCCAGGGAGTGTTCCTATGTGATATCAAAGCAATCGGGTGAGCATTTCGGAGAAGAAGATTTTTTAAGATTTACCCAAAAAAGAACAAAAAAATTCATTAAAAATCTAAAGATTACTGGACCGTGACCATTTGAACAAACTTGGTAGAGACCCACCCAAGGCATATCTCCACCAAGTTTGAAGTGGTCCTGGCCGAAGGTTTTTGAGAAGAAGTCGAAAATGTTAATTGTGGACAATGGACGGACGGACGACCGACGGACGACAGACCCTCACAAAACCTCAGCTGCCTGACAAGTCAGCTGAGGTAAAAATTGCAGCACCAATTTACTGTCTGAGTCTAACCCTCATAAGTTCAAGATCTTCCACATATTGTGTGTCTGTCCTCAGCAGCTGGAGGACCACCATCACGAACAATATCCCAGCCAGTATATACAATTTCGAAGCAATTGGCCAAGTGGTTTCACAGAAGAAGATTTTTTAAGATTTCCCCAAAAAATGAACAAAAAAATTCATAAAAAATCTAAAAATCACTGGACAGTGACCAAACTTGGTACAGACCCACCAAAGACACATCCCCACCAAGTTTCAAGTGAATTTGACTGACGGTTTTGGAGAAGAAGTCAAAAACATGAATTACCGCAGCAATCCCCATTCACTTAGTGTACATAGTAATCAATACAAATGTATGCATTGGCCGCTAAGTACCCGAATTGAAAAAATCTTTAAAAATCAGGGATCCAAAGCAATGCCACCTTGGGAACAAACTTGTGTGACCCTTCTAGAAGGAACATTTACACCATGTTTCAGCATAATCTGAGTGACGGTTTTGGAGAATAAGTTGAAAATGGCAAAAACACAAAAAATTCATGAAAAAATAGAAAAAAATTGCAGCGCCACCTGATGAACAATTTAAGATCCAGGGGTCTCGAGAAGTGTCCCTATGCAATTTTGAAGCAATTGGCCAAGTGGTTTCGAAGAATAAAATTTTTTAAGATTTCCCCCAAAATGAACAAAAAAATTCATAAAAAATCCAAAAATCACTATACCATGACCATTTGAACAAACTTGGTAGAGATCTACCAAAGGCACATCCCCACCAAGTTTGAAGTGAATCTGGCTTGTGGTTTTAGAGAAGAAGCCGAAAATGTGGATTGTGGACAACAGACAACGGACGACGGATGCCTAACCATCACATAAGCTCAGCTGACTGACAAGTCAGCTGAGCTAAAAATCTAAATCACTGGAGCATGACCATTTGAACAAACTTGGTACAAACCCACCCAAGGTACAACACCACCAAGGTTTAGATGAATCTGGCTGACAGTTTTGGTGTAGAAGTCGAAAAATGTGAATTGTGAATGGAAGAATTGACAACTGAGCCTCCTGAAGCTCAGCAAATTCCAAATTTTAATGGAGCATGACCATTTGAACAAACTTGGCAGAGACCTACCTAAGGTACATCCCAACCAAGCTGGAAGTGAATCTGGTTGACGATTTTGGAGAAATATTTAAAAATGTGTCTTACCATAGCAATCTCATTTGATTTGCATTGTCATCAATGGGAATGTATGTATTACCCAGTAAGTGCTCAAATTGTGAAAAATAAGGATCCAGAATATCGATGACCACATGGTGAACAAATTTGTTTAACCCTCCCACAATTTACATTTCCACCAAGTTTCAGAAAAATATTAGTGATTATTTTGAAGATGTTGCAAATAGCAAAAACATGCAAAAGTTTGATAAAAATAGAAACAAAAGGACTATGACAGTCCTGTGCTCAGTTGGTCTTACATGCACAGATCGAAGTGGTCCTGTGAACTTTGATATCAAGATCATCTCTATTTCAGACCATAATCACTGTTGCTAACATTTATACATATCACCTTGCCAATCGTAAAAAATACAGAAAAATCAAAGTACCACCTGTTGAACAAAATTAAGGTCTACGGGTCCCCAGATATATCCCTATTCAATTTCAAAGCAATTGGCTGGGCTGTTTCTGAGACTTTTTTAACATTTTACCCCCCCCCCCAAAAAAAAAACAAACAAAAAGCAAAAACAAAATTCATTAAAAACCCACAATTCACTGAACCATGACCATTTGAACAAAATAGGTGGAGACCCACCAAGGTACATGCCCACCAAGTTTCAATTGAATCTGCTTGATGGTTTTGGATAAGTCAAAAATGTAAATTTCCATTGTAATCCCCTTTCAATGATACAGTGGTCCCCCTCTTATAAGGCCACCCCAAATGCACCAGAAATGTGGCCTTATAAGACGAATGGCCTCTCTTGAGGGGGAGTATATTATGGAAATCCCATAATAGCTGCACAGAGAAGTGGCCTTTCTTGATTGGGTGGCCTCTCCTCAGGAGAGCCTTATAAAAGGGGTACCACTGTACATAGTAATTAATAGGAATGCATGCAAAGAGTCCCAGACCACTAAGAGATGATTTTCCACAGAAGGGTACATTGTAATGCACTAGATCAGTGAGCGTGAACAAAAGTTCATGGAGATTCAACTCTAAAGAGCAATCCAGTAATGGTGCCCAAAAGAGGAAGGATGATATGGGAAAGATGCGCACCGGGAATCACCACCAAAACCATAGTAACCAAGAGATGGTGCCACAGGACTGTCAGGTTTTGGAATCAAGTGACTGAACTCAACTCGATTTCTGGGGCATTTGACCCACACACAGAGGTCTTAGCAATGGTGGTCAAGAGGTAATGTTACATAGCGAATAATTAGCTTGACTGTGGTCAGCTGAGCTGAGACAAAATGCAAAAATCACTCAAGCATGACCATTGGAAGAATTTGAGGGTGCAGAAGTTTCACAAGATTTTTCACTTTGTGACACCTATAATCCAAATGGCTATATGACCATCACCTTCAACTTGGGATTAAAATATTGTTTTGTTCAAAATGTGTGCCCCACATCCAGCTTTGATTGCTCAAATCAGGTAATAACTTTTTGATTTATTGAACAAAAACAATAAACTTGGACAAGAACCAAACTCCATACTCATTAGGTTGTAGTGACCCAAAAAGTAGGTAGACTTTTAGGTACAATGTACTCAAGTGGTGGCACCACCAATATCAAACTCAACCTAGATTTCCATACACCTGTTATGTCCAGAAAGTAGCATAGAGCAAACTTGAAACTCTGGACTGTATCACATTAACAAGTAAAAGTTTCCAGATGGCAAAGCAGACATATATGAATGATTGTATAAGCGACCTTGGGCCAGCAAAGCTTAAATTTACACACAAAAATTGATTTTAAAAAAATTAGAAAAATATCAGAGCAATCTGTTACACAAATAAAGGTCTAGGGGTCCCTTGAAGTGTCCCTATGCAATTTCAAAAATTCACAAGGTGGTTTAGAAATAAAAAACACAAATATTTCAAGATTTTGCCAAAAAGTGAACAAAAATATCACTTAAAATTTTCAAAAAATACTGAAGCATGACCATTTGAACCAACCTGATAAAGACCCGACCAAAGTACATTGCTGCCAAGTTTGAAGTAGACCTGGCTGATGTTTTTGGAGAAGTGACTTAACATTGCAATCCCCACTGACTTGCATAGTAATCAATAGGAATGTATGCATTAACCAACAAGTAAAAATTAAAAACTTTGTTACAAGTCAGGGATGCAGAATATCATTACTGGGTGAATCACCTTGTCTGACCTTCCATATAAGCTACATTTTTCCCAAGTTTCAGAGCAATCTTAGTGACAGTTTTGGAGAAGTTGACAAAAGTGAAAACCCAACCCAAAAACCCCAAAAAATTGCAGTTAACCCCTTTGGACAAATGACCCACCAAAGAAAAAAAAAGAAAGAAAAAAAAATGTAGTGAAAAAAATTGCAGTGCCCTCTGTTGAACAAATTTAGGTCTACAGGTATCCAGAAGTGGCCTCATGCAATTTTGAAGCAATTGGTCAAGCAGTTTTGGAGAACAAGAGTTTTTACATTTTGTCCAAAAAAATGAACAAAACCTCATAAAAAAAACACTGGAGCATGACCATTTGAATAACCTGGTAGATACTGGGGAAGGCACACCCAAGGTACATTGCTACCAAGTTTGAAGTGGATCTGACAGACAGCTTTGAAAAACAAGTAAAAAATGTGAATTATGGACAGACGGACAGCCAGATGAATGACAAATGACTGACTTTCCTAAGCTCAGCTGACTGATAAGAGCTAAAAAGTATTTAAACAAAAATATTCCAGTTAAGTTGATTAATAAAATTATTTGCATACCAATTAACAAAACTTAATGGGTGGACAAACATGAGAGACTCCCCCAAGGTAGATCCCCACGAGGGAAATTTGATTTTAGTTATAGCTCACATTGCAAAGCTTTATGCAATAACTCATGTCCATCCATCTGTAAACTTGTCAACATGATAGCATTCACAGTTTTTAAGGAAATGCTCAGGGTTAGCTACATCATCAACAAAATTTTGAATAAACAAACTATAGCTCATATTTACCCTCCATAAAGTATACATTTCTAAAAAGCAAACTTGCCAGGAAATCAAATGACACTATTGTCGATTACTTGCTTTGACATATGTTTATGCAGCAATTATGCAAATATAGCATTCCTTTTCCGATAATGTTAATCCAACTTCTTCAGTTACGGTACTATAAAAAAAAAATTCTTGGAAAAAATGATCTTCTAACACCTATCATTAAAAGCGTGAATGAAAAGAGACCTGCTAGGCCTATCATCTTTCAGTTCTCCCGACTTGTCAGTCAGCTAAGTTTACAGCAAAAGAGTAAAGTAGGCCTACATCGTTTTTGTGATATTTATGAATCTGGAACATTATAAACACACTGTACCTCCACTATAACTATGAGTCGGAGAAAAGGATTTCAACAAGTATTGTGAAAGAACCAAGCCTCAAACAAAAAATCTGAGACCTGCTTTTTTTAGTTCAACCATTCAGAATTACATTAGTGAAAACAAGATGATTTCTCAAGCCAAACTATGAAAGATGAAGACAAAATTGTTTGGGATGTTATTGTGAAACTGACTGTGTGAAAAAAAAAAAGAGTTCAAAGGCCAAGTCGTCTTTGAAGGGATCACAGGCACTTACTCCCGGTGATTCCAGTTTGACAACTCTATGATCCGTAAGCAAAGCATTGTTTGCTTGTTGAAAATTCCCAGTTCTGCGTCAGACTCAGCATGTGCTGCCACAAGCTTGGTTTCATTACCAACCCGCTGACTGCTTATGCCTTATATGTCAGGCTCATTAGGATGATTGACAACTTTGTTGCGGGGTAACCATTGGCTGGCGAAGTAGAAAAATATATGAAGGCCAGTATGGGAAATCCATCAGTCTGGTTTACCGTTTACATTGATCCATTGATAGGAAGATATCTAAGCCTGGCAAAAATCTGCCTTATGTGCATGCACTACTTTGGTCAGTCGAACCTGGAAAATGCCTGTGCCTGTATACAATGCGCAGGTAAAAAATACATTAGAACAAAGGCTCGGCATACACAAATCCATCAATTTATACCTCCCCCCTGAAAAAAAAAACAGTCAAAACTGCAACCGAGCCAAACGGGAAAGTTTGTGTAAATTTCTTAGTAGTTTCAATGTGTCGGTAATAGGGTGTTGTCATCTGGGGTCAAAAATGCAAAAATGGCGGCTCAGTCGCTTGTAGACAACTGACTTTAAAAGTTTTTAACAAAGAAATGATCATAGTTGTTTATAAGCTATTGTTTGTTTAAAAAGAGTATGAGGAAAGTATGTAGTTATATGCGTTTTGTGACGAAATATTTTAGTCTTGGCTGCTTTTGTGGACTGTTTTGATGAATGCATCATTATTGCTAATTGCCCATTCATCGCAAAGTACCATTCAAAACTGGCAAACATGAGGCTGGAAAGAATGTTCTGGACCTGTGTGCCTCTGAATAACATACACCAGGATGTACATCATGATAACAATTTTTGCGCTAAATGTGTGGGTTACCTTCAGGGAATTCCGATAGATCAATGCCAAAGGTCGCAGTCAGGGCATCACTGTAAATGCCAACTTCTGGGGGTGGGGCTCTGTGGCATGACATGTTAATGTGCGAAGCCAAACCATAACAAGCAGACATGGATGGAAAAAGTGGTGCAGAATTCACCGTTTGGAATTAAGACTGATGAATTATGTTTGACTAAAATTATGCATGATTGAATTTTTTCCCCAAATTACCCAGAGCTTATCCTTAAGTTAGCCCCTGGAAAATTTTTGGACCTATTCTATGCATGAAATTACAGGTTCCTTTTGTTATCGGTGATGCCACCTTGTTGTTTATGTAGTAATACATTGGCCAAAAAGTGATAAAAAAATTGAAGTACATGCATGTGCACTCTGGTATGCTTGATTCTCAATGAATCCTCACAAAATTTACTTGAATGTCCTGGAGGCCATTATGTCAAACCTGAACAATACCACTGGCACCTTGTGTAGGTGAATAGGAAATATAAGATTATTTGGGGAAATTTATGAAATTTGTTATAATAATAAATATATACAACTTCGAAATTCATATCTTTGCTTGAATTAGAACTTGAATTAGCCAGAATGACCTTTCACAACTTTCAAATCCATATCCTTGCTGGCTTGAATTAGCCAGAATAAACTAATACATGAATCTCTCTTGCAGGAAAACCAACAAAATATCACAGGACAAGACAAGAAATGCAATATCTTGACAATACAACACACAAACAAACAACGTAAGACATAGAGTGCAGCCAGATATTTTTTACCTCACAGTACTTGACATATCACTGTAGTAAAATGATTGAAATAAGGTTCAAGGATGCTTATCAATAAACAAATTAAGGTGGAATCTGTGAAGCTAGTGCGCAGTGAGACTGGCAACTTTGGATCGCAATTACCCATTTAATTTTTTCACAAGTACATTAAACCTATATATTTTTTTATTACTACATATCCATAGATTTGTATCCATAGAGTTTTTTTGCAGGATTGGAATTTTTGGAGATTTTATAGCATTCTTTCTGACTTGGTAGGATTTTCACATTTTTCGCGCCGAAGTCACCCAAAATTGTTTTTTTTTTCCAGTTGAAATCAGAAGAAATTTAAAATATATATCAATATCCAGGATCGAATTCAATGGTTAGTCCTGAAATAGCATAAATAAAAAGTTATAAAATTTTTAATTTAGTCCTGACAGGTTGTTCATTTTCCTTCTATAAATTGCTCCAAAAGTCACGGAAGGGGTTGTCAGGAAAAAAAATCCTGGGAACCGTTCCTGGATATGATATTTTTCTTTTAATGTCCATTGATTTTAATGTGATAGGGCAATTTGTTCGTTTGTGAGGCGAGGTACAAATTGCAGAGGTTGAGCAAAAAATAGTTCCGAGAAAATTGCATTAAAAGAAAAAGTTGCCAATTCTTATGCATTTATGGCTGTAATATGACACATACTCATTTCTTCTGTCCTGTGTTTTAATTATTGTGCGAAATAAACTTGTAGCTTTACCTCTGTGATGTTGTCATCAAACAAAAGTATATTTTGTGGCTTAAATCTCAACTTTTTTTAACTTGGGAACCCCACACTTGGCTTGTTTGGGTGTGGGTTCACATGTGGCTTTCCATATTTGGGGACCAGTAAGTGGATTGTGCTAATTTGTTTTTACATCAATAGAGAATTTCAAAGTAATCAGAACAATGGTAGTGATTAGTCTGAACTGGCCCATTCTTCTCTTCACAGCTAATGGTTTCCTATGAGCGACCTTTGTCAATAGCTCAATTGGTTTCCAGGGTCATGGACTAATGACTGTGCAAACAATGACATGGTTCATTATCATGCCCATGCAAACAAAGCCATGTGTCCGGCACTGTTTAAACTTTTCATTGTCAACAAAAGTTTTAAGATCAGTTACCTCATATAAATTTTATATTCACACATCTGAGTTTTTTGGGAGCATGTAGTTTAAGTATCAGACTATCCAAAAATATGAAAAAGTGATTTGAGGTTATCCAAAGGTGCGGCTTCAGACCTTCCACCTTAAGTTGCTCACATATGGCATGATCATGACTCATCATCACCGGATGTACTGTGGCCTTCAAGTTCTGCTGTGCCAGAAAGATTTTGATGTATTTTCATGGTAGTGGACACTGATTGATATAAAATGCTACAAAACTCGCATGCCTTGCATACGTCACAATATAACCATATATAACCATATAACCACTAGTTTCTTGTGATTTAGGCAGATTGAGCTTTGTGAGGCAAGGACTCGACCTGTGTGTATGGCTGTATATCTTGTGCAAAGGTGAAATCCTTTTGATAACAACACACACACATTTTATATATATATATATATATATATATATATATATATATATATATATATATATATATATATATATATATATATATATATATATATATATATAGTGAAAACTCATTATAATGACCCCATCTGTACCCTTAGAATTGTGTCAGATAACTGAATATGTCAGATAAATGAATCAAACAACAAAGAAAATGGAGTTTTGCCATTCAAAAGTTGTGTCATTATAATGAATAGGTCGGATATCTGAGTGTCGTTATAATGAGGTTTCACTGTGTATATATACATATATATATATATATATATATATATATATATATATATATATATATATTAACTTCATTCTGAATGGTTTTAACTCTGAGATCTGATGTGCAAATATTAACAAGCCCCTTTGCCCCATCAACAGCTATGAGAAATGTCCCAGTTCTATATATGTCATCTGCTGAAATCTGAGCCTTATTGACCTTTAGGCGACCTAAGCATACATAGGACTAATAAGTACTGAAACTTCAGGGATGATATTGAATGTTATTAGCAACATGCAGAAACCATATATCTGAGAAGACTTCTCACCTGTCCTACCATGTAAATTTAGCACCTGCGTTTCTGCAAATGATCCAACATAGCTGCCGTGCATGATAAAAGGGACCATCTCAAACATGTAATGTACATAAATAGAATTCTGAAATAAATAGAGAAAATCAATTTTTATATTCTATTTTGTATTAAATTTAGATTAATAGGTGCCACCAAATTGCTTAAAAATAGCAAAGTTTGAAAAGAAAAAAAATGAGAACTGTGTGGGACAGTGACAGATGAAATGCTGAAAATTTCTTGAGTATCATGCCCCGGTAGTATGTTGACCTGGCTCTTCAATGTCAACATATAAACTAGGCTATGTACTGCAATTTGGTAAAACCATGCAAGTGAGTAATATGTGACTTGCATGGTTTTACACAGTCATTGAGTACAAATACAAACATGGGGGTCACAAATATCAGTTCTATTGGTGTGATGACTACCAATAAATGTGTGTATATGATAAGGAGAAACCATGGCCATGGAGTGTTTCTTATGCAAGGCTGAAGAACAAATTGCAAAGTGGGACACAGTGACTTGATCTTCAGACTTGAATAAGAAATCACGAATGAACATGGTTTCTCCATTTTAAACCATGCTGCCTTTACCAAGCAATGCTTTGAAACTAAGTGTCAATTTCAACACAAAAATCATATAAGCCACTTCCAACTACATGTAGGCTACATGTACATGCACTAGTTACACCCAGTGCTGGATATGCTGCCACCTGTTTGCACAACTGGTTACATGAAGGACTCAAAATAGCAGATGTTTCTCAGTGCGCCTAGGTGGTGTAGTGGTATAGCTGCAGGTTATTCGGACTAAAACATATTAAAATCTCTACGACTCACTCGAAATTTTGGGGGTATTGAGTGTGGAGAACATTGAAAAATCTGAAATTCCAGCACCAAAAGTACGTAGAGCCCAGACCCAAAAATTAGCTGTGTTTTTTTTATGAAAAAATGAAGAACAAATCACTGGTGGAAGTAATGAGACCATGGAAGTAATATTATAATTTTATAACATACCCATATGCCACAAGTATTTATCCCAATGAAAAACAGATAGGAATTTAGGGCCGGAATTTAGCACTGGGCCTGCAGCACAAAAATCTTGACCAAAGGCATTAATAAACATCAGAGCTGGGTTTGGTATCCATGGGCTCGGGTCCCATAAGACTTCGATAAGGGTAAATTCTGTGTACATGTGTCATGAGAATGATATACAATGTGCATATATGTAATGTGGCTAGTGACCAGCTTCCCTTAAGCTTGGTGTGCTTTGACCACATGCAGTACAAACTGCACTAAAGTGCAAGTAGGGTCTTATCTCAGTTGATTTATAGCCACAAATACTCTAATCACAAAGGTGTCAATCCCTGAAGTTACATTACTGGCAAGTTCTTGTAAAAAGTGCATGAAATAAAAGAAAATAGTCAATTTTGCCTCAAAATCCCTGTCATTTTAAGAACTTTTTGAGTCTCCAACACAAGAGACTCCCTGTGACAGTGGCCAAGTTGACAGATACTTAAGCTATCATGACGTGTTGGTACACATTGTGACAAATTCTATGGAAGAGAAGTGTAAATCATTGTACGAATTAAACCTATAGACTTTATCATCACTCGAGCTCGGAGAAGCACAAGCTTGAAACGGTAAAACTGCTGTCCGGGTAAACACAATGTTAAACGAAGAACCCGGAACTAAAAAGCGGGGGGGGGGGGGGGGGGGGAGGAGGGGGAGGGGCGGGGGAGTCTTTGTTACTTTGCCTGGCACACACACAGCATTGTCTGGTTACAGTGTGGACATTTATAAATTTACAATGTGTGAATGTTAAGTGTAATATAAAATCACCAATCTGAAATAACTGCCAGTTATTTCAACGACAGAATCAGAAATTCCTTCACAGAGACACGCCTCTCACATCTTTGCAAGAAAAATTCTGTACAGAGTCCGGTTCTTTGTATTAATTGTGTTTCAAGTGATCTTTTCCATTCAACCACAATATTGTGACACCGTAGCTGTAGTAAATCATTACCGGCAGATGTTTGGTGAGAAAAAGACAGAAATTCACTGCACTATTACCTGTCAGAAGGGCAGATAGATTCTTTTATATCCAAAATGATGTTCCTTCAGTGACAATGGTTTAATGGTCCCATGTTGGGCGTACCTCTCGGATTGTCCGAGTCCGGACATGCGCAGACGTGCTCGGATTTCGGACCACAGTCCGGACATGCGCAGACGCGCTCAGACCTCGGATCAGAAGGTATTTGTTGGAACGAACGACCTTTTTCCAAGATTGGAACCTACCGGATGGGTACAATCGCGCATGCGCATTACGCATATACTGTACCCATCCGGTTTTCCAATGGGTTTTTTTTCAACGCCTTTTTTCCCTGTGTTGTACCCTTCCAGTATTGAACGGGTTTTTGAGCGACTTTTTTCCGTATCAAATGAAAGGCGTTATTTTACCACGTTAACAGTTATAGGATGTACTTTAGCAAGTCTTTGCCCTTTTGCCACTCTCGATCAATTAGTTATTTTACCAACCTTTTGAATTTTTGATACATGTTATATGTATTTGTTGACAGGTTTAATCATACATATGTTACATGCATGTATCCACCTTTCTTTCTTTATCCCCTTCTCTTTCTTTCTATTATTCTTTCTTTTTTCTCTTCTCATACATTCTTTCTTTCTCTTTCTTTTTCATGGAGCCAAATTATTAGATTATTGAGATGAAATAAATAGATTGAAGGAGTAGGGAAGATGCATACTGGTACACTGATGACATACAAGGATATATATATATATATGCATGTGTGTGTGTAATTTAAATGACCTTCCTTATAGGGACATTTAATAAGTCATATGTCATTTCAAACTGTATAATTTGTCAACTATACAGTAGAATGCCTTGAAAAAAACACAAGATTTTATAATGCTAAGATGGGACATTCCCAATTTTAAAATCCTGAGCAGTTTGAAGATATCAGATATATTGAGAGATGAATTAAGTTCAACACATTTATGTACTAATGAAAATGAATGAATGTTAAGATACATAAAGGTGAACATCTGAAATTTTGACTATGTTCAAACTATACTTGTTATTCCCTTTAAGTTCCATGTTAATGTTTTCATGGAGAATATTCAACAAAATACCAATACCGGCGCATGTGTATCATCATCATCATGGTACTTTTATTTTGTCAACGCTTTAGTCCACAGAGGACTACTACAAAAATCCAAATTTGGCCATTTATGAGCATATTTTTATGTTGCCACATATTGAAACCTATGATCCATACAGATTCCAATTCTCCATGTTGCATTCGTTTCATATCAAACAAAAGTTGTATGCAAGTTATAGCTTACCCATGGGGTGATTTGCAATATATTATATTTAGCCCAACTAAATTTTCAGAGGTGTAATTGAAGTTAAATCTAAAAATGAATACTTAAATGAAATCACTACACATACTATTGTTATTTTAAAGCACGCATTTGCTTACTGCATAAAACATATGAAAAAAAGACCATGGTTTCTTAACAAAAACTTTCGTATTGAGTTGAATGGAACTGGGTATCCATAATAAAGAGTTGAGGTATATTTGTGCAAAAAATTACAAAAAAATGTAAGAGAATATCAAAACCACGTACTATATTAATTTAAAATGAGCAATGTAAGACAAAAAACAAGCACACCAACATTTTCATTTATGTCATATTATTTTTATTAAACCATGTAAATGACATTGGAACCCACTCACAAACACTATATATAGAGTAGAACCTATCACATTTTTATGAAACTACAGAATGATTAATTACATTCATCCCATGGAGTTAAATAGTTGCCCAAACAACAATAACAAATTAGTCTATCTCTACACTTTTCACCAGATTAGTGCATTCAAAATTTCCCTGAAGTACATGTACGTGTACTTTCGGGTCATTTACAATACTTGACAGCACATCTAACAAGTTGTATTATCAGTAAATGAATCCTTTTCTATTATTACTTCCTGGTGTATGATGAGGTACATGTACTTGTAATTCAATGTTCAAATGGAATGGGTGACAGTGTTTCTTCTCTCCCAATATTACACATTGAATTAATGTGGGAGAAGTATGCGATGCTTGTATACTCACTTGTTTTTTTTTTTAACTAATTTTTCAATCTTCTCTCATAACATACATCTACTTTCAATTAATTTTCCTTCCTCCTGTTTACAGAATGATGTACTTCCATTTTAACTTTCTAACGTACAAGCTGATGAAGTACATGAACTTGTAAAGCTATCAGTTACAGTGGTATTTTAATTTATATTCTAAAACAGATGCTGAAGTACATGTACTTGTACAGTCAGTGTTGTTTCTCCTTTGTTACAATTTGTCGATGCACATATACTTGTACTATCAGCTTTTTTCCTTTCCTAAACTTTGGTGAAGTACATATACTTGTACTGTTTTTCCTTTGTTACAGTTTGATGCTGTTCATATACTTACACCATCAGTCAGTCGTATTTTTCCTTTCATACACTTTGATGAAGCTTGTGTATTTGTACAATTTGCTCTTGCCTTCCATTTTTCCTTGTTAATAGACACTGTGACCAATTTTGCTCTATTCTTACATATTTACTTCAACTTGACATCAGTTCAGCTGCATTCATGGGCAAGATTGTTGAGTGCGTGTACTTATACATGTACCTTCTATTTTGTTCCATGACGGTTAAAGATAACATACATAAATACTTGTATGTTCTGTACACATAACATCTCTGCGAAGATATTTATGTTCTTGTACCTATTTTGTTCAGTGATACATAATGATAACACACATAATACATATGTACAAGAAGAGAAGAAATACAATACAATACTGTAATATTGGTTGCTGTAGCTTTGACATGTTTTATTTAAAAAAAAAATACAATTCAATGTTGATACTACATATAAACTACATGTAATACATAAATAGTACCAAAAACACCACAATAAACATCCATAATACGTATATTGTAAAGCTACAATTGCCACAATATACTGTCAGTCACTTGTACTTTTCGTTTCCCTACAATGACGATATACATAATGTTACAGGTACTTGTACTGCCAGTCAATTCC
Source organism: Hermodice carunculata (assembly GCA_964020975.1). NCBI lineage: Eukaryota > Metazoa > Annelida > Polychaeta > Eunicida > Amphinomidae > Hermodice > Hermodice carunculata. Next base: position 57,761,281 of record OZ026625.1, read on the forward strand.
ATTTATACTTTACTGCAGGGTATTAAGTAGATGTACTTGTACTCTTAGGCTTAGCTTCTTAAACTTTACTGTTACTTTAAAACAGGATAGTGCAGTACATGTACTTGTACTGTCAGTCACTTCTTTTCATTTGCTTAAGTGATGAAGTACGTGTACTTGTACTTGTACTTGTACTTGTACTGTCAGTCACTTCTAATTTTCCCTTGACACAGGGTAATGTGGTACATGTATGGTCAGTCACTTTTTTAATTTTCCTTTGATGCAGGGTGATGTAGTACATGTACTTGTACTAGCTGTCAGTTGCTAGAGTACTTTTCACTTGCTTTGGAATGATGAAGTACACAGATGTTAGTCACTTCTTTTCTGTACTGTTAGGTCACTTCTACTTTTCATTTGCTTAGAAACAGGAATAACATGAGACACAAGATTTTGTCACAATGTTTGGCGGAGAGAATCATAAATGTGTCAATGTCTATTGTAATTGTAAGCTACATTGTTATGTACATGTCATGTGGTTGATGGATAATAGAATTTATTGGTGTATTATACATGTCGGCTACAAGTAATATGTGGACTATTGTACATGTGAGTACATGTTCAATACATATGTGGATGATAACTTTATGGTCATATGCAGATGAGACAAAATACATGTATGCATTGTTCCCTTAATTTGTTGGGGATATTATTGTGATAATAAAGTATTGTTTTTGAAATGAATGCCATTTGTGGTTTGTTTGATTTTTTGCATGTTACTGATTGTTTCTGCAGTGACAATTCACTATAAATGTAGGTCTCTTACTTCATGTATTCGAAATTTCTAGTCTCATTCTGAGTTACTGCTTTGAGAATCTACGAATTGTTGCCTTGTTCATGTGTTTAGCATGTGAACAATACTAGCATATTAGTTCCCAATTCTGCCACAAGGGTAAAAACCCTTGTGGCAGAATTGGGAACTAATTTTCCCACAATACTCATTAAAGTGTGCATGTCAACACACACTATTTTGTTTTTCCTGAAGATAGAAATGCCATTCCAACTTGTACTAGGGGGTTGTTGACCATTGCGCACTTAATGAATTAGAAATAAAAGTTGTAGCAATTTAAATTTAAATGCTAAATGGCACCATTTGAAATTTTAAATCTTGAATAACTTCAAAGCTATAATAGATAGAGATGCCATTCCAACTTCTACTCCTGTGTTATGGAATAGTTGTACATTACCATATCAATATGCTTTGAAGACACACACACTGATTTGCTATATGCAGCAAATCATCTTTACTAGTTTTGAATTGATTTTTATGAAAAAAGTGCAAGACACAGGAATTTTTATCTTTTTGACAAGGATCTTGATCTTTTGTTCAGTTATTTCTTTTCTTTCGTGTATTTACAGGCAGTCTCATAATGAGTTTTCACTGAACTTTATAAATATTTACTCGGATTAGAGGACAATCCATGCTTTAGGGCACTGTCAGAAATTGTTAGTTTCTCCTGTCCAGCACCACCGTAGAAAATATGAGTATATAAGTAAAAAAAAAAAAACAGCTGAGGTTAAAAAAACCGAGAGGAGTCCTAATGTACCAAATCAGGATGGTGCGTATCTGTTCAATTCTTGGTGACTACATCCAATAATTCAGTTCTTTTTTAATAAGAATAGTGAATCGCAAAAGTTCATTTATAATCAGTTTCATTAAGAACAAACTCAAAGCCAATGATGCTACATACTAAACCATTCATTGTAGAGGCTATTTCTTGTTTTCACCTGTTTGAATTTTACAGGGTCTGTAGAAAATATAGAACCCTTTTTATTTTATAGCCAGGAGCAATTTTTATGGTCGGTCAGGACATGACAAACAGATAATTTATTAACATTGCCCTTACCAAGTTAGTGTTTCTTTGATTGTACATAGACACCAAAGTTTCAGTAATTTCTTGGGGAAAATTTGGGGGGAAAAAAATATTGATACTATTGAACTTATCACTGAAGTTGTATTAGACTTCAGAATAACAGATGGTCGTTTTGCCTGCAGTACATATAGAAATTTCCTAATTGCTTCATTGGTGGTCCCTTCTTAAATTTTTGCAGACAAATACCAATGTTTCATTCAAAAATAAAATTTGAAATACCATCTAAAACTGACAATACATATTTTGAATAGTATGATTTATGGATGACTGTCTAGATTTGCAACTTTTGGAAAATTAATTGCCTATTTCAGTATTTGGAAGTGAACATAGTATAATAGATTAGAATGGAGGGGCCAATTAAACAATGATGTTTTCAAATTTGATACACCATATTTGAAATATGGACATTGTTGACTCTTTAGTAACAATAAATCAAATCTGGAGTTCAATAGAGCTCTTTTCTATATTTAATGCATAGCCATTGGCATTGAACTCAGAGTAAAAGTGTGAAAGTAAAGTAAAAGTCGAACAGTTTGAATGAATGTGTACTTGGAAATCCTAATACACAGTCCGATAAATATTGGCCGAGGAAAGAAGCAGAAAAAGTGTTATAACGGTGTTAATGCTCGGTTTTGCCATCAACCTACGACCTTCAAAGTGAGCTTTATTCACATATAACCAAGATATGCATATTCATTTCAGAATCACATCTATTTTAACAGTATGCATTTGTTTTTTTCATAGAAAAATTAATCCTGGTCGGCAAAAGAAATACCGATCGATGCGAAGATCGAGCAGGTGTCGAACAAAACTGCACAAAAATAACTTAATCTTTCATTCTGCCTGAAGCCAACTAGTCGTTATATACACCTATGTACCCATATACGTTAAACATAAGTTATTAATCGTAAAATAGATCTTTTCTAACTTCTGTACTCCTACATCGGACCCAGTACCTCTGCATCGGATTTTGGTACCCCTGCATCGGATTTGCACACGCTCCTAGTGGTCCAGAATGGACCGGACTGCGCATGTCCGGATTGGTACGCCCAACATTGTGCCTGCTGCGTGACAATGCAATTTCATCCCACAAAAGGATGTGACGTTGGAATTGACTTCCGGCTGAAGATGTCATGGGGGCACATTTGTCATCATTCTGGTGATGCAGCTATTTTTAGTACAAATATATTTAAGGTAGTGATATGAAATCTGTTCACTCACAGAGAATTTAGGGGGAAAAAATATCTATACAGAAAATTCAAAATTAAAGAGTTTTTAATTTTGAAGTGGTGAAAGTTTCTAATTTGCTGCTGGGAGTTTTTGGTGTTAGCACAAAATTTTAAACTCTGCAGAGAGTTTCTTCAATAAACTAATTTTAGACTATTATTTCTCCACAGGGACTTTGAAACTGTGCAGAGAATTTAACATATTATGCAGCACACAATCTAAAAATATGACAGCTATTTCATCAATAACTCTGCAAGCATTTGTAAATTCTCATGCAACACATTAAAAATTCTCTGCACAGAGAATTGAAGAATATCTATAGATTTGGCATGCCATAGCTCAATTAGTGGATGTCCATACAGCTGCCCAAAAGGCTTTGGCACACACCAAAATTACACCACATCACAGTTTTGTCAGACACTGTCAGGTGCTGCCATCTTTCAGCATTTACTAACCTCCCCATTCCCTACACTCAAAAAGCAATAGACCCATGGGCCTAATGCTCTGCTGGCACCATGGCTATATTGCACCTGTTCATTTCACAGTTGCCAGTCCTCCAGTGGCTTCTGAACATGTAAAGCTAATGTACATTTAGTGTATAAACTGTCAACCAGATGGCACTTCACTTCAAATGTAATCATAGCTTATTTGTGCAATACCTGTGATGGATGCTGCTGCATGTGCAAAGTCAACAATCAGTGAGTCCTTCATTTTATGCCCTCAGTGACCTTGGGACAGAAGATTAAGGTCACGCAAATTATGTAATACAAAAAGCCCATGGGCCTGGTGCTGTTCTGACATTGCCATTGATGTCCAACCCACACCTTGTCAAAATACCTCTTCAAACTTTACAGGCATGGTGACCTCACAAAAATAAGTCAAGGTCGATCATATTATATAACATTCTACCATTGGACATGGTCTATACATGTACATCGTAAATATTTGGTAAGTCTAATCCAATTACTTTTCTAAATATGAAATTTTATATCTTAAAACACATCTTGGCTCATAATTTCCGTCGAATTATAGGTGATGCAACTAGTATCATTACCAAGTTAGATTTTGACCTCCCCCTACAATCCCACCAAATTCAGAAAAGATCTGCCAAACATTAAAGACGCTAGAGTGTTCACAAGATTTTCACATTTTGACCCTTATATTACATAATATTGTCAGTGGCACCACCACTATTGAAAGGAACCTAGATTTTCATACATCCTTTAAGTCCTGGAAGTTATATTGGGGTAACTTGAAAAGTGTGAGTGGTATCACGGTCACAAGATTTTCACATTTTGACCTGTATATTACTTAATACTATAGGTTGCACCACAAACATTGATGTCAATGAAGATTTTCATACACTTATTTACCTCTAAACGTTGAATGGGCCTAACTCAAAAATTGTGCAGTGCAGAGCATTCATGAGATGACCCCTATATTTAAACTGGCCATTTGACCTTGACCTTCAACTCAGATACAAAAAATTGTTATGTTCAAAATATGTGCCCCACATCCAGCTTTCCATATATGGTCTGTTTGGTCAAATCAGGTTATAGCTTTACGAATTATTGAAGAAAAACAATAAATTTGGACAAATACCAAACTCCATAATAACTGGGTCATGGTCACCAAAAATGTAGGTCACCAAATACAGTTTTATGTACAATGTAACAAGTGCAATTTTGATCTGGAGGCTCAATTCTCTTTGCCACTGAGGTCCAAGCTACACCCTGTCATTACAAAATACCTCTTTCAACTTTACAGGCATTGTGCCCTCACAAAAATAGGTAAGGTCACTCCTATTATATAACATTCTAGCATTGGACATGGTCTACATATATTATAAATTTGGCAAGTCTAATCCTATCACTTTTCCAAATATGGAATTTTACATCTTAAAACACATTTTTGCTTAAAATTTCTGTCAAATTATAGGTGGCGCCACTAGTATCAGTAGCAACTTAGACTTTGACCTCCCCCACAATCCCACCAAATTTGGTGAAGATCTGCCACAAATAAAGATGCTTGACTGTTCACAAGGTTTTCACATTTTGACCCCTATATTACATAATGCAGGTGGCGCCACCAATATCAAAAGTGGCCTAGATTTTTATACTCCCTATATGTCCTAAAATTTATATTGGGCTAACTTGAAAACTGTGGACGGTATCGCGCTAACGAGCAAAAGTTTACAGATGGACGGATGGACACACATAAGCAGTTGCATTAGCTCCGCGACCTATGGTCAGCAGAGCTAATAAAAATTGTACAATTTTGAATAATGGTTCATTGGATGTGGCTATGTCACAAACCCATAAATTGAAGTTGGAATGGCACCTCTATCTATTATAATTTTGAAGCTTTCGAGAGGTAAATTTTGCATATCCACCTAATTTGCATAAATTAAAATGGTACAAATTTAGTTCATGGTTCATTGGATGCGGCTTTGTTAAAATCAGTTTTGAAAATTAAAGTTAGAATGGCATCTCTATCTATAATAGTTTTGGAGATATTTAACTTTTAAATTTTTAAATGCCCCTAATTAGCATAATTTTAAATTCTACAACTTTCATTTACTGTCCATTGTATTAGCAAGTGTCACAAACATGTACATGCACATGGAATTTTTGTTTCCATCTGCAATAGTTTTGAAGATATGCAGCTTTAAAAATTTCATTACCTCAAATTTGCATAATTTTAAACATCATGACTATTCCAAACCAGATGCACAATTTTACTGGTCGGTCAATCACCAGGGCAAGTTTGGTGGTTTTCAGAATAATAGTCTCCAAAGAAAGAAAGAAAGAAAGAGAGAGAGAGAGAGAGAGAGAGAGAGAGAGAGAGAGAGAGAGAGAAAGAAAGAAAGAAAGAAAGAAAGAAAGAAAGAAAGAAAGAAAGAAAGAAAGAAAGAAAGAAAGAAAGAAAGAAAGAAAGAAAGAAAGAAAAGAATTCTTCGAAAAACAAATGTCTGGGTTGGCATCCAAACATAACAACAAATATCTGGGTTGGCATCCAGACATAACAAAATGTCTGGTTTTTGCACCCAGGCACAGTCAATTTACATAAATCATCATACAATACGTCATCAGTAAGTACCACACAACAAACACACAATAATTTTAAAATATGTTCTATGTTATGAAAAATGTTTGCCACCATACAAACTATTACTAAATCATTGACTAAATCATAAAATGCATAGGTGGCACCATAAATCAAACAGCAGTCTCAGCTAGAGCAGACATTAAACTCGCACCTAGTAGCTCCTTAGCTACCAATATGCACCCACAGGGACGCAGGAGCATGGCTACCCAGAGTATCGATCCATAACGTCTTCATCAGTTATCAAATGTAACCAGTACTGTAGTCTACAAAATAGTTATGAAAATTTATTCCTGATGAGAGAATAAATAATGATAATATACCCTGGCCGAAGGAGCACACCCACAATGCCCCCCCCCCCCCCCTACATGCACCCTTCCTAAATCAAAAGTCATGAGTCATCAGAATGGTTACAATGTGCTCCTCCAACCAGGGCTTCAAAAAGTACTCATGGGCAGTGAGATAGATGTATTTCCAGTCGATAATACCAGACGATTCCTGTTGAACATTCTGTGCTACCAGATGTCCCTCAAGAGAGAACACCACCCTGAATGGAGATGCACCCAACTATGTGAACTACATGTACTACCCTCTCAGTCAAGCTGCCCATGTCCATATTACTTTTTTTTGTCCATGTTACTATTCATGACATACTATACTAACTTATGACACAGAACATTTTTTAAGGGAGACTCAACCTTAAATGCAAGATGGTACAAAGATAATGTATTCCTGTCAATGGCATTTTTAACAGAGCAGTTATGTAGTGCAGCCAATAAGTTACTGTGGTGCGATTGCTTTCCAATAAGCTGACCTAAGTGAAACTCCATTTGTTTTATCATTGACTCAGTTAAATCAAAAGTATTAATTACATCCAAATGTTTAAACAGGGACACATGCAGTTCTCTAGAGATAAGATTTAACATTTGTTGCCAGACCTGGATAAGATAAGCCTGCATAACTAAGACCATAATGATTTCTATGACATGCACTTTAGTATTTCTTACGTTTAAAAACTTTAACTGGCACGTAATTAGCCCACCAGCTGCCTTATCGAGGAGTGCATGGAGTTATCAATTGAAGCCAGAGAAGAGTTTGCTTGGTTTAATTAGGGGGCGGTCATTATTTACCGCTTGGGGGGGGGGGGAGGGGGCACAAAATTTCTCAACCCAATCATGGGGGGGGGGGGACAAAATTGCATGTGCTCCTCATGAGGGGGCGTCACAAAATGATTGACATGGGGGGTCATAAAATCCTCCCCCCCCCCAGGAGTTTTCAAATTGTGAATCAGTTTATAAGTCATATAAAGAAGGAAGGAAGGAAGGAAAGAAAGAATGCATAAAATCCTACAACTTTGGTTCATGGTTCTTTGGATGTGGCTTTGCCACAAACCTTTTTATTGAAGTTGGAATGGCATCTCTATCTATAATAGTTTTGGAGATATTCAACTTTTAAAATTTTCAATGCCTCTAACAACATAATAATAAAATTCTGCAACTTTCATTTACTATTATATTGGCAGGTGTCACAAACCTGTACACGCACATTGAAATTTTGTATCTGTACTTAATAATTTGGAAGATACGGAGCCTTTAAAACTTTAATTGCCCTAATTTGCATAATTTTAAACAGCATGACAATATGCACAATTTCACTGGTAGGTCAGTCACCAAGGCAAGTTTGGTGGTTTTCGGAAAAATTGTGTCCGAGAAGAGCTCCAGACGAACTAGTTTTGATGGGAGAGAGAGAGAGAGAGAGAGAGAGAGAGAGAGAGAGAGAGAGAGAGAGAGAGAGAGAGAGAGAGAGAGAGAGAGAGAGAGAACGCTCACGGCTGAGTTGGCACCCAGACATCGTGCTCACCGATACCCCCGTCTCTTATCCGACTCTTGCCCAAGAGAAACAGCCATGACCCATGTCATCCCTGTTACAATCGTCCGCAAAATGTTCACTACAGTCCACACAACTTTTGACCATTGCCATTGGACGGAACGAAGATTTGTCTGTCGTCCGGACGGCGAAGCCATTCTCTCCGTGACGAGGGGTCCTTTGATTATGTCTTTATGAAATATGAATGCCATTACAAATTCCCAAACTTATTTTTGTCGCTTGTCTCACAGCTAAGACCAGTAAGGGGAGCTCGGGTTCGGTCCCCACAAGGTAAACAATTCACCTGTCACTCTTGCCCCAAGGGACTTCCGCACGCTCTGTCAGCGTGGGGAGGTTCCTTGGGGCTACTGTCACCCGAGCGTTGCAGCAACGATGACACCGGGACACCAGTGCGTGACACTGTATCAGTTGAGGTGACCAGACTGACGTCACAAGCGGAAAGGAACGCATCTACTATTTATCCAGTAATTATAGCTTTATCCAGTTATTATAGCTGTATCATCCAGAAAAGGTGGAAGATACAGACTGGGTGATAACCCTGTCCATATCACCACAGTGCAAAGGTCAATCCGTATCACCACAGTGCAAAGGTCACTGAGAACTACTTTCCTTCTAAATTCTTGTAGCAGGCGCACGTCAAGCATGTAGTTTTCAAATGACCCAATTACTGGATCCTGCGTTACAGTTATTCATACGCAAAACTATGCAAAGCCTTGTTTGATGATATAAACGTTGAAACTGTTTTTAATTGTCTTTTTTTTTGTACTTAACGATGAAAGTATAATTACAGCTATAATTACTGGATAAAAGTAAAACCAGCCGCGTGGAGGAGACTCGTCAGCAGACTGGCCTCGTTCCCGCGGCGGATCACTCCGAGTGCTTGCATGACCTTTGCACTGTGGTGATATGGACAGGGTTATCACCCAGTCTGTATCTTCCACCTTTTCTGGATGATACAGCTATAATTACTGGATAAAATCCATATCACCACAGTGCAAAGGTCACTGAGAACTACTTTCCTTCTAAATTCTTGTAGTTGGCGCACGTCAAGCATGTAGTTTTCAAACGGCCCAATTAATGGACCCTGCGTTACAGTTATTCATACGCAAAGCTTTGCAAAGCCTTGTTTGATGAAATAAACGTTGAAACTGTTTTAAATTGTCTTTTTTTGTATTTAACGATGAAAATAAGATTACAGCTATAATTACTGGATAAAAGTAAAACCAGCCGCGTGGAGGAGACTCGTCAGCAGACTGGCCTCGTTTCCGCCGCGGGAACGAGGCCAGTCTGCTGACGAGTCTCCTCCACTTGGCTGGTTTTACCATTATATCTGTAGCACATTCGGTGTGAGCAGAGGCGTGCAACAACAAACATGGCGCTATAAACATGAAATTATGTCAATTTGATTTTGAACGCGGGGTGCGCTGTTTGGGAGGGAAAATCGAGCAGTATATCGCAAACATGATCACGATATTTCATAATAAAGTTTTATTTTAAAAAATTCTTTAAGCTTCGTAATGCTGCAGTAATTGAGAACACTATAGAAGTTCAGGCCCGTCACCAGCTTGTTTTGGAAGGAGCTCGAGGTTCGGATTTTGAAGACTGTTTGAAGATATTGACATCATAGACCTCGAGATATGATGAAATTGTCAATGACGTACATGTAAACCATATTATTTATCTATTTATTATTTCAATATTGTAAATACAAAATCCTGTATTATTTCATGTCCACACTGGGCAGACCCGTGGCATCCATCTATGATCTAGATGTAACCTGGGCCTGCCCTCCTCTGTAATACCTGCTATATACTCTAGATGGAGCATCCATGCAATAAAGGTTATTCCTCTCTGTAAACAGTATAAAGGGCATCAAGTTACGCAGGAAAAGCGTAGTACGTGGTCGTGGTTAAAAAACTTGACACAAACCACTCTGATCTGCAATGCTGTTAATATTTTAACTTATTGAGAGATTTTGCACTTGTCCAATTATGCTAGCTGATCTGCAATGCCCTTTTAAGCTGATCGTGCCGACTTGTCAGTCAGCTGAGCTTAAAATTATACTAGGACGGCCCGTCTCGAGTCGTCCGTCCAGAGAAACAAGCATATGGAGTTTGTATTGGACAAGTCATACGTATTACCGGAAATACCACACTTTTTAGCGGTTTTGTCAATAGGGTTAGAACTTTGTTGCATAAATTACAACACAAAGGTTATAAAAAACAACAACTACACAAAACTCTGTTGAAATGTTTCCAGAGATATGACAAAATACCTTATTAATACAACACTAACTCAAGAACATTAGTCAAATTGTGTTCAGATGAAGTTTGAAATGACAAAGTACAGTCCTCAAAGTGTTTAGAGTGGTAAGAGGGAAAGTACCCGGGGTAAAGTATACTTAACCCACCTTGAGAATTTTTTCTCGTCCGTCTTAAGTCGGAAAACCATGATCATACTCACTTTTTGCAGGATTTCTTTCTTTTTAATCTTCATCCAGTACAGTGGAAGAAGTGGCTTTCAGCTGATACCTTAGTAGGCCTACACTTTACCTCATAACACCTCTAGTCAACTTTATGGTGCTAAAAAATTGTATTAGGCCTACTATTTACCGGTTTAGGCCTATACCAGTGTCAGTATGGTGGAATAGTGTATGAAGCTTTTAAGTTTCAAAGGAGACGTCCGTCCATTCGTCCACAATTCACATTTTCTACTTCTCCAAAACCGTCAAACAGATTCACTTCAAACTTGGTGGGGATGTACCTCGGGTGGGTCTCTCCCAACTTTTTTCAAATTGTCACGCTTCAGTGATTTTTTCTTTGGTGCAAATCGTAAAAAAATCTCCGAAACCGATCACCCAATTGCTTTCATATTACACAGGAACACTCCTAGGGACGCAGTTCTTAATTGGTTCACCAGGTGGCGCTGCGATTTTTTCTAAGTTTATGTTTGGAAGCAGCGGGCTCGAACCTGCAACATACTTTGGCACCAGTCGCCTAGTTGAAATGGAAAACGCACATATCCACTGCTGGACCAAATTCCCATTCTTAAAAAAGAATGGTTCAACGGAGGTAATCATGTGCTAGTGCCATATCAACACGGTTATGCAGCATATGTACTGAGTCGACATTTATTTCCAGAATCGGGGACTTGAATCCACCAGTATTAAGGAAATACCAAAAAATAAATTTTATGTTCAGAACGAGCGGGACTCGAACCTGCAACATACTTTGGCACCAGTCGCCTAGCTGAAATGGAAAACGCACATATACACTAGACCAAATCCCCACTCTTAAAAAAAAATGGTTCACTGGAGGAAGTTATGTGCGAGTGCCATATCAACACGCTTATGCAGCCATACCAACACGGTTATATGCCTTTTTGTGTGTTTTCGCTATTTGCAACTTCTCCAGAACTGTCACTCAGATTAAGCTGAAACTTGGTAGATATGTTCCTTAATTGTGAAAGGGACAAAGTTCTTCACTAGGTGGCACTGCTGTGGATTACTGATTTTAAACGATTTTGTCAATTCGGGTACTTATTGATAAATGCAAATATAGTGATTACTATGTCAGTCAATGGGCATTCTAATGCTAATTCACATTTTCGACTTCCTCTCCGAAACCGTAAGCCAGATTCACTTCAAACTTGGTGGGGATGTACCTTGGGTGGGTTTCTCGCAAATTTGTTCAAATGCTTAGGCTTCAGTGATTTTTGGATTTTTTTATGAATTTTTATTCTATGTTCATTTTTGGGTCAAATCTTAAATAAACTTCTTCTCTGAAACAGCTCACCCAATTGCTTTGATATCAGACAGGGACTCTGCCAGAGCCTCCTGGTTCTTAATTTGTTCTCCATGTGCTGTTGCTGCTGCAATTCTATTTTATTTTGTTTTATTACGATTTTTGTGTGTTTTCGCTAGTTTTGACTTCTTCTCCAGAACCGTCACTCAGATTAAGCTGAAACTTGGTGGATATGTTCCTTGTAAAAGGGTCAAATGAATATTTCAGTAGGTGGCACTGCTGTGGATTTCTGATTTTTACCGATTTTTTCCCCCCAATTTGGGCACTTATTAGTAAGTGCACCTTCCCTATTGATTACTATGTAAGTCAATGGGCATTCTAATGCCAATTCACATTTTGGACTTCGAAAAAGAAACTGTCAGTCTGATTGACTTCAAACTTGCTGGCACTGTACCTTGGGTGGATCTTTAATAAGTCTGTTCAAATGGTCACGCTCCATTGATTTTTGGACTTTGTATGATGGGGGGGGGGGGGAATCTTAAGAAAAAAAGTTTTAATAGGAAAGTTTAACATGGGAATTTCTTGTAATTGTTATAACGTAAATAATTTTGGGCAGATTTGTGTCAAAATTGGTAGGGATGTACCTATGATAAGTGTCTATCTATTCTGTGCAAGTGGTCATGCTCCAGTGATTTTTCGACCTTGAACTCATTCCCAAGGTCAGTAAGTGCTGCTCATGGACATTTTTTGTAGTAATACAGTGCATATATTGCAATATTGTCCAATTGCTTGCATTTTTTTATTCTACACACAGATGTTCCCCAGATGGGTCTCTACCAACTGTGGGAAGGTGATAATAATGCGATAATTCATCTACGTTTTACGAATTTTCATGTGTTTGCGTTGATTTGTTTTGGGAGGGGGTGGGTTTGGATCAATTTTTTTCTTCTCAGAAACTGCTTGGCCAATAGGAGATATTCATATTTAGCTATATATTAATTGCAGACCTGCTTTGCTCCCCTAGATGTTAGGCAAGAGAACTATGCCCCCGCCATGATGAAGGCACTTGCACCATGTTATGTCCTTAACCATCTCCAAACAGCCTTTTTTCTATCAAACAAATTAAATCCATAAATACGTTTGGCATTTTGTATGTTTTGAAACTTAGTAAATGACTTTTCTTAAGCTTTCATTTTGCTTTCATTGGTTAATCGTTACTTTTACCATAGACTCTCATTTGGGCCAGGCATGATCCGTGAAGCCTTCCTGCCAAGTTCTGTACTACAGCCTAGGTGGCAGCGCAGGATCCCAGTTGAAAGGAACACCTGGTATTACTTTGATATTACCCACAAGGTAACGTGGGCTCACCTTGTTCATAATTTGGGTACTACACTCCAATATGTGCCTCTGTTTTTGTTCAATTTTGTGTGTGATGGCTAATTCTGCCTTCTTCTCCACAACAGCAGAACAGAACTGGCTTAAATTTTACAATTTTATCACATGATCTGTATAAAGATGAAGCAAGTTTGTGACGATAATGGGATTTCGTTTTTTATTTTACAAAGTTATGCATTCCTTATATTATAGATCTATATGCCCAATTGAGCGAAAGGTTTCCACAATCTTTCTGCACTGAAAATTGAACTCAAAATTTACAGTTGTTGTATAAACACAAGTGTTTAGGTTATTAATGTGGCTTTTGTGAAATTTTGACATTTCTTTAAAAATATTCAAGACAAAATGGTCAAATGTATAATGATCCCAACACATGTATTTACAAATATGGATATGGTCCCGGCTGATTTCAATGGTCCAGAAAGCATACCATCCTAGTTTATGGGTACCGTGTGTAACTGACTGTGCAGACTTTTGAATCTGAAAACTTAACAGTCAGGCACATGATGTGGTTTATAGGTCAATTTTCCCTAAGCGGGGTATAGTGGAGCCTCGGTCTGGTGTCCAGTGACCCAGCTTGTAACCCTGACTCGGGAAGGGCGGTCAGCGTCTGGTCATTTCTGATTTAGCTTGCCAACATGTTTACAACCACTTTTCTGAAGAGATTTTGACAATATTGCCTTATATAAATGTGTATGTATAAATTGAAGTTGCAGCAGGTGCCAATTTTAGTAATTACAGGGCAAAAACTAGAGGAAAAGTGGGTGAAATGCATAGATATTTGAGAATAAATGTTCTGTCATGCCATAAAGTCCAGTGGTCAAGTATGCTGGCATGTCCTTATACAGGAAATGCAGATGTGCTATTGTAGGGTCAACATTCCATACACATATGGTAAGGATTGGCATATCTGCTTCATGGGTCAAGTCTGCCTTTCCAGCCATAAGCCTTGGCCACCAGGGAGATGTAATAGGACTTCACAGATTTGACCACCGGTAGGGGGCGTGGTCAAAAAGTTGTCAATCTTCATTTTAGTTTTCTGCTGCAGCAAGGCTTGCTGATGGTCACCATGTTTCCTGACACCTAAGGGCAATTAATTATCTACCACTTGACACCAGATTTATGGGTTTGGGGCGGACCGATCGCAGAGTAAGCTAATGTTTGACAGGTCTGGTCATTCTCACAGTGAGACATGAGGGGGTGGGTTGACAGGCATTAATTCAAGTCAAATCAGTACAAAATTCCTGTTACCCCTATGCTCATTAAAGTGGATAGTCTGGGCAAGGCAGAAATGAAAGTTGGGTTAGTTCAATTGAATTTAGGAGGGGAGACAAGACCTTAAAAGTAAGGCTTCTTCCCATGTGAAAATGGTCAAAAACAGGATGGATACACTAGTGCTGCCTGTGTCGTGTCTGAATATCTCAAATCATAGCAATGTGGAAATTATGGTTATTTGGTTCATCCCTGCAAAATTAATTTACCATTGAGGGACTTATGTTCTACCGAGGGCCCAGAAAGGTAAATACATTTTGACTTATACGTAGAAATTGCTATGGAATGTTGGGGGAACCCTTGATCAAGGGATGCACCATTGTTTGATTTTAGCCCATATATGTTATGCGGACCTAAATGTTTATATCCAGACTGACCAGCAGGTTATGTAGATAGGATATACAATGAAATTGGAATATTTCTTTATTCAAAAACTTTATTATGGCCATCTAAATGTAAAATGGACTTGAGTTATTTGAAACGCCTCCATGCCGCCATGTTGGATCATGACGTCACACAATAACTCGCTTCTATTGGCTAACAGTATATGAGTCCTAGGCATGGAAATAAGAGTATGGGCAGCATTAGCTATCATGTGGATGACTGTAAGTTCTATTAAAAGTATCAATTGGCACAATGTTTTTGCGAGAATATGCTTGAACGAGCCGCGACATGGGGTCGTTAAGCAGGCACAACGTGCGAAAATCTGTTTTCCCAAAGCATAGTAAAGTACAAGGCGTTTCGGACGATCCTAAACGTGTGTTAGCCTTTAGTTTAAATTCAACTGTTTTGCTGACCAAGCAAATCAAACAGACAGGCTTATATCTTGATTATGGTGGATCCAGGCCTGCGGTTGCTATTAAATCCTATGGGCTTTCTTTTGGTGTTGTTAATTTTGACCCTGAATGACCATGAAAGATCAGACTGACATATTAGCGTATAAGTTTTTTTTTTTCGGAAATCACTTCACCAATTAATTTGAAATTGCGTATAGTGACAGATCTGTGAACCTCGAGACATTTGTTCAGCAGGTGGTACTTCATTTTTCCCCATTTTGCATGTTTTCACGATTTTGGCTTATTCTGGAGTGTGAAGGCACAGTCACTGCAGCTTAGCTCAATGGAGACTTACTTCTGGAAAGGAAAGACAGGTCAACTGAGCAAGGGTTGTGTATATGGCCCTCTAGTTTTCTTCTCAAGAAATGCTTGACTTTTTTCCTATGTGTTGGGAATTCTTGTGGGTTAAAAGCTATTTTGGACTCTTCCAGAACGAGTGAAAAAATGTTTGAGAAAGAGATGATACAATAATTATCCATCATCACACAGGGGTTGCACAAATAGACAACCTAACATCTTGGTTTGTACTTTGGTCAAAGTGGATCCCAGGCCCATGGTTATTATTAAGGTGAATGATCTGAAGCCAGCACCTTTGGATAACCTCTAATCACATTTTCATATTTTTGGATAGTCTGATACTTAAACTGCACGCTCCCAAAACCTCAGATGTGTGAACATAAAATTTATATGAGAAAATTGATCTCAAAACTTTTGTTTACAATGAGAAGTTTAAGCAGTGCCGGGCACATGGGTTTGTTTGCATGGGCATGATAATGAACAATGTCATTGTTTGCACAGTCATTAATCCATGATCCCTGGAAACCAATTGAGCCATTGACACGGGTCACTCACAGGAAACCATTAGCCATGGAGAGAAGAATGGGCCAGTTCATACTAATCACTACCATTGTTCTGATTCTTTTGAAATTCTCTATTGATGTAAAAACAAATTAGTACAATCCACTTACTGGTCCCCAAATATGGAAAGCCGCATGTGAACCCACACCCAAACAAGCCAAGTGTGGTGCTCCCAAGTTAAAAAAGTCAAGATTTAAGCCACAAAATATATAATTGTTTTAATTACAACATCACAGAGGTAAAGCTACTAGTTTATTTCACACAAAAATTAAAACACAGGACAGAATAAATGAGTATGTGACATACTGCAACTATAAATGTGTAAGAATTGGCAACCTTTTCTTTCAACGCGATATTCTTGGAACTGTTTTTTGCTCAACCTCTACAATTTGTATCTTGCCTCACAAACATACGAATTGCCCTATCACATTAAAATCAACAGACTTTAAAAGAAAAATATCATATCCAGAAAGGGTTCCCAGGATTTTTATTTCTGACAACCCCTCCGTGACCTTTGGAGAAATTTATGGAAAGAAAATGAACAACCTGTCAGGACTAAATTAAAAATGTCATAACTTTTCATTTATGCTATTTCAGGACTAACCATTGAAATAGATCCTGGACATGGATACATATTTAAAATTTCCTCTGATTTTAACTGAAAAAAAAAACAACACAATTTTGTGTGACTTCTGCGCGAAAAATGTGAAAATCCTACCAAGTCAGAAAGAATGCAAGAAAATCTCTTAAAATTCCAATCCTGCAAAATAATCCTATGGATATAAATCTATGGATATGTAGTAATCAGAAAATATATAGGTTTAATGTACTTGTGAAAAAATTAAATGGGTAATATTTATCCAAAGTTGTCAGTCTCACTGCGCACTAGCTTCACAGCTTTCACCTTAAACTTTAATAGGAAAGCACTTGTAGGGTGGGTTTCTTTTGGGGTCCTTAATTGTGACCATGAGATACTTTGGAACGTCCACACTGATATATTGGCTCACATTTTGGTAACAGTGGATTCTAGGCCCATAGTTACTTTCACACATAAACTGAAAGGTACCCGTGGTGTATATGTTTATGCTGTTAATTTTGACTTTGATTGAAAGGTCAAACTGACATGTTGGTTTATATCTTGAAGTTAATATCAAAGCTTGGTCAACTATTGGTAAGCACTAATACACTACCTATGTAAAACAGTCTGTACTTGCAGAAGCAGCAGACTCCAGTCAGCAAAACACAGGATTATCATGATCCTCTTGTAATTTGTAGCTGAAGAAATCAGCCAACTCATTTTATTCAGACTTCCTTTATAAGAAGCAGAAGTTCGACATATACGAGTGCAGCTACTTTGATTCAGAAATGCAACACTTAGAAACGAGGTCCACAGGCCTTATGCTCTTCTGACGTAATCAGGGACCATCACAAAATATTCAATTCCTGAGATGCATTCCCTCTGTGACCTTGAGAAAGTAGTTCAAGGTCGTAAACATTGAACAATATCAACCTTCCATGTGATACAAATTTTTGATACATTTAGCACCATTGGCTTTATTCTTTCTCATACTTATTCATTGTCCAGTACTGCAGTGCTGAATGACCTTCAAAAATAATTTAAGGTCAGCTCAAATTTTACCATTGGCCTAATACATAATTTGTGTAAATTTTGCAGTTTAATTTCATTTTATTATTACAATGTGTGAAAGTGTAATTTATACCTATGATGGTAATTCCAATAAATAGCACCAGTGGCAACATCACATGCAGCGTTTGCTTGGAAAAACTGGTGGATTTTCCCGTTACTTTGTGAGAAAAATAGTATATTTTGTTTCTCTGTATTAATTGCCTGTGACTAAATTACTGGGAGGTGACTGGGTTCTTTTAGTGTGTGCACATGTTGTTTACATATTTTCTTCTCTTTTTGTCATTGGTTCTGCCTTTCTGTTGGGGTATGCCAGGATATTTGTCTCTTCACTAGGTCGCAGCAGTCACATGTTTAGCCAGGTGGGAAACAGCGGGACCAGAATTTGACAATGCTTGGTGACGTAGAGTTCATGGTGGGAAGCTCAGCATAAGAAAAAAGATCAATTCCTACGTTAATCGCTGCTCTGGCAGTTTTTAGGTTTTGCTTATCTCTCTCTGCATTTCAAGTAGTGCTGCACTGGTCATGGGTTAAACAGCTTAGTGAGATATTTTTGGTGGTATTTTTGTGTCTGGTATTCTGTGGATTCATGAAAATGTAGCTCAACTTAATTTAGCTCGTTAGGAACCACAGAGTTCTGGGACAAGAACGTGCTGGTTTTCTCGCCTGTTTGTTCCTGGCTCAGTTGCAAGTCTTCTGGTTCTTAAATAGGATGATACCTTAATTTTTTTATAGGGACACAATCCACAGTCCTCCACATTCCGATTCTATATTAGTTCAGGTGGGAAAAATTTTGGAGGGAAATATTGTGGATTTAATTGAGATAAGTGTTCAAGAGGTTGGGATACCCATTTCTCTCCCTCGAATGACTTCACATGTAAATACATATATAAGTGAATTGTTGTCTTGGCAGACAAGGTTGATGTATTGCTGGGATTGTACGGTAAATCCTTTTGTATGATATTCAAGAATGGTGAGGTTACCAAACCATGCCAGATCACTTTAACTCTTTCCCCCATGTAGTGGTTGGCTAGGTATGCCAGGTCAGGCTAACCCTTTTCACAATGTGGTGAGTTTACTTGGACATGGGTTTGTCAAGGTATGTCGCGATCCATACAGTGAGATGAGTAAGATATGGGCTCGACAGGGAAAAGAAATGTATTTTCGTGGAAAGTTACAGTCCAGAAATACAGGTATGATATTATAAGTGCCTGGGTATATGATAAATGTAACTGTTCAAGAAAGGGTTACTGAAATTAGTTTGGGAAAGTGTTATGAAAATATGTATGGCTGTTTGTTTTCATTTGGAGAGGTTACTGTATTCATTGAGTGTGTGCCAGGTGATTTAGTTCAATGAATACTTTGCTGGGTCACTGCAGAGTCACTGAGTTGGCCTGTTTTGCGGGTGACTTACATGTGCCAGCTAAACATGTAGAATAAGCTAGAATGGTGACCTACATTCATATGAGGTGATCCATACTGGTCTCAATGCACTGGGATATGTGACTAATTTGAAAACACGCGAACAATGGTGATATTTCTGTGTGTAGATATAAAGCAGATATTTTCCTGACTGCAGAGAGAATTCTGAAGGATTTGACAGAAGCTGTGTGTTGTCATCAAGCCATTGGGACTGAGCCATTGTTTACATTGTACCTATGGAGTGTGGACAGTGTGTGGAGTGGATTTGTATATTTGGGGCTACCCATTTACACTTTGTACATGTGGAGTGTGGACATTTTCTTTGAGTGGACTGGTATATTGTACCACATTGGAACCAAACCATACCTTTCTGGGAATGGGTCAGCACCACAGCTTTCAGTACCACATTGAATCCAAACTGTACATCTGTGGGATTTGTACCAGATTATTTGGCACCTGTCATAAGACCTGTGGATAATCTCACCAGGGATTAGGATTTACCTAAGACTGTTTGATTGTTGAAATATCAGTGGACATAAGTTTACTTACTTTGTGCTGATTCTGAGTGTTAATATATTGTTATTGTTAAAACTATATCATTGTTGTCATTCTTTGTTGAGTTCTGCTAATATTCAAAAGGCGGGCATTGTGACAAATTGTGGGGGCACTTCCGGGATAAATCCAAGACAAACGGGATCAAAGTCATGACAAAACATTGAATTATGTTGCAATAAGAACATAACGGTTGAATCATCTGGAAAATTCTGGAAGTTTTTCAATAATGAATCTTACAGTTTGAAATCAACAAAGGATATGTGGTATTTATAAACATAGTTGTTTGTCAATATACAGACAATCGGATAGCATGTCAATAGATCCAAATGTGTTTCTGCATAATGAGGACATAACAGTCAAAGATTTTGATAAATTAGTAAAAAAGAACCTGGGAAATGTGGCCAAGTAGTTAAATTTAGAAGTACCATCAGGTATGCGGAAAATACCTTTTAAGCAAATGATAATTTGGTTAAAGAAGGTTTCATTGAGGATGAGGGATCAGAGGATAAAAGTTTGGCAATTCAGCTGGAATTAGCTAGATTAAAATGTGAGAGTGAAGGAGATGAGCACAGCCTGCAAGACAGCATGAGCTAAAATTGAGAGAACACGAGTTAAAACTAAGAGAGCTTGAACTTTGGCATTCTAGATCAGATAATTAAGCACAGTCAGGATCTTTTGAAGGATGCATGTTTAGTACCAAAATTTGAAGAAAAAGAAGTGTCAAAATTCATTCTGTCTTTTTGAGAAAACAGCTGAAACAAGAGTGAGGTCTCTTCTGTTACAAAGTGCGTTTATTGGAAAAGCACAAGAAGTTTATTCATCCCTTTCCATAGAACAAAGTACGAAGTATGATGTATTAGAAGATGCCGTTCTGAAAACATACGAGTTAGTACCTGAGGCTTATAGACAGAAATTCAGGGACAACCAAAAGGATCCTGGTGAAACATATGTAGAATTTGCCAAAAAGAAAAAGAATCTCCTTGACAGATGGTGTGCCTCAAGGAAAATAGAAAGTGATTTTGAAAAATTAAGGGAACTTATTGTGGTAGAAGATTTTAACGGTTGCATTGCGAAAGAAATTAAGACCAACCTGGATGAGCATAAGGCAGATAAATTACATGAAGCTGCAGTTTGGGCTGATGACTATGAGTTGACACATAAAAGCTTCTTTGAAACCTAAACAGGGTCAGTTCAGATCTAAATTTGGAAAGAAACCAGAGGTAACAGGGAACTTCTCCCCCCACCTCAATCAAAAACCAGAAAAACAAAAGCCCAATAATTATCCTCAGTCTGATAACCCTGCAAAACAGAAAACAGGGCAGAAGTTCTTCTGTGGACCCGCATGCAGTTACTGCCATGAAAGGGGCCATGTCGAATCTGAGTGTTTTTTACTCCAGAGAAGAACCAATAATACTGAGATACCAGTTGGTTTAGCCAGCATGAAGGGGCACCCACCTCTTAATAAGTTTGATGGACATTCTGATAATCTCCATGCTAAATTTGAAAACCCACCTGTTGGGGTAGCTGACTCCGTATTGGATTGCTATGAAAGTTTCAAATTCAAAGGGCCGGTGTCACAGAAAGAGAATGTTGTTGACCAGCAGGCAGTTGTGATCCTAAGGGACACTGGTGCTGCTCAGTCTTTACTGTTGGAAGATGTACTTCCTTTGTCAGATAAAACTTATCAAAAAGCCAGTGTATCACTTCAGGGTGCTGAGGAAAATTACATAACAGTCTCGCTTCACAAAGTTTACCTGAAGTCTTATTTCAAAATTGGACCAGTGATTGTAGGTATTGTATCTAGTCTTCCGATGGAAGGTGTGACCTTCCTTCTAGGGAATGATATAGCAGGGTATAATGTGAAAAGTAAACCGGTACCATATTTAACACATGAGCCAGTCATGAGAGAGGACATAGGACATCTTGAGCAGGAATTTCAGGGCATTTTTCCCGCCTGTGTTGTGACAAGATCAATGGCTCTTGAAGCTGCTAAACAAGAAACCAGTGACAAGGATGATGAATGTCCAGGGCTGGCAGAGACATTCTTTGCTGGTAACCTGGAGGACCAAGTAAGCTGTGAAGGTAAGTTGAGTCCAGAGGCAAGCCATGTCAGCAACCTCTTTGACCAGGTAAACCAAAATGATCATCTGAGTCAAATGTCTCATTTGAATCGAGATACGCTGATTAGGGAGCAAAAGCTGACCCTCTGTTAAGAAAATTGGTAAGTTCAGCTTTAACTGAAGAAGAGGCACAAAAAGACACAGTCTGTTATCATATTAGGTCAGGAGTGGTGATGAGGAAATGGACATCTCCAGATGCTTCCACTGATGAAGAGTGGAGAATCATTCATCAAATAGTAGTTCCTCCATCATATAGGGCAGACATTTTAAACAGCTCACAATGTGCCTATGCCGGGCCACTTGGGAATTAGGAAGACTCAAGATAGAATATTACGACACTTCTTGTGGCCCAGATTACATGGGGATGTGGCAGAATTTTGTAAGACATGTCACACATGTCAAGTGGTCAGAAAGCCCAATCAGAAAATAAAACCTGCTCCTTTGATTAGTTACCTTGCTCTTGAAGAACAATTTAGCAGGGTTGTTATGGATTATGTGGGACCACTTCCGAATTCAAAAGCGGGAAACAAAGGTTTCTCCTTAGTATCATGGATTCAGCCACAAGGTATTCTGAGGCCATCCCATTAAAAGACATTAAAGCTCCTACTATTGCTGATGCTTTAATGTAATTTTTCACTAGAGTAGGACCGCTGATACAGATACAAAGTGACTTAGGTTCAAATTTCAGATCTGCAGTGTTTCAGGAGATTGCCCACCAGCTAGGCCTTAAACAGATTAAATCTTCAGCCTACGATCCAGAAACACAAGGGGCTCTAGAAAGGTATCCTCAAACACTGAAGAATATGATGTAAACCTATTGTTTTGAAAATGAAGCTGAATGGGATAAAGATATGCATACGTTACTATTTGCCACCAGAAAAATACCAAATGAATCACTGGGATTCAATCCATTTGAACTAATATACGGATATACTGTGAGAGGTCCACTAAAGCTTATGAAAGAAAAATGGCTGGTGGAGACACAAGATGAATCTATCTTAGAGTATGTGTCCAAATTCTAAGAAAAGTTGAGAAAAGTTTGTGAGGTGGCACAATCAAATCTGATTAATGCACTGGGTAAGATGAAAACATGGTATGATAAGAAAACAGGGGAAAGAAGTTTTAAACCAGGAGACAAGGTGTTGATACTTTTGCCTATGCAAGGGCATTCAATTCAGGCCAAATTCAATGGTCCTTACCTGGTTGAAAGAAAGTAGAATGATGTGGATTATATAATATCTATACCAGATAGGAGGAAAGCTACACAGCTTTGTCAGATCAACACGTTAAAAGAATACCATGAAGTAGGAATTGTCAGTGCTACTACTTTGAAGAATGATGGGAATGATGAGAATGATTCATTCTCAAATGAAGACTTGAGTTCTATTTCCAGTGTAAAACTGCAGAACTCTGACATATTACAAAATCTTGATAGCAAGATCAGTCATTTGGAGGCCGCACAGCATGCTGATTTCGCAAAACTTATTTGTGAGTTTGAACAATTATTCTCAGACCAGCCTGGTCGCACCTCAATATTATGCCATGATGTAGATGCAGGTGATGCTAGTCCTATAAAGCAACAACCTTATCGGATGAATCCTCTGAGATTGGCTGCAGCTCGAGAAGAAATATATTACATGCTGGAAAATGATATTATAGAACCAAGCCAGAGTAGCTGGAGTAGTCCTATTGTATGTTCCGAAACCTGATGGTTCAATGCAATTTAGCATTGATTTTAGAAAAGTGAATTCTCTGACTAAATCAGACTCCTATCCAATCCCTAGAGTGGATGATTATATTGATCAGATAGGAAAGGTGTGCTTTGTCACCAAGTACAACTTGATTAAAGGTTATTGGCAGGTGTCACTCACAGAATAAAGCTAAAGAAATGTAAGGTTTTGTAACATCTGATGGCCTTTTTCAATGTAAAGTGGTGCCATTTGGAATGAAAAACGCGCCTGCGATCTTCACCTGGTTAATGAGCATGGTGACAGCTGGTTTAGAAGGATGTGTCACCTACATTGATGATACCTGTATTTTCTCCAAAACCTGGGCTGAACATCTTGAAAGAACTAGAGCATTCTTTGAAAGATTAACTTCCTCTGGTCTGATGGTGAACTTAAACAAAAGTGAAGCTGGTCAATCTGAAGTGACATACCTGGGCTATAAAGTGGGTAATGGAAAAGTATTGCCCAAGACAGCAAAAATTCAAGCAATTTTGGACTTTCATCAGCCATCAACAAGAAAAGGAACTATTATGGTTTTAACGCATGGCTGGATATTACAGGAAATTCTGAAAGAATTTCTCAGAAATCACTGAACCACCATCAAGAAAGAAGCACTTCAACATTTTGAAGCATCTGTAAACTCATGTCTGTACCCAATACTGGTCTACTCTGATCACAATCCCTTAAAGTTTTTAGATAAGTTCAAAGACAAAAATCAAAGATTGTTGAGATGGAGTTTGTATCTACAAGGATATAATTTTAAAATTGAGCATGTCCCCGGCAGGAACAATGTGGTTGTTGATGCACGGAGTAGGTTGAAAATTGTATAATTATTACTCACATGAAAGTGTTCAGATTATAAGACTATTGTCAGTAATATTGTTTATATAAGCATGTCAAATTGAAATACGTACAAAATTAATGTTTAAGTGATTGAACAGGAGATTATTCCTATTGTGATGCAAAGGAGTTTGTATTGTAGACAGTTAAAATGTTTCTCAGTTTGATGATATTTGTATAAACAGTGCAACTGGGTCAAGTAAAACCATGTGTGTGTTCATTACACTGAAACAGTTGAAGAGATGGTATAATTAATATAATTGAATGTTAATGCTGCTTTGTAGTAGATATTTTTTTTGAAATCACTGTTTATTGTAGGTACCGAAGAAGTAACCTTGACAATTGGGAAGAAAAAATTTTTATATGTCCAATTTTTCTTTCTCCAAGGAGGGGGATGTGTTATGAAAATGTGGATGGCTATTTGTTTTCATTTGGAGAGGTCACTGGATTAATTGAGTGTGTGCCAGGTCATTGGGTTCAATGTATACCCTGGAGGGTCACTGTAGAATGTTAATGCCACTTTGTAAAAATAGTAGATTTTTTTTTTCATTTGGAGAGGTCACTGTATTCATTGAGTGTGTGCCGGGTCATTGAGTTCAATAAATACCTTGCAGGGTCACTGCAGAGTCACTGAGTTGGCCTGTTTTGTGGGTGACTCACATGTAACTGGTAAACATATGGAATAAGCTAGAATGGTGACCTACATTCATATGAGGTGATCCAGACACGTCTCAATACACTGGGATAGGTGACTATAATAACCTGTTATTGCTGTGTCGATTGGGTACATAAATTTCAGAATAAGAATTGTCTGGTGCACGTGAACGCCGGTAGAAGGAGAACATTTTGGCTGGGAAGTTAAAGCAGTTCTTTTAAAGTGCAGGACTTTTTGCCTGGTGGGTTCTACGGGATA
Organism: Hermodice carunculata; assembly: GCA_964020975.1. Taxonomy (NCBI): domain Eukaryota; kingdom Metazoa; phylum Annelida; class Polychaeta; order Eunicida; family Amphinomidae; genus Hermodice; species Hermodice carunculata. The sequence goes on from OZ026625.1 coordinate 57,786,736, forward strand.
CTTTCTTTTGTGGGGTTCCGGAAATTGTAGTTTAAATGTGTATGTGCATCCTAAGTTTATTTATTCATGTTGTGTATGTGCTGATGGGCTTAGTCATTCATACATCACATTTCATAAAATATCTGTAAGTTAAAGTAATGACTTAGCTTCATGATTAAGTAAAGTAGTTGATTGGAATAGGGATGCATCAAACTAAGAGAGGTCAGAGGTCACAGGCCAAGGTCATGAGGTCAAGAGGTTGCCTGCGTAACTGGAGACTTTCACCAGAGCACATCAGAAGAGTCGACTTCTATTTTTTATTAAACTACTTATCACATTTTTGCCTGGAAATTCAAGAATTGGACATTACAGTGAACTTAGGAAAAATGCATAATTTGTAAAGTTTTCTATGGAAAGTTTATTGTACCGATCTGAAGAGATGAAAACAGAGAGAACTCCAACATGCTAAGTTTTGGTGATTACCCTTTGTGCATTTTTATAGATAAGACCAACAAAGAGTGCCATGAGTTTTATTCACACTTTGAAATTTGCTTTGACGTGGTATATGTAAGGTTAGGTAATGGTAGGAGAATGTTTCTTGTGTTGTGTGTCAAGTTGAGTGTGTGCTAGACTTTGAAAATACTGTAAAACTTGTCCGAGTGGGCACCTCCTCTACATGGGCACTGTTGCCTGGCCCAGTTCTCTATACTTCCCATGTTAATGGACCTACGCTAAGTGGGCACCTGTCTTAAGTGAGCACTTTTGCCCGGTCCCAAGTGTGCCCACTTAACACAGGTTTTACTGTATGGTTTTGTATGAGAAACCTCATATACTTAAACTGGTACCTAATAGTTTATTCCTCAAGTTTTAAAGTCCCAGCTGACGGCCTTCTAGCTTCAAAGTTAGGCAACATTCCGAGTTAGCTTATGTTTGTAAACAGGGAAAGGTTTCACATGACTCCATGTCAGTAATGTTAATGTAATGGTATATGCATATATGTGTTCACAAGATCTAATTACCATCACAAAAAGCAACCCTGAAATGCACTCCCTGACCTTGAGAAAATATGTCCAGTACATCAAATTCTGTTAGGCAATGTCTCACTTTCACATATGATACACTTTTGTGGTACGTTTGGCATCATTATACTTATTCTTTCTCTTGATATGGATTTTAAATGTTTTCAAGTTTTGGTCAATAAAGCTTGTGTATTAATTACTCTGTCCCCAAATTCGAGTCCATTTTTTTCTTTTTGTGTCATAAACATACCTTTGGGTACTAAGTTTTGTGATGATGCAAAAATTCTGAAAAGCGGCACTTGAAAAAAAAATTACATATTGGCCTATATATTACATTATAGTTTATTGGCCCATATATTGCATTATAGTTTAGGTAATTTGATCACGATTTGCATACACGTAAGTCCTGAAAGTTAATAGGAGGTATTCACAAGTAACTATGGTCATGTGCTGCCATCTATGCTGCACCAAGGAAATTGACAGGAGAGAGGGCAGATCCATGCATTCCGTAGGGCAAAATTTGTTTGGTGCTAAAAAATAGCAATTTGAAAAAAAAAAAAGCCATTCACGTGGTTCAAAGCATAAACAGCTACTTAAACACTGTAAAGTATTAACATTTTTCATCTGTTCAGCACAAAAAGTGTAATTTTCAGCTCTTTCAGTAACAAATTAAAGTGAAAGTGCCATCATGGAGGAGGCATAGTTCTGTTGCCTAGCCACACAGCTGGTAGCAAGAACAGGTCTGTAGTGACTTAAATTCCTCCTATTGGGATTAATATCAAATCTATGGACTGCACCAGACTCACAAGAAAAAGGGGAAGTTGGCCCTTTTTTCTGATCAGGAAGTACAATCATTACATGTCATCAGGATAGAGGTGCTCAATTTTAAAATAGAAATTCTAATGGAATGTCTGTCTGTGTCATACATTTGTTGATCGTGCATGGCCCCTTTTTTACACTTTTATATTAAGCCACATGCATGCTAGCTTTTGAAAACCGTTGCCCATCCCAATATAGGTCTATCTTTGAATGGAGCTGTATTTAACCATCAGCATTTTTTCATGAAATTCTTGATGGTGATATCCTGATTGGTCTTGCCAGTAATTTTCTTCAGTTAACAAAGTAAATCATCAGGATAGAGGTGCTCAATTTTAAAATAGAAATTCCAATGGAAAGTCTGTCTGTGTTATACCTTTGTTGATCGCGCATGGCCCCTTTTTTACACTTTTATATAAAGCCACATGCATGCTAGCTTTCGAAAACTGTTGCCCATCCCAATATAGGTCTATCTTTGAATGGAGCTGTACTTAACCATCAGCAGTTTTTTCATGAAATTCTTGATGGTGATATCCTGATTGGTCTTGGCCATAATTGTCTTCAGTTAACAAAGTAAATGTGTAAATGGACTTAAATGCCTGCAATTTTCGAAGCATATATTTATAAAACTGTTGATTATATTCTGTTTAGTTTCATAAACAAACTGTGTACACATGGGCCTGTGTTTGTGGTAATTCTCACTCAAAATATGGCTTCCTTGTCATGGGTTGGCTACACTTAGACTGGATGACGGGGTTTGTCCACCACAAAATCGCAAATAAAACTTTTTCTACCAACTTGATTTCAAATATTTTTGCAGCATATGATAACATATACTTATACACTTCAGATGATAAAATGAAACATTTTTACACCCAAAAATAAGGAATTTTCCTTCATAATGACATTGTACAATATGTGGACTTTGCAGCAATTTGTACATGGGGGTAGCAGCGGGAACCTCAATGGCTCATAACAAACAAATACACGTGCACAAAAAGCATGACAATCACTGTGTGACTGTTTTAGTTGCACTGGTCGCACTCAGATAATCATATGATTGGTTTGAAACAATACAAGTTTGCGTCCAATGATTGAACATACATTCCTTATATTATTGAAACCAATGTCACGTCAGCCTTACACAGGTGTCAACAAGGGCATAATCTTGAAAATTCAGCCACAATGAAATTTTCAGCTGATGGTAGGATACATATCGCAATTTTTTTAACAATAATAAACAGTGGCATCCATTTTATTTGCCGGAATAATGAAAACGAGTTAGCTTCAAATCCTTGTATATGGTCCCTGTTGAAATGATTTGCATTTGTCTGTGGTCATTGCGTCATGCTTGGATGCCCTGTTACACATGCACTGGGCCTTGCTTATCATTCATTGGTTGACTGTCACCTCAAAGTTTACAGGTCTAAATAAGTGTGCCATTGAGGTCCTTGTTGGTCCCCCCATGTACAAATTGCTGCAAAGTCCACATATTGTATAATGTCATTATGAAGGAAAATTCCTTATTTTTGGGTGTAAAAATGTTTCATTCTATCATCTGAAGTGTATAAGTATATGTTATCATATGCTGCAAAAATATTTGAAATCAAGTTGGTAGAAAAAGTTTTATTTGCGATTTTGTGGTGGACAAACCCCGTCATCCAGTCTTTAGTGCCCAACCCATGCCAATGAATTCAATGGAAGCTGTTGACTCAGTCTCAATTCAAGGGGAAAGGGTTCATTTTTATCATCAGTAACAACGTTCTCACGTGTCCTTTTTCACAACTGACAAACAAGCACGTAGAGTTGGCACAATTTTATTTCATGCACATGGTATGTGCACAAGTGAGGTATGATACAGTCTGACATGTAATAGTCACACCAATTAATCCTCGTCATTGCTGGTACAACATGCATGTACAGTAGTCTTGTCTTGAATGATCATTCCCCTGAGAAGTCTCCTTATCTAGAACGATCACTTTGGATACCTTGCTCATTGTTTTTGTTTCATGTCATTTGTAACGTAAACAGTCACAATTTGGGGCTCCTTCGTACTGATTTTTCAAGGCAGGTCTTACTGTACACGTATATTTGACGAACCAGTAATGCTGGTGAATATGTTAAATGTTCGTTGAAGTCTTTTACATTGATGGAATGGCAAAATACTTCAATATTCAAACAAAAGTACTGTAAAACCTGTCCTTGTGGACACCTTTATAATGTGGACAGTTATGTCCAGCACCTAAAGTTCAATATTCTTGTTAAAAGCACCTCTTTATTTAGGACACCTGCCAACTGTGGATACTTTTTGCCATCCCCAGAGGACATTGACCTGTTTGCAGGGATCAACCCACTACACATCCACCATCGAGTTTCAAAGAGAATCCAGCCAACAGTTTTGGACATAAAGTTGAAAATGGGAAAGTCTTGATGGACATCAGACAGATGACCATGAGATAAGTTCAGCTGAGCTACATAGTTGTCATTAAATATACTTGTAAACCATGCTATACTTTTGTACCAACTCTATTTTTTTTCTATGAAGCTATAAGGGATTGTTCAACATTATCATCATTTTTGAATTAGCACTTGGGGTACTAAATTTCATGACCCCCTCCCTCCCCCAACATAGTGCCTAAAATGATGATCTTCCAACAAAATGCAACAAAATTTGGGTTACAAATGACTTCACTTTCCAATATCTGCAGAAGTGTACAGGTCCATTTACCCCCCCCCCCCCTTCCCTTCCCTGTGGTACTAAAAATGCTAATTTAAAAATGAATAAAATGTTGAACCATCCCTACATAAGGATATACACATTTTGAAAGCATAACTCTCTGTGTTTTTTGTATGAAGCTAAAAGAGCATATTTGGTCTCAACAACATGGGGAAATGAGTTCCCTTGATAAGTCTTGTTCTAAATTTTCAAGTTCAGAGTTAATTCATTTCCCCTGATGAACTCATCCCACATGTTGAACCAATGTTGTACAGGAAAAGTACTGTACAAACAACTGCAACAAAGGTTTTAGTTTATCTACCTTTCCAAGGCAAAGATGCAAGATGAGGGGCTTTGTGGAAATGACAAGTCCGTATTCATATGAGGAGAGACTTACATAGAACAGTAGTGTGCTCCGTTTCTCAGACCACTTACCAGATGTTACTGCTGCTGTTCTCTTCTTGGAGGCTGGCATGTAATTGATGCAACATGCGCATTTCTCAATATTGAAATAATTTACAAATGATTGTGGCAAACAGTGGATTTTTTTCCACTAGTTTCCTGTTGGTCACTTAATTTGGAAGCAGGAGAATATCTTTGTGTTATAAGTTTAAGTACATACCCATTAACACGGATCCAATGCCAAAACCAGAAACAGTTGCACCTAAAATCTAGCCCCATCCCATATATGCCTACATTTCTTTGAATTGCAGTACGTGATGTTTGCAAATGTCGGATCACTCCCATCTCAGCCTCCACATGTCCTACCCTCAGTGGACACCTGACACCAAACCTGTAATGATGTGACCCACTGAGGAGAATAAAGATGCAGACCAGCCTTACATAACCCTTTATTGGTGACTAACGTTTTCGCCAAGGCAAAAGTACCTTGTGGAATAAATCCCAGCTTTAAGCATTGAATGAACACTGAAATGCATGTGCCCTAAAATGAATGTACTCATTGGTACATTTCACCATCTCACACACTTCCCTGCTTTCTTTTGCTGGTCCCACAGAAAATATTATAGACCAAAACAAAAATCAATTTGGGAAAGTAAATCTTGCATCTTTGATCTTTACACACATGATCAATAACTGGACCCCCCCACGCACACAGCTCAACAGCTGCAAGCTACGAAAGCCTACCAGGTCCAGGTCGTAGACCAGTAACCTAGGCCCAATGCATTTACATGTCAAATTAGCAACATTCGCTGGCTTATTTCTCCTTTTTCAAATGTAAAGCCACAACTTTCTTTGCGTTCTACTTCAAGTTTATACCAGTAGCAGCAAGTTAAAACCAAGAAAATGGGGGGGGGGGTCATGTGATTAGATTTTTTTTTACTGGTGCATTTGTGTACCTTACCTCGGCAAATATGTCTCCAAAAATACACAAAGTTATCAAATGATTTAAAATATTTCTAGAGTAGCAGTGCCTTTCTAAAACTCACAGTTGATAAGTATTTTTCTATCCAAAATTATGATGGGACTTAATTTGGGATGCTCTGCTCCTGTGATATTAACATCCAATAGACACAGCAACAGTATTCAGTACTCAATCAAAATTTGTGGATCAGTTGACCTGACCTTGAGGGGTTGCTGGTCCAAGACCTCCAAGACTCCACTCTGCCATGCCCGTGTAGTATAAACCTGCCAGACGATATGGCCAAGTAGGCCCTGTCCACCTGCAGAATATAACTACAGCCATGTAGGCTCCCTGGAGTCTCCTGCTGCCCGGCTTGAACCGTGCTGCATGATCAGATAGTACATCCATCCACCAGCCACAAAATGCAATAAAAAAATATCAAAAAGTAATTCAGTAAAAAAAGTAAAATTTTAGATACCCTAATAACTTTAAAACATGTAATCCACACATTATCTTCAAGCTAGACAAAGCCCCAAAACTTTTTGCTGTCATGTTTTGGTTGTCTGTTAAGATGACTGCTAGTAAGGCCATTTGTGCCCATCCAACAAGAGTCTGGTAATATGCAGATGCTATAGAATCACGCAACCCCTTTCATGCACATCATTATATGTATACTTATCATAACACCATGTGTAAACACCCTTTCAGTTTCCTCCAAAAACACAAGTCATAAAAAAGAAACATGAACATATGAAAACTCACTTCTGGTACTTCAATTATCCCCCTCACAGAGAGACTTCATGAAGTACAAGTGTTTCCTCCCCTTTACCATAATATACAGGCCAGTATTACTACAAGCACTCTAAAGTAAGGAAAATACATTTGACAACAAAATGTTTACAATGATAATTAGCCACGTGCTGACCGTAACACGTGAATGGACTTGAACCAACACGGTATCAATTCGGTTATTCTTCCCAACATAAAAACAATAGGTTTTACGTCATGCCCACACTGTCCCGTAGGACGTTACCTGGGCATATAAATACCAAGGTAAAAACGAACGCGGCAATCTTTGGTTGTCTCTTAAGAGCCCAGGACGGGCGAAACCGGTCAGACTCTACTTAACCAAAGTCTACTGCTATATCTTAAGAATAACACGACACAGCACCACAGACGGGCGTATTAGCCGTCGTGGCCCTTGTCTGGTTTTTACAAATACATTTAACACACATATCATCAATGCTGTACTCTCCTGTATGTCTTACATAATGCACATGGATATCAAAAGACACCAGAAAAGAAATAATCCTTTGTGTGTCTTTCATCAGACTGGCAAAAGCATGCTACAGCAGTACAATATGTGTGCACAGATGTTACAGCTGCTGTTCTCTTCTTGGGAGGCTGGCAAATAACTGATGCAACATGTGAATTTTTCAATATTTGAAACGTACTTACAAAAGATGTGGGCAAATATTGGAACTTTTTCCACTCATTTCCTGTTGGTCACTTCAGAAACATGAAAATAAAGTTTGTTTTGTAAGTTTTTTTCATTAAGGTAGCGATCTAGTGAACAACATAAAAATCAACGATGTTTCACTTTATACATTTTCTGGTCTGTTAACAAGTTTACTTTAAGTTCCGCATTGTTTCGTTGCTAAATACTTTTTACATTGACGTTAAAATCGTTGTTTTTCCTGACACGGTCGTACCAAACTGGAGTGTAAACAAAGCTGCTACTGAACGTGCCGGTTTGTTGGGTCACGTGACCTGTGATGCGTCCACACTGATACATATCTAGCGAGGTCAGGGGGTCGAGGTCTGACTCCAACACAACTTCAAAGCGGTTCCTCCGTACCCATCAAAAGAAAAAGGAAAAAGGGTCGCAAAAGAAAAAAAATATATTGTACGAATGGACACGATATCAGGACAAAACTTGCCGATAGTGACAATTAAGGGCTCGTAATACCAAGCGTGGCCAAAAGAGCCCAGGTCCCAGCTTTTACTTTCAGCGGTTGTGCTATCCACATCCACCGGCACCGAATCTGAATCGGACAGTCTCGATGACGACGACGGGAAAACTCATTTATCAGCAAGGCATAAAAAAAAATAAAAGTTAACTGAAAAATGTATGCGTGCACTGGATATTTCCTTGGACAATGAATCAAGTGTGACCAGAGCCTCTGCCCCTGCCCCTGCTCCGTCCCCGTCCCCTCGGCTGCAGTAGCCAGTTCTTAGCGGTGGCATTTTGGCGAGTTACGGGAAGAAGTTGAGGATGTACACATAAAATGCTATGAGATGGGGCTGTGATCCAATCTTTTTATTTTATGGCTACAATTTATTTCACCATTTTCGGGTTTCATTGGGTTAAATGCACCGTTCGTCAACATTGACGTCAACATAGCGTTTCAAGTCTGTGAGTGTGATATGAAACCCGCATCCGCCAGCCTGAATGAAGCCTGTTTGGCCGGAACTTGTTGTAAACAAGCAAACCAACCTGTGAAAATCGCAAAACAGTGAGACATGTCGGGGTAATTTAAAACAGATTCTTATTCATCGCTTGGTGTTTTCATGAAAAGTGCGATTCATTCGACTCTACTTGTATTGTACACTTCATCCCTCGCTATCGTCGACTTTCATGGCTGTTGCGGCAGCGGTTATCTTTGGGACATTTGCATAATTAGCTCTCTCAAGTTCTAGTACGCATGCTCGCTGGGTAACTCCGCCTACTTCCGCGAAAACGTCATATGGCGCTAAATTTCCACGAGGGTATTTAAAAGGACAGGAGACGTACCTCCTTATGAATATGTGATTTTTAGCTATAAATCACTATATTTTACATGTTTTGAACATTGATAGACAACTAGGGAGGTCGTACTTATCGCGGAAGTTCAAAAATAGAACCTGTCTCGAATAGTTTTGGCGGCATTGACCGACGAAGGTCAAAGATCATCAGACCGAGAGATATAGCCTGTTTTCTCGGGTTCACTTTTACGAAAGAACGGCCACTTCCAGCGAAATTGGGGAAAAATCCACTGGCTCGATTCTGTTCAGACTTGGCATGTATGATAAGTCATTTATTTTCTCTAAAAACGTGTTTTTGTTTGTTGATAACAGGAATAGTTTTGTAGTTTCACCGTCATTCGCAGAGCTTTCACCCAAAGTACATGTACATGGCACAACTATAAATATCTTTCATGACCTAAAACAGGGCTCGTTTGCGTTATCGACAATACAAAACACGTTTTGATGGCCAAGAATCTACGCTAGCGGTAAAACGGACGGAAGTGGTCATCGGATAATCTGTTCACCTCCCAATTTCGCTGGAGTGGCTTTGGGTTGGCACAAACAATTGTCCGACTTTGTGGCTTCATAAAATAAATACCGTTGGATAGATTTTAATAAAGGTGGTATCTTCGTTTGCGCTAGATACTTAGCTTTTAGAAAAGGTATACTTTTATATGGCTTACTGTTGCCTATTTTTCACAATCGCGAGAAATGGTGAGCAATGTCCGTTCCTATGCGTTCACTAGATCGCCACCTTAATAAGGAATGCCAAAGTTGGAAACAGTTGCACCTAAAATCTAGCCCAAACCCCAATATGACTAGGCTTAAATTTCTTTGAATTGCAGTACATGACGATAGCATTTGTCAGATAACTCCCATCTCAGCCTCCACATGCCATACCCTCAGTGGAACCCGACACCAAGCCTGTACTTACACGTATGTGACCCACTGAGGAGTACGAAGAGGCAGACCAGCCCTAACCCTTGGCGGCCTACATTCGTGCCAGGGTTAAAGCATCTGGTAGACTATGCCCAGCTTCAAGCATAGACAGAACACTAAAATGTGCATTAAAAAGAGAATCTTGCATGACTGAGAGTCAGTTACTATTTTTCTCTCAGGAGGGATCATTGTTCCTGGGGAAAATCACTCGTAACCACAGGTCAAGAGTGACTTTCCACACCAATAATGATCCAGAGTGAAAGAAAAATAGTAACTCACTCTCAGCCATGTAAGTTTTTGTTTATTCTATGTTTAATTGGGTATCCATCGCCAAAAAATATGCTAATAAACCTACATGTACTGAACTGAATTCCTTATAAATCAAGAACACAGAGCGTCACCACCTGGTGAACAACTTGGACTTTTTCTCATTCCACATTGCTACCAAGTTTCAGCCCAATTGATCTGTGTGACAGTTGGTAAGTTGAAGTTTACATGACCATGAAAACTATTATCTCATTGCTCATGATTACTGCTCTCTCCCTCCCATGATGAACATTTGCAGAATGTGTTAAGTTGCTATTTTCTAAGACATGGCCGTATAAAATAAGAACATGTAGTTCCTATTACAACTTATGACCCTATGCAAATTATCTTTGAGAAACACTGGAACTTTTTGATTATGCACAAATGTGCTATGTGATTCATCACAGCCAGGCACTAGTTCCATTCCTTCATCAACTACTTCCAAATTCATGACCTTGCCAACCTGGAGTAGCCTGTGGTTAACAGGTGTGGAAGAGGAGGTAAGCACTTTAACAAACAGATGATGCTACAGCTGATGCATCATTCCTGTCTGTATCCAGGTGTCCATTTCCAATTGCAATATACTCTATAGTATCTGAATTTGGAGTATTTTGTTCCCTGTGTGTTGTTTCCGGGCTTGATCCAGTTTCCCTACCTGAAAGAGGGACAAAAAAACATGGTCAGCAATACAACAGATAAACTGAATATACCATGTATTATTTCCTGTCACCAATGGAATCCAAATTCACCAAGAATTTGCTTTAGATTTAAAACATTCCATCTACAACAAATGGGCATAAGAAACATGGCCTTCATATGCACATCAAGTACTGTTTCTCCTTAAGGTAGTCATGCTATGCCCTGGTAAACTAAAGCTACTATCCCGTTTGGGCTGATAAAGTGAAAAGTATTCATATGAACCTATGCAAAGTGTAGATTTCTGGAAAGACCAGGATGAACAGATCCTAAACATAAAAAATAAATTTTGATCCTTTGTTTATATTTGTTGTGTGAACATCCTCTTCTTTGATCTGAAATTGTGATGTGACATGGGTATATGTGGAAATAACTTGTTACTAGCTCAACCAAATTGTAATCTGTTTTTCACTGACTTACTCCCAACATTAGTGGCTAAAAATGCATCTAAATCTCAAAAACCCAAAATTTACAAAAGCAACAATTCTATGGGGTGCCTTTCTAGCCACAAATGTGACTAGTAATTATATGGAAACAGTTAGCCGTTTGATAAAACCATTAAGAAGTTATTTCTACTTTTGTTTCTTCATGTCATACTGTGCTTCTGATCAAAGAAATATTTGTTTAAACAACAATTTCAATCAAATGGTTACAATTTTAATTTGTTTCCAACCTATATCATGACCTTTCCAAAAATGTATACTTTGGGTATGTTTATGTGAATATTTTTCACTTTATGTGGCTAAAAATGGTACCGTAACCTTAGTTTTTGGGGGCATACCTTAACTACCTTAAAGTGTTGAATCCATTAATGAAATTGCATAAGGTAAGGCTTATTGATATCAGATGGTAAAACCAAATTTTCTGTTTTGCATCATTTGATGCAAATCTACAACAAAACTAACTAGTTTATTAAAGGTTAAACTGCAGAGACTTACACTTTTTACAGTACCATACGATGCAGGCAATCCCCAGCACAACTGTAGCAACCCCAAAGACCACAGTTCCTATTTTCCAAGGTAGCTCGTTACATTTAGAACTTGGTGCTAAAATAAAAAACAAAGAGAAAAAAAAATACCATAAAAATCACAATAATACAATACAATCTACAGAATTAAGATAATTTCACTACATGTACACCATAGAAGCTTTACACTGCTTTCTGTATTTTAGATACCACAACAAAATACTGCTTACACAATGTATTTTTAGAGGGAAATATTAAAATAATTCTTTTAGGGGTGACCTGAAAAAGAATGGCCTGGTGATGAATCATTTGTTCTTACGGGGCTTAAAAGGGTACAGTTTTCAAGGCATATTGCTTTCTTTGCATACAAAAAAATACTGACAATACTTGCATGCAATCTATTCTTCACGTTTGTATTTGTGTCTTTTTGTCCAGACCCACTTCCTAGTAGTCATTACACTATTCCGCAGTGCAAAATCTTTACTCTCCACAAGCTAACCTGTCACTGTCTAACCTATATACAAATATATGGAAGTACTATTGTCCATATTGTAAATGTTCTTCTGTAGCATTTTGACATAAGATGTATTACCCCAAATAAATTAACGGGTCTTCAGCGGGTAACTACTCAGAACATTTTTTGGAGCCTATACCCACACGTCTCTCTGAGTAGCGGCTCCTAGTCTAAGCTAAATATTTAGCAAAGACAACCCACATAATAATGAAATAATGTGAAGGTGGCAAATGATGAATAAGCTACATACATGAAGTTTTGCTTATAAATGCAGACCTTCATTATGAAAGAAGAATACCTGTCAAACCAAACATAGTTACTAAATTTCTACAGCACAAGTTCAGATAAGAACAATTTGACTTACCCCTGAACCAGTAGTTATCCTTTCTAGCTGGATAGCTTATCTGAATTAAACCACCTGCTAGTGTATAACTGAACTAGAAAAATACCTGGGGCATTATATTCAGCACCAGTAACAGTAAAATAAACAGTTGCAGCTAGACCACCTGTACAAACCGAGGGAAATCCTAATGAGTACTGCAACAATGGACATGTAGCGTTTGCTTGGGAAAACTGGTTGATTTTTCCCAAGTGTCCGCTACGTCGTGAGAAAAATGTCTTTTATAAATATTTTTTTTCTCTTTAATTGCCTGTAACTAATATTGCTCGAGGCGCCTGGGTTGTTTTAGCAGGCAAATGTACTTTACAGTTTTTTCTCTTTTTGTTATTGTGCCTTTCTGTTGGGGTATGCCGGGATGTGTCTCTTCACTAAGTCGCAGCAGTCACATGATCAGCCAGCTAGGAAACAACAGGGCTAGAATTTAAGATTGACAATGCTTAGTGACATAGAGTTTGTGCCAGGGAGCTCAGCGTATATAAAGATCAGTTCTTACATTAATCACTGCTCCAGCAGCTTTCAGGTCTTGCCTATCTCTCTTTGGCCTTAAAGCAGTGCTGCGCTGGTCATGGGTCGAACAGGTTAATGAGATATTTTTAGGTGTAATTTTTGTGTACATTATTCCGGGGGTTCATGAAAATGAAGTTTTTCAACAGTAAAACTATTATTAAGAAACATTACTCACCATAGGTCACTTAGCTGGTTTCCACCCACTTTAGGTGCCTTGCCAGACCTCCCAAAAATGTTCCCGTGAGTCCAGTGCCGATCCATGCTGCTGCAACGACTGTCCTTAATGCCCTGTGGCGTGTCACACCACCTGTTGTGGCAGTATTTCGCAATAGCGAGCATGGGCAATCAGTTTCCTACACTGCATAGGAGGGACCGAAAGTGGGGGGTGGTTGGGTGGGAATATTAGCTACCTATGGTGAGTAATGTTTCTTAATAATAGTTTAATGTTGAAAAACTTCATATTAAGGACACATTACAACACCATAGGTTAAAATCTGAATGGAGGAGGGAGATACCTCCTAAAATGTATAGCCTAAAACTCTGCACTAGAGAGCCATGGACCAGAAAACCATCCTAGACCCCTGGTGCCCCTACACCAGCTCCGTTGAGTTGGAGAGGGTGGGGGGAGGCACCCCCTAAGACTGGCTGGATGCAGCTGTCAGGAAGCACTTGTTGAAATTCCATCATGACCACAGCTGGTTTTAGTCCTAAGAGAGTCAATACTTTTAGCAATGTCCTCTTCTGACAAAGCCTTAAAACTAAAACTGTGTCTAATTGGTGTTTGCAGGTAGTCATTTTCAGAATAATAGGCCTCAGTAGTTATATGGCACATACGGAGCCACTCTTCAAAGAAATGAAAATGTCAAAGCTCAAGGATATTTTCAGCCACCAACAATTGAAATTCTATTATAAACTAGTCCACAAACAATTACCAGCATACTTTATTGACAATTTACTTATAATAAACCATGCACATCACACAAGAAATCAAAATAATATTTTTAAGACAGGAACAAGACTTGGTGGTACAAGAAATTGTTTAAGATATGAACTAGTGGATACTTGAGCAACATTCCTAACACTGTAAAAGATAAAGTACACACTCATACTAAATCTGGTTTTTCTTTCTATGCGAAAATGCACTATGTTGATAAATACTCTGATGTTTGCTCTAAGCCTAACTGCTATGTCTGCAGTACACTTGCATAACATTAATTAATTCACATTTAATGTGAACATGAGATTTTAGGATCCATTCCATATATATAAAGTTTGCTGAAACTTATCTGGAACATATTGTTAAAGTCAATGCACCTGTGTTAACTTAATTTTCAAGAAATTTTGTCAAGTCTTAACTATTAGCAAGGTGGCTCCCATGATAGCGGCATTCCTCGCCTTAATGGGAGTCTCCTCACCTACTACATACATGAATTGAATCTCATATCATATGCTTATGTATATGTGCATATTACAGTGAAATAAAAGAAGTCTGAGTCTGAGTACTTCAGCGCCAACAGCTGATCCTCCTGTTCTACCAAGTCCTGCAGGCAGAAAGACGTGAAGGTATTATGTGAACGCCACCTTAAGGCAGCCATAATATCCCCTACTGACATGCTTTTTAAAGCGCCCCAGGAGGCAGAGAATACCCTAGTCTCATGAGCTCTGAGAGACAGCAGACATCTAAGCTCTTCATCCCGGACGGCCACCTGGAAGGCTAAGAAAATTGTTTTCCTTATCCACCCCGAAGTGGTGCCAGGAGACAAGGTCCCAGACGCTGTCTGCCTACAGGGAAGAAACAGAGGTCTCCGCCCAGCTCGATGAGGATCAGTTCTACTCAAATAGAACCGGATCACTTACACGGTACAAAGGGCCTGAGCAGGCTCGGACCTCAACATTGTCGCCGAAAGGGACCGGACCCAAAACCCTGTCAACGCCGTTGAGGGGTCACGGCGTACTTGTGTCTTGGACACAAATCCCACCCAGAGCCTTAGAAAGACACCCTTCCCATCAGCAGATCACCTGATGAGGGACCTTTCTAAGGTGTGTATCTCCCCGCGCCTGCCATCTGTGGCCAGAGCTAACAGGAAGACCGTCTTGAAGGTTAAGATCTGAAGATCATAGAACCCATGTCCTAAGGTTCGAATGAGGATTTTGTCAATGCCCCCAGCACCACGGGAGAGGTCCAAGCGAGGCACGACATTGTGCTCCACTGGTCGATCAGTGTAAAAGCTGTTGACAAGCCCACAAAGGAAGTTATACATCCCTTGGTTCTTCCCCCTGGTCTTAAGGGTAGTGGTAATGCCTGAGTTGTGCCCCTTGATGGTGCAAATCTTCAAGTGCATTTCCTCAAACAGACTTAGCAAAAAATCTGCAACCTGCTGGACCATCGCCTCCCAAGGCGACAGTCCTCTAGCAGAACACCAGGCACCAAACTTGTTCCAATGCAAGTCACAGATCTTTAAAGAAGAGTGACGAAGTTTCCCGCAGGCAACCCGCTCAACTACTCCCTTTGAGAAGCCTGCTAAAGTAATATCTGAGGTGATAGTTTCCAGACATGAAGGCTGAGAAACTGCAGGTTGTGGTGGAACTTGTTTGATCCCAGTTGTCAGAGCAGTTGCGGAAAAGAAGGAAGAGCCTGCAGGGGCTCCATGCTCAACTCCAAGAGGTCCAAGGACCATTCTCTCTTGGGCCATCAGGGACCCACAAGAAGCAATTCGAACTGCTCCTCCCATATCTTGCGCAACACCCCTGGCAAGAGAGGGGTTGGAGGAAAGGCATATGCCCACATTCCCCGCCCCGCAATTAACATGGCATCCGTGACCATGCCAACTCGTCAGGGAATGGAGACACAAAGTTGTCGGTCTTGTGATTGTCTCTCAGGGCGAAGAGATTGATGTGTGGACGACCCCAAAGGGCCCATATCGCTTCCACCACTCTGGGATTCAGAGGCACCGAGTCTGAATCATCTGTGATCCGCACAAGAGCAAGTCTGCCTTCACACTCATGCAACCCGAAATGTACCGACATTGGATCCTGACACTGTATTGACTGCACCAAAGCAAGATTGACCTGGCCGGGGGAACAGCCTCTTCGACCTGGTACCTCCCTGTTTGTTGATGTACGCAACCACTGTATGACTGCTGCATATCACCAGGACGTGTTTGTTCTCCAAGTGACTTGAACTGGAGAAGGGCACGGCGAATCGCCTCCAGTTCTAGCTAATTGATGGCAAACTGCCTCCACAGAGGAGGCCATTCACCTGAGGCTGTCACAGAGTCCAAATGGGCTGCCCAGCCCAAAGGGAGGCATTGGTAAATAGTTACCTGGGCGCTGAGCGGCACTAGGAACAGCCCCGCCATCACGTTTGCCCAATGGGACCACCAGCTCAGGGTTAGCAGATTGTACTACTGAATTGAGATACGTTGAGACAATAGCCTGTTCGGTCAATCCCACTGATCTCAAAAACTGAGTTATATAGGCTGATGATAAAGCCTCCCCAAGGGAACCTGTGAGTCCATGAATGTTAAGATCTCCACCAGATGCATCCATGGATGTGCCAGTGCTACTGATGCTCTCCTGAACTTGTTCAAGAGGGAGACAAGCCTCCTCCACCTGTCCTCTGACGGGCGACAGATGAAAGGGACCATCAAAAATTGAATTCCCAGAAAAACAAACTCCCGGGCGGGAGTCAGAGTGGACTTTGATAAATTCACAATGATGCCCAACTTTACACACAGATCCAGCACAAACTGTGTGTGATGTAGAAGTAGGCTGCAGTCTTGAGACCACAGGAGCCAGTGGTCCAGATAGATGTGCAACCGGATCCCTTGCGGGTGCACAAAAGCTGCTACCTCGCTCATGACCAGAATGAAGACGAGTGGTGCTGGTGCTAGGCCCAACAGAAGAGCACTGAACTGAAACACTCTGCCATTGACCATGAAGCTACGGAAATGTGAAAGTATGCATCTTTCAAGGTTGCCCAATCGCCCTGTCGCATCACTGCCATGATAATGGCGGGAGACTCCATCTTGAAGTGCTCCACAACAAAATACTTGTTGAGATGTGACAGATCGATCACTGGTCTTTGTTAGACATCCTTTTTCAGCACCAAAAAGAGACGGCTGTCAAAGGCTGGAGACCCAACATTGAACACCCATTCGATGGCCTGTTGTCTACCAGCTTTTGCACGATCTCATCCAAGAATGCCTGGTTCGCCTCTATGCAAAGTGGAAAAGAGAAAGGGACTCTTGAAAGTGGAGGATTGCCCTTGGCAAACTTCAACGAGTAGCCGTGACGGACAACACTCCTGACAAAAACATCGTTCATTAAACGATCCCATTGGTTGGCGAACAACACCAGTCACCCGCCTATTGATCCTCGCCAAGAAGGCAGAGAGGGATCGCAGACCACTGGGCCCACAGAGATGTCTGGCGACTGGTATGTGTCCCTAAGGACGGGTTACTGGCTTCAAGTTGCCCTTAGAACCGGGAGACACCGACTTCGAAGGCTGGCCACCCTTCTTAGTCGGCTTCGGTCTACACCTCTGCGACTTCTGCGGTGGTCTAGGGCTACGCCCAGCTGCATCAGGCTGACAGGGAGGTGCCGCTCCTTTGGATGATCTCTCACCCTACAGCAAAGCCTCATCCAGAGACTTGTGCTATTTCTCCTTGACCACTTGATCCGCCCTCTCGAAGAGGGGTACCAACCCTTTACCAAATAACAGTTGGTAAGCAGCCCTGTTTACCTCTGTCAGCAGCTTGGCCACAAAGAGGAGCGCATTACATCACAGCACCTTAACATTTGCATGAAGCGTAACGGACCTGCTAAGTAATAGACCCACAGCACGGCGCCGAAACTGCTTGAAGTCCAGCAGGGTCTCCACCAAATGTTTGGTGGAGACTGGCGAGGAGGGGTCGTCACGTGTCTCTTCCAAAAGGCGCATGGCCGAACACCCCGAACAGTCCAGGAAGGAGCCCACAATTGTAATAACCCATGCATCCTGCTCAAACCTCCAGAGGGATGAGAAGGCAGAGTTACAAACTCAGACTCCTTGATGGCGCGGTCCCATAAAAAAGCATCCACCATTGCAAAAGAGAAGTTGTATACTGACAGACTCGTCTGGTTCAACTCCAGCCTGGACTTCGGCTTAGCCAGCAGCCAACTCGGGGCTAGGCCATCCCCAGAGGATCCCATTTCTGGTGCATCGCTAGACCCAGAGAGTTCTGCCAACAAATAGGTGAACTTCCCAGCCACAACGGTGGAGAAAGGCCCCTCTAACTTAGGTGCTGGTTCCCTTCCATCAACTGACATTGGCACTGCCCTAGGCTGCATCAATGTGGGCTGCAGGACATCCTCCCCGGGAAGGGTATCCCGCATAAAGGTGATGTTTGTGCAAAACACAGACCCTGGCCTCTCCGCCTTAGAGAGAAATCAGTCCACAGTATCTACCGCCTCCTTGGCTAAAGCTGCACACTGGCAAACTCTTGCCCATTTGGACTCGGCCTCCTTACGCCCTGCCGCAAGGCATAAGGAAACAAGCGCCCCCTTCTTCAGGTTCAGAATTCTCACCTAGGAAATCTGAACAGTCAAGGTCAAGAATACCATCTGCCGTGGGACTCTTCTCCAGAACTTCTCCTGACCTGAGGAGTATGTCCTCAAGGCCTTCCTCCTCAGTTGTAGCCTTAGCATCCTGGAGAGGTCCGTACCAGGAGCCTTGCTGGCTGGTGCCACAGTCCCCAAGTTCTACTGAGGCTGCAGTTCCTCCCCTGCACGAAGAGTCTCCTCAGGCAAGACAGCTGACAGAAACTCTGCAGCTGGTGGAGGTGACACAGGCCTACCTGCACGCACTAAGCGAATAAGCCTATGGGCTGTGGGAGTGACATTTGCCGAAACCTCTTGCACCGGCCTAGTCGCAGCCGCAAACCCGAGACCTTCAACCTCCATGAGAATAGGCTCAAGCCCAGAAGCACCCCGACCCACCACCACATTGGCATAGGTCACCGTGGAGGCGACCTCCCCAATGGAAGATAGATCGAGTACCTGACTAATCTCCATCAGGGTGGGAGAGGATACCTGAGCCTAAAACTAAGACTGAATTGAGTCCCTGGGCAGAACTAGGCACCCGGATATCCAATCCATGTGTCATCTTACCACCTCCTGGATCGGGAACTGACAATGGAGAGGACTGCCTCTCACCAGCAGATGAAACGCCCGAATGACGGTTCTGATGACGTATCTTCCCATCCGGTGTAGGGGAGGAGGAGAGGTGCCAATGACACCTTTTCCTCTTCTTCTTTTCCCTCTTGTGGCATCAGGGTGAAAACTTGCGGCCGGGAGAGGAAGGTAGGGGAGAAACCAACCGCAAAGCCCATTGCTCACCCCGCCCAAATGGGACCATAATGGCCGAGTCCTCATACCCTAACACTATTTCACAGTCCGTCACCTGGTCCCCAAGAGACCTGGAAACAGCGGATGCCACCATGGAAGACACAGTGGGGGCCACAGCTCTGACCGTACTAGCCACCTTGGGCTTCAGTATGGCGGACTTGAAGGAAGGCTTGGCACCACTCTTGTGAAAGGGGCCAGGCAACTCCGAATGAATGGGAGAAGGAGGAATGACAGGAGGCTCCCCAGAGGAAACCTTTTGCTCCAATCTGTCCAGCCATTTGCCGACCAAGGCGAACAGCACCTCCATCTTGCCCATTATCACTTGGGCAGTCGCCTCCATCTGCACAACGGACACTTGACCCGGCTGGGCATAGGGAAGAAAGCCTGGAGGAGCAGCACTAACAGGGAGTGAAGATGATGTCTCACCATCTCTCCCTGCAGTCACTACTGCCTTCTTCCCCACCTAATAGTAATTACTGACTTATTAACCACTAAAGTACCGTCCTTACGCTGAAATACTGATGAGTGGCCGGCAGTAAACCAGTAACAGAGAAACCTTTGCCCACAGAGCTGCTCACTGGAGCAGAGGGGACTGTGGCAGGAACCCATGAACAAGACCTCTCTACCACAGCCCACTTCATGTCTGCAGGCAGCACCTTTCCCATAGGTACATTCCTCAATTCCAGGAACAAATGCTTCGATTCGAGGCCTTGCCTGAAATTGAGGACAAGCATGAACACACATGTCCAAACTGGTCACTCCACCAACAGGTGCCTTGATTCAAGGATCAGCCTGTACACAATGTTGGACATGCCTGGGCATGCTGCCAGGTGCCTGGATGGCTGCACCTGATGCACATGCGGCCAGGTGCGTCATGGAAGGTCCCATTTGAGGAACAATTTCCCGACTAGCTCACAACGTGCCTCAGCACATTGGACCCTTCATCTGGCTGATCTCACATCAGCCTGAGGAACTTTCTGCCACTAATAGTGAGTCCATCGATGACAAATATCGCACGGACTCTCTTTAGTGCAAAAAACACTGCTCTTCTGCTTACAAAAGCAGCATGCATGCTAGTCATCCCAGCATGGCATCCTGTGATGGTTGGTGTCCCACCAGATGTTCAACTCACCATCCATACTCATTTCCCAACATACCACTGAACAAACTAAATCAGAGGTAAGACCAGTCTCCCAGGAAACTTATCCACTACCTCACCAACAAGAGAAGCCACAAACGTAAAGCGACGTGAGGGAGCTTCAAACAAAATGCATCCATCAACGATCGGCGCCACAGTAGGAAACTAATTGCGCATGCTTGCTATTACGCATTACAGCCACGACAGGTGCTGTGACATACCAAAGGGCATCAGGGACAGTCATTGCAGTAGCATGGATCACACTGGACCCACGGGAAAATTTTTGACGGCTCTGGCAAGGCACCTAAAGTGCATGGACACAAACTAAGTGACCTATGGTGTTGTAATTTGTCCTTAATATGTAGTTTCACTTAATTTGGCCAGTTAGAATACACAGAGTTCCGGGACAAGAATGGGCTGTTTCTCTAGGCTGTTCGATCCAGCCTCTGTTGCAAGTCTTTTGGCTCTTTTTACCTGAACAGGATGATAGCTTAATTTTTTTTATACGAGCACAATCCATGGTCCTCCACATTCCAAGTCTATATAAGTTCAGGTGGAATACAAATTTTGGTGGGGAATATGATGCATGTTGTTGAGATAAGCGTTCAATAGGTTGTGATACCCATTTCTCTCCCGAGAATGACTTCACCTGTAAGTATGTAAATAAGTGAATTGTCTTGGCAGACAGGGTTGGTGTATTCCTGGGACTATACTGTAAATCATTGT
Organism: Hermodice carunculata; assembly: GCA_964020975.1. Classification (NCBI taxonomy): domain Eukaryota; kingdom Metazoa; phylum Annelida; class Polychaeta; order Eunicida; family Amphinomidae; genus Hermodice; species Hermodice carunculata. Next base: position 57,807,996 of record OZ026625.1, read on the forward strand.
GTATGATATTTAAGAATATGAGGGGATTAAGTATAAAATTGTTAATTTTGACAGTTGGGCTTATGGTGTATGAAGGAAAGACACGGGAGGTTGGCAAAGCCACACAGGTCACGCTCACTTGCTTCACCATGTAGTGGATGGTTAGGTATGCCAGGTCATGTTAAACATTCAAAAGCCACTCAATACTCAGAGGAAGTTTCAAACTAGTGAAAAGAAGAAGGCCTACCGGCAGGGCTATACAGTCACAGTCAAAGCAGGATACTCAAAGAGCTAACTGAATTTGTGTGCAGGGCATATTAGCTCAATAACTGCCACTTTCCTTCTTTCCTCCACTTATCCATAGGTTAATATTGTATTCACAATGTGGAAAAAATCACCTGAGATGCCATCAAAGAGCACCTAGATTTAAAAATTTTCAGGGGGGGGGAGAGATGCCCTCGGACCCCCTAGCATAGCTTCGCACTCTCGCAATGTCAGAATTCTGGACCACTAAGTACTGAGCTGGTCCACTAAATATTAAAACTTACTGGCCCAGCTGGACCAGTAAGTTTTCTGTACTGTTTTTTGCACTGTATTCATATATTTAAGTCTATTGCATGTGGCAGTTTGCTCATGCAATTGTCTAACCTGTTTCCAGACAGGGATGCATTAGACACCGGATGCTTAGACTTGATTAGATGTCAAACTTTGCATGCTATTAAACTTCAAATGTGCACTCTCACATAACGAACAGAAACATTAGTTCATCCCGAGGAAACATACTGTATATTAAAACTAGAAAAAAATTGATTTGATGTCAGCAAATTTGTGTGTGTGCCTAGAAACTTTTAAAGATTGCCTTTTCAGTATTTATTTAGCTCCTGTAACAATATTTTTTTCCCTGCAGATATGTCAAAAATCTAAAAATTGAAGTTGGAAAGGCACCTCAATCTATTATAGCTTTGAAGCTATTAAAGATTTAAATTTTGTGTATTTGCCTAATTTGCATAAGTCAAACTGCTGCAACTTAGATCCATGGTTCATTGGATCAACTATCCTACAAAGCCATCAAATAAAGTTTGAATAGCACCTCAGTCTATAATAGTTTTAGCTATTCAAGTTTAACATTTTGGGTATTCACCTTATTGGCATAGTGTATATATAAACATGCCATTTATGTGTACCTGTTTAATCATGATAAGTTCTAGGAATTAGAAATATGAATCAAAAAGGCAATCACAGATTGCTCGATCCATTCCACTCACCTCATTTTCATGTATAACCATGCCAATAATATTACAAGTCAAACGGCAACAGACGTACCTACTTATATGTGTGACACACTCTTGTTGCCAGATACACAGGTTTGTCAAGATCATGATTCTGCGTAAAAGGGCAACAGCAGTACAGCCCCATGAATTGTAATGTAGTTTTACATGAACATATCACCGTGACCCAGATACTTGACCTTGCAACCTAATTTTGTTTCAAGACACACCTTTTGATCAAGATATATGTGTGTGTGAAATTTCATAAAACTAAGTGAAATAGTAAACGATTTATAGCCCGGACAGGATTTTACAAGAATATGTCACTGGTGACCCAGATACTTGACCTGGTAACCTACATTTAGTACATGACACACCCTTATGTCTAGATGCACCTGTGTGTAAAGTTTCATTAATCTAAGTTGAAGGACTAGCGAGTTACAGCATGGACACGAATAGAGGAGACAAGATACTTGGCCTAGAGACCTACTTTTGTTTCATGACGCATCTTTTGGTCAAAACAGATGTGGGTGTCAAGTTTTATGAAACTAAGTTCAACAGTAAAGGTATAACAGCCCAGACACAATTTTAGAAGAATATGTCATGCAACTCAGATACTTGACCTAGTGATCTACTTTAGGTACATGGCATACCTTTAGGTCAAGATATATGTGTGGGTGTCAAGTTTCATGAAACTAAGTTTATAGTAAGGGAATTACAGCCTAGACATGGGTTATTCAGGACATGTCCCTGTGACCCAGATACTTCACCTAGAGACCTACTTTTGGTTTATGACACACCCTTATATCTAGATGCAACTGTGTGTACAGTTCCATTAATCTAACTGAATGGACAACAGAATTACAGCCTGGAAATGAAGTGTAACATAGTTGTACATGATTGTATCACCATGACCCAGATACTTAACCTAGTCACCCACTTTGGCTTCATGACGCACCTTTAGGTCAAGATATGTGTGTGTGAGGCTTGATGATGTTGCATGTAGATTTTTGCTCATGCAACTGTCTAACCTGTGTCCTGACAAGGATGCCGGATTTGTGCAAAGTTTGTGAGTTCAGTGGAATCCCAATCATTTTTTTTTTCAGGGAGGGCAGGGGACTTTTTTTTAGTCCCATTGGGAATCCCAAAGGAAGAATCCTACAGGATTTGATGAGATTTGAGTAGAAACTAGAACACGCTGATTTTCCAACAGAAAATCAAATGTCTCCCCGTGCACCCTTACTATTGTCACCTTTATTTTCATAAATAGGCACACCGATTCCAATGATCTACAGACATGGTGAAGGTACACTCTTTATTGACATTTCAAAACGCTGACTTTTGACAAAATGCCCACGTGACCTTGAAAAATAGGTCAAGGTCATACATTTGCAGTTACAAGCAAGGTCTTACAAAAGTCTTACATAGAAACATAATCACACAAAATGTCAACCTCTTTCAGACAAATCTTTCTCGAGTGCATCTGCAATGATTTTTAAAAAGTGGCTATGTCACCTTGAAAATATGTCAAGGTCACCCATCTACAAGCCCAACCTAGTTGGTATTACGGAACATAAACAAGCAAAATTCAAACCTCCTATGTCAAATCCTTGCAGAGTTGTTGCATGCTTGTCAATTTTAGATGACATGCCCACATGACCTTAAAAATATGTCAAGGTCACTCCTCTGCAATCCCAAGCAAGATCACATACAGGAACATTTTCACATAAAATTTCAACTTCCCAAGTCAAATCTTCCTTGAGTAATCACGTCACATTGATTTTAGACAAAATGCCCACGTGCCCTTGAAAAATAGGTCAAGGTCATACATCTACAGTTACAAAACAAAGTCTTACAAAAGTCTGCCTAGGAACACAATCACACAAAATATCAACCTCTTTAAGTCAAATCTTTCAGGAGTGCATCTGCAATGATTTTTAAAAAGTGGCAACGTGACCTTGATATATGTCAAGGTCACCCATCTACAATCTCAACCTAGTTCATATTATGGTACATAATCCTGCAAAATTTCAACCTCTTAAGTCAAATCCTTGCGGAGTTTTTGCGTCCCCGTCAATTTTATATGACATGCCCATGTCACTTTGAAAAATACGTCAAGGTCACCCATCTGTAATCCCAACCTAGTTCATATTATGGCACATAATCATGCAAAATTTCAACCTCTTACGTCAAATCCTTGTGGAGTTATTGCGTCCGCATAAATTTTAAATAACATGCCCACGTGACCTTGAAAAATAGCTCAAGGTCATACATCTGCAGTTACAAGCAAAGTCTTACAAAAATCTTACACAGAAACATAATCACACAAAATATCAACCTCTTTAAGTCAAACCTTTCTCAAGTGCATTTGCAATGATTTTTAAAAGTGGCCATGTGACCTTGAAAATAGGTCAAGGTCACACATCTACAATCCCAACCTAGTTCATTATTTGGTACATAATCATGCAAAATTTCCACCTCTTAAGTCAAATCCTTGCAGAGTTATTGCATCCGCGTCAATTTTACACGACATGCCCATGTGACCTTGAAAAATAGGTCAAGGTCACCTATCTGCAGTCCCAAGCAAGGTTTTATATAGGAACATCTCCAAAAAAATTTCAACTTCCCATGTCAAATCATTCTTGAGTTATCTCGTCCGCAACGCACACAACAAGCACCCATTCTATCAGCTCAACTGACTGACAATTCACCTCAGCTAAAACAGCCAAGAAAAAACACAGATAAGAGGGACAGACTCGGGTCGAAACCAGAGTAACATGGTAACAGTAAAATGAAATGTATGTGACGTTAA